>PVLA01000045.1:560195-959510 GCA_004027455.1 Hydrochoerus hydrochaeris
TGATGATATTTCAAATCAACTTGGAAATGATCTGTCCCATCTTTTGTGAAGGTAATAAAGCTTATATGATGGGAGTGCACTCTTCATTTCTTTGCCAGTAAATCTAGAATAGAAAAATGGTTTTTCCTAATCTACTGAGTGAGAAAGTGATAAGCCAGGGGACTAAAGTGCAAGCTGTGTGATTTAAGAAAGAAGAATTGCTAGGTTTTGACTATGGTGATAGAGAACATATACACATTATTGTATTTAAACAGACATGTATAAAAACTCACACAAGTTTAGAGGTAAAAGATTAGACTAGAACTCGTACATCTCTGATACGTGAATATTTGTAAAACATTATAGTCAAGTAAGTTATTTACCAAATTTAATCATTTCAAAAATGAGTTATATACTGAACATGAATCCCCTACTGCTCCAAATTTCAGTGGATCAAATTTACCAGGGGTTGGATAAATTAGATAAATAGATACATATATACATGCATACTGGAATTAGTTGACCTGACTGTGTGCTTTTGTCAGTGAACTTTAGTAACCAATCCTGTATTAATGAATCTAAATATGAATACCTGAACATAAATACTAATGCCACTGGTAATCTATGCTACTATTCCATCTCTTCATATTTTTCCACAATATAAAATTTATTGAAAGTTATATATCCTCCTGGAAACTTTACAAAAGAAAAATTATTATTTGGAACTCCTTTCAATATACTTGTAAAATAATTGTGCAAATTATTTTGTTAAGGAAGCATTGGACAAACCTTTGAAACCTTAACAAGGAAACGATTCAACTCTAATACTTGTTACTTAATATTGATTTTATAATAACAGTGCAATCATTTTACATGAAAATGTAAGCAAGTGAAAGAGGAGTGGAAAACAAGTAATAATAGAATACGGAATCAGGTTAAGTCAATGCTAATAGACTGTGCTGTAATCAAGGTATGAAAGCTGAAGTCATAAATAATTACTTTCTATGTGAAGTATAAATAGAACTTGATTCATTAATTCCCCCATGAAGTAAATTATTTAATACTGTAAACTGATCTTTTTTACCCTTCAAAGATAGCTGGCATATAATCAATCACTCAAAAATAGAGAGCGAGTGGGCCCTAGACTCATTGGCTGATCAGTTCTGAGCCTGGTTATGTTTCCTGATGCTTCAGTTTGGTTTTCCATGAAATTCAAGCAGTAGTACCATAACAAATAGAATGGCTAAAATAAAACATCCCAAGTCACTTTCTCACAAAGAAGGCAACTATGGATATCCCACACATCTCTGCTGGAAATGCAGAAGGTTACAACCAACCTGGAAAAAATTTGACAGTTCTTATAAAATTAAATATAAACTCATCATATAACCCAGCAATTACAATCTTCAGTATTTACTCTAGAGAAATTAAAACTCATGTTAAAACGAAATTCTGCTATACTCATTGCTTAACACAGCACTATCCATAAGACCAAAAAATGGAAAATGGTATAATGATAAATGATATAAATATTTACATTTATCATATGACATATATGCTATGAACGGTGTACAGATATTGATACTCTGAGGAGTCAGTATTTAAGATATGAAATGAGAGAGGCAGAGCAAAACCTCAATGGTTTATGATTTAGGTGCTAATTCTAAAAGCAGTGAAAATTGTGGTAAGTACAAATAACCTTTAACATTAACTGAACTATAATCTTCTGCTTAAAATCTTCAACAGATCCTTCTGGATGCAATAAAGGGAACTGATTGCAGATAACAGAAGTCAGAAAAAAGAATCTAGTAGTGCACTGGGGAGATAAATGCAGGGAGGCTGAACAACACCCAGTGCAGGGGACAAATTTAAGATATATTTTAGTATAATCATGGTTTAGAATTGCTGACAGGTCAGATATGTAAAGGAGAGTCACATAGTTACATATCAGGTTTCTTATCAAGGGGATTTGATTACTATAGTGAGGCCATTTTCTGAGATATTTTTGTTTTTATTTTCTTGTCAAGAGTAGACAGTAGTTGGAAGTACTCGAGAAAAATATGTCCTCTACTTGTTTTGATTCAGAAAATATGAGGTGTTCATTCAGATTTTTTTGAAATCCTCTTAATAAAATTTGCAAATATCTAAATGATACACCAATTTACCTAGTCTTACTTAAAATAAATCCCTCTCCAGCAATTCTCTCCTTTTTAAGAAAGCAGTATCTGATTTAATTTTTTTGCTGATATCATCACAATTACTATTTCTGTGACACCTATCATTAATTAAACCTGGAGGTGGATAAAAATTGCCCTGGCAAGCTGGAAGCCATTTCAGCTTGAGAATCCTCTATGATTTGGGGTTGGGAGAAAATAAAAGGTAATTGTTTCAGGGTCTTTAAACACCTGGAGCATACAGTTATTTATGACTATTTGAGGAAAGACAAATGGCTTCTTCTGAAGACTCCCCCAGTGAAGGTGGGTAACTCATTTCCCTGCTTGCTGG
Organism: Hydrochoerus hydrochaeris; assembly: GCA_004027455.1. Classification (NCBI taxonomy): domain Eukaryota; kingdom Metazoa; phylum Chordata; class Mammalia; order Rodentia; family Hydrochaeridae; genus Hydrochoerus; species Hydrochoerus hydrochaeris. The sequence continues at coordinate 562,680 of PVLA01000045.1, forward strand.
ACTCTCACTGCTACAAATGCTGGGCACTGTTGTCGGTGAACTATGTTTTCTCAGACATCTACTTTGACCTGCAAGAGCACCTGTCAGATTGTCTGCAAAGTGAAAGTGGATGTACAGCATCTTCCCATTCCTACTTCAAAGGGCCAGGTGAAGGGAGAGCGCTCCATTTCCTTTTCCTTGTTAACCCTCCTTTCCTATCTGTCCTTCTTTCCCTTTTCTTTCTGCCTTCTTTTCCTCTCCTTCACTCTAGCCCACACCTTATCCTACACTTCGTTACCTCTGCTTTTCATATTCTATTTTTCCTGTTCTAAACCTTGTTTTATTTATTTATTTTTTAAATTTATTTTTAGAATATGTTTATAGAGAGAAAGCTTCTGTCTGAAAGACAGAAGGTCCTGAGTGGGTTGCCTAAAACCTTGCTTTAAACCTGAGACTCAAAACAACAAACACGCTACAATTAATGAGCAATAATCGGCATCGCACTGTTTTCATCATCGCCATAATTGTATGCCTCTACATAATGCATTTGATATATTCATTTTTTAGCATTCAAATACTCTGACCCTTGGAATCTTTTGGAATGTGTAGATATCAAATGACTATGCCTTTTTAAAAAATGCAGTCATTTCTGGTTTTATTTTTTAGTCAATTTAGTAAAATACAGCATAAGTAACTTTGTAGACTAAATGATTCTCTTTCAAAATGATTACTTAGGTTCCAGAGAGAGACACTTTTATTATACTCATTTTAGGTGAGTGGGTAGTCTTGTTTTATTATTTGAAGGTAACATAGTCAAAATCCTTTCTTATGGGATCTCTCATTTCTCTGATGTAGGGAATCAGCTGTTTGAGTAATTTACAGGGATTTATGGGTAACACCTGGTTTTTGGTTTTGGCAATCCTAGTAGGAATTGCCAAAAGGAATTTGCAGCTTGCCTGAATTGCATATTTGGATCATACCCAGGAAGTAAATGAAACCATTTGGTGCTCTAATGGGAAGTATTTGTAAAACACAGAAACCAACATTTCTACCATCATTGACCTCTCAAATTCCAGAGAATATCAACTCTTACAGGTAGGGTGAAACTCAAGTGAATGACATCTTTTATTTTTAAGTAGTCTTGAAATATAGGACCATGGTTGTGAACTGGCAGGGAATATCTGGAGTGGTCTTAAACAGTCACTTTGAATCATTTCTTCCTCTGGAAACAATTGTATTTGGTGTGATTTGCAAAGGAAGAAATTTATGTAGCCCATGATACCTTATCAAACTCTATCTAAGCTCTGAGTTTGTAATTCTCTAAGGTTAGTGTTCTAACTAGAATCAAATACATGATATAAGGATTATATTAAAAAGATGAGTTTCAGATATTCCTACATAATATTACAAGAGAAAGCAGAATGTATTCCCCAATGGTCAGTCAACTCCCTTACTTTTTAATGTGTTTTAGATTAACATAATACCACTTAGTTTGAGTAGCCCTCTTTTTACATCCACATATCATTGAAAAGTGAATAACATTAACAAATAGCAACATTTTTGCTACAATCCAAATATTCTGTGAAATGAGATAGCAATTTTACTCTATAAACAGATAATGTTTATGTGTATGTGTGTGTGTGTGTGTGTGTGTGTGTGTGTGTGTGTGTTTAGTAGTAATACTAAGGTTGGTGACTGTCTCAGGCAGCTCAGGCTAATATAACAAAATATAAAGGACTGAACCATTCAAACAACAAATACAAAGAGTATATCATTGAAAAATACAGCAAATGTACAAATTTTTAAACATTTATTACAGTAAAAGATACCTTGCCACTAATCTGTCTCAAGAGACTGCTTCTTGCTTTGAACATACTTATCCAATCTGAAGCAGTTCTGGAATTTCTTTTTTGTGTGTGTATTCAGGAAGTATGATCAAAAATAGGGTAACAACTGCTGCCAAGTGCCATTCAACAGAAAAACAGGCTTGTAGAACCATCACAGTGTGTCATTCCTGACTTTATTCACTTTACATGTTATGATGTGACTTCTGGCTCTTCGCCAAAGTCAAGATAACCATGAAGAGTAACTGTTTAAGTCCATTGAGGACACAGAGGCAACCGTGACAGCATAGCTAAAACTACTTCCTGGTTACAGATGACTAAATTCTTGCTGAAATGATAGAAAGCATGAATTATGAAAGTTCTCCTCTCTCTGCTAAGAAGGACATTATTTTCTTTTATGAAACTTCCCCTCAAAACCTAATCATCCAGGGCCAATCTCCTAATGCATCACATTTGTGGTTTAAAAATTCAACATAAATTTGGGAGACAGGACACAGTCAATCCATATCAAAGAGAATGAAGAAATTTGAAATTCTTACACAATACTAATGAATTTATTAGTGGCACAGGAGTTGTGGATAATAATTCAGCAGTACGCTATTGACTAGTGATACTGTATTTTGTTTTGTAAAAGTATAAAGGTATAAAACTTTATGAACCAATATGTCTACACAAGCAATAAGTGAAATCATATACACATACATGTATTTACACATACATGAAAAGAAAACAAATTAAATCCCTAATGAGAAGACATTGGCCAAATATATATAATAAACACATCTGTGGGATGCCTATGTAGTTGTACAATGTGTATAATAAAATAAAAATGCTCACAATATGATACCTAACTTTTTAAGGCATGTGTCATGTAGAAGCACAAATCTAATTTCCCTATGTGTGTTTTCTCACTCCATCTTCCCGGTAATTGCTGGATGAATAAAAAGAAGTATAGAGGCATGATGACTTGCCTCGGCTAACCAGGATGTCCAACTGGAAGATGGGGATGTAGTCACAAAGCCCAGAGAATTGGACTCTACAAGTCTTACTCTTATACTACAGCACATGAAAGAAGCAGTATACAAAACAATGCTGATCTGTGTGTTCAATTTTGTTTTCTCTACAAAAGTGATGAGAGTCCATCTACATACAATACTAGCAAACAGGATTGATAGGTAATGTTATGGATTAAAAACTGGTGGTCAATTTAATGCCAGCTGTCAGCAGGGCACTGAGCATAGATGTTCCACCTGAGGAAAGTTGCTAGCAGAAATAGAGATGTGAAGGAGAAGCTATCACACTAGTTGCATTAAGGCATTGAGGCATTGTGGGTTCTCATACGAGCTGCTGTTTGAGCCGTTGGTTTTCCTGGAGGAGCTTTGGTCTTTACATTGAGCATTGCTTCCTGGCTCCGGAGAGGAAGACGTGCCATTTGGTCTCCAGGATGAACTCATCACGCTAGCTTCTTGGCATGTACTCAACTGTGCTTGTCATTGGAGGAGCTCGGGGCCTCCGTGCCACTGAGGATGGCTGTGGTGCTTTTCAAGATAGCCCTGGTCTTTGTTGTGAATGTGACTTCTCGGCTCCAGCATAGAACCCTCAATCTACCAGCACAGCTCCTTCACCCTGCTGGCATAGACTTCTGGCTTCCACTGCTGACCTTTGGGCCTTCCCAGCACAGATCTGTAAAAGAGATTGGCATGAATCTTTCTTGTGGGCTCTAGACCTCCAGTTGGACTCGTGGGAGGCATTGTCATGAGCACTGGATCTTCATTTGGACTCATGTGGGACATTGCTATGGGATTCAGGCCCTTGGCTAAATATTCTATGTCTTTAGTGATGTGGATAGACTTCCTGAATTTTCTTGTGTTAACTCTGTATGACCATCCTAAAATAATATTATAAACTCCGTGTCCTGATTCTAATTGTTTTCTGCACAACCCCTGACTACAACAGGTAATATATCAACATATTGGTAGTATGGATAATGAGGGAAGGTGATTTAAAATTTGGTCTTTGTAGTCTCCATAGTGTGAAAAATTTCTACTCTGTGCAAACTATTTCACAATCAGAAAAAGTCACTAAATAATTCAAGTTTTAAGAAGATTTCAAAAGATCAATAGTGCCCAACAACCATTCATCAGCACTGAAAATATCACTGAAGTTAATGCATAATACTTCAGTAATGTAATGAAAGTTGCCTTCATGTGTGTCTGTTTTTAGGTAACTTTGTTACTTATTCCCAAATATTTCTGCATTTGTATTCATTTTATTGTACTCCTAGAAATTTACCCAGCAATTTCTGTGATAAACACACCTAGTCCTCAATAATACCTACATTTTCTTCTGCCGTCATAACACACTGCTAGACTTCATGGCAGGACCTTTGCATGGGAGTGGTAGTGTGCAAATCTATCTTGCCAATGGAACACGAGCAGATGTAAGGTATATGGTAAGGGCATGGTAAGAAATGTGCATTGCTTTGTGTTGGGCGTGTCTCTCTGCACATTCTCTTTTCCTATTCTCAACACGAATGAGTGAAGGACTCTTGAGACCATATAAGATGTTGTACTAACAAAAAAAAAAAAAGATGTTGGATTGTTAGAAGGAAGGAGTCTGCTCTTCAGAAATTCTGTTAACCAGTGATGAACAGCAACATAACAAAACTTAAAACTTCACTGTTTAGTCCTCAATATCATAGTATTATTATTATAGCATTTTTTCTGACCAATGTACCTATCCATCTTTTAATGCACAGATCAGTTGCCTCATTGTCAATTGTTTCCTCAAGCAGGTCTTCACACTTCTTCTGTGTGAGCCACAGGACTTTTTGTCCTGTAAGATCTTTTGAGTAGCCCTATGAAAGAGGTGGTCTGCACATTTTTGTTCCAGTCTACAATGAAATAAAGAGCTTGCACCAGAAATTTGTGCTTCCCTCATTAACAAAACTTTGTTAGGGCAAGAGGAAAAATCAGTAAATCTAAATATGTGCTTGGTGTTGGATTTACATTCTTCTCTCCTCACACATTACTAACAAAAAGTTCATAGACTCCCAGTGGGCTAAAATTATTTTTAAGTAGCTCTGTTTCAGAGCAAAAAGTGTTTTCTATTAGCTTATGTTTAACTTGTGTTTTATCTTCACCACTAGATTATACATCCTTTGTAACTAGAATTGTATTTTATTCTTCATAGTTTCCCCCACAGTGTATGGATAAAAAGCATATGTTCAACAAGTATTTAGAGGATAAATCCACATCAATTTGATGCATTTTGAAGAAACACAAAAAATGTCATTGCATAATAAATCAGGAATCAGTAAGTAATGACAAAATGATAAATGTTTTTTGAATAGTCTTGTTGTATTTAGGGGAAGATTTTGTCCAGGAACTAAAATTTTGGAAATATTTGGAGATATTTTTGTCAAAATTGAAAGGGAGACTAACAGCATGGAGTGATAAAAACTTAGTTTTCTGAACATCTTAAAATGCATAGGGTAGAATACCATGACAAAGATAAATTAAAAATGTTCCAAAGTACACAAAGTTGTCTATAGTGTTGTGGTTGACTGCCTCCAATAGGCCCTAAGTACAATTCTAATTCTTTCAAATGACACAAATCCAAATGATGCTGATCTAATGTTTTATGGTGCCAACAATTGTCCAAAAATAAACAGAAAAAAGAAATGTGAAGATATTTTTAAAAGAGGATATGCAAGGAAAATTTCTTACTGAAATAGAGTTGTAGCCATTTGACAGCTAACTGAATGATGTCTTCTATGTTCCTGGTATGTTGAGAATCTCATGGAAATTATGAAGGAAAACTAGAAGACTGACTTAGACTTTAAATGTCTGGAGCAATAAATGTATGATGCAAAATATCATGACAATATATAACTCCTGGACCATGTGACAACTTAGACATTTTCAGTGCAACTAGAATTCCAAAATGACAGGAGAGATCAAGCAAACTTAGTAAGAAAACCAACAACTCTGTTATTGATCATGGTCTAAATTTTGACAGATTCATGCTTCATTACTCTTTCATACTTAGAAACACCCTTCTGTGGCAAATAGAAATGGCTAAAAAGAAAGAATTTTCTTCTTAAAATCATTTTGTCATTAGCATGGAGAAAGAAACTCCGGTGGATTAACAGGCAGACACTCTGACTGTGAAAGGATATAGCCTCTCAGACACTCATTCTGCTTTGCGGTTGCCATCCTTTCTATTCCTTTAGGTATGAAGGCCAAGCCCAGGATACAGGAACAAGGGGTCTTCTCTTCTCAAGAGCTGCTATGCAAGATTGAGGCAGGAGGATCGTAAGATCAAGCCCAACCTGGGCAACTTAGCTAGATCATGTCTCAAAAACCAAACCAAACCAAACCAAACCAAACCAAACCAAACCAAACCAAACCAAACAAGACAAACAAATACAAGTAGTGTAACATCAGTCCCTTGTAGGCTTCTCCTCATCCCTGGAAGTGCCTGAATGATGAGTTAGAACTCACACTTCTTTCACCCTGTTGTTTCTAATTCCTGAGAAGGAAAAGAAGAGAAGAGAAGAGACCTACAGGGGACAAGGAGATGGAAAAGAAAACTCTGCTCATTAGCCCCCAGTGTTGGAGGAAATCTAGAAAATCATGTAGTCAGTGGTTTCATTTGGCCTGTGAAGAAACTGAAGCCTCCAGTGGGGGAAATAATATTTCAAGATCATCAACGTATGAGTGATGGAGACAAAAATCCAGGTCTTTGAAACCCTTGCTCTTTCCAGTAATGCTAAGAGTCTGAGAGCTTACTGCTTTTAGTCATGGTGGTTCTATTTAAAGATGAGAGAGGAAACTAAAAAGGTAAATTAAAATGGTTAAGCAATCTCTTTATGAATAATGGTTCTTGAATTGACTCAGAACCTTATATAGTAGGAAAAGATCTATGCTTTCTTCCATTTTACAGAACTGTGTGGAGTTTTATTAACTTCTAGGGAAAAAAACAAAATGACTTTCCTGCCAAAGAAGTAAATTGATTTAGGAAGGAATTGAGTGGTGGTAGCTGGCAAGAGAAGCCATACCAGCCCTAATTGTACGCCTCACTTTTGGTGTTTAACTCGTGCCCTGAACCTGTGTTCAATTTAACATTTATAAATATGTGTTTATGTTCCTGTATCACATAACAATATTTCAGTCAACAATAGGCTGTCCAGGTAATGGTGGCCCCATGACATTATAATAGAGCTGAACATTCCTATCACCTCACGGTGCTGTAGCTGTCACACAGTAGAGCAATGCACTAGTCACATGTATGTGATGAGCTGCATAAACAAGTCTGCTGTGATCGCTGGTTAAATAAAGGTCCGGCACACATGATTATGCACCTAGTACTCGGAGATGATAATAAATGGCTATGACACTGGCATAGGTACTTACTATACTTGAGAACTATTTAAAAGTCTACTTTTCCTACTTAAAAAAAAAGTTAACTATACAATAGCCTCAGGCGGGTTCTTCAGCAGCTGTTCCAAAAGACAGTGTTGTTAAAAGAGGTAGCAGCCCTGTGGGTCCCACTGCCTAAACCCGTTCCAGTGGACCCAGAAGTGGAGGTTAAAGACAGAGATACTGATGACCCTGATTTTGAGCAGGCCTAGTATGTGTTTGTGTTTTAATTGGCAACAAGAAAGTTTAAGAGTTGAAAAAAAAGTGGAAAAATAGTAAAAAGCTGATAAGCTAAAATACGACAAAAATGTTTGTATAGTTGTAAAATGTGCCTGTATTTTAAACTGTTATTACAAAAACATCAAAAAGAGTCCAAAACTTAAAAAAATAAACAGTTTTTAAAGTAAAAAGTCAACTTATTACTGAAGAAAGAAAAGCATAGCCTATGCATGCAGTGTAAGACGCAGTATCCACGACAGCTACATTAGTGGGTCGTGGTGTCCTTGGTCTTCACTCTCACTCACCACTCATTTTCCTGACTTGCCTAGTTCCGCAGGCTCCAGGCATTTGCCCAAACAGGTGTAGTGTAGAAGACATTTTATACCCCGTTTTTCTGTAGTTTTTCTTGGTTAATGTGTTGAGATACATGAATTCTTAGCGGTGTGTTTCAGTTGCCTAGAGTATTCAGTTGGTAACCTGATGTACAGGTTTATAGCCCAAGGGCAATGGAACATTCCATACAGCCTTGGTGTATAGTAGTCTATACAATCTAGGCGTGTGAAGTACATTCTTTGACATGTGCACAAATATTAGATTCTCAGAAAATATCCCTGGCATGAAGTGGCGCTTGACTATTTTATAATTATCTAAGTTTCTTCTCATCTACCAAGACTCCCAGCTTCCTAAGAATGGTTTCATCATCTTGACACTGTTGATATTTGGAGCCGGACTGTTCATTGGAATGGAAAGACCCTGAGCATTGTAGAACGTTTAACCGCCTCCCTGGTAGCATTCCAATACCCACCTTGTAACAAGCAAAATATCTATATGCACTGACAAATGTATCCTGTGTCAAGGGGCAAGAGGCCATCTCTGATTGGAAACAGTTCTCCCTAAGCTTGCATATGGTGTTTTCGGTCATGTTTAAATCTCCAAGCAGCATACTGGGTATAACTGATTCTCAACAATAGTGTGTCTTTGTATGTGTGTGTTATGTGTGTGGTGCTTGGGTTCGTACTGAGGGTCTCACAGCATGCTAAGCCAGAGCTCTATTGAGCTAAATCTTCAGGTCTCCATAATTGCTACCTTTTCACCAGTCAAACAAATAATTAATTAAGCTTAGGAGTTCAGCTGTTAAACTAATACGTTACCTAAATTTAGTAGGCTATATATGTAGTTACACTTAATTCTGGGTGGAAAAAAGATCTTTGTAGTGACTTCTGGTTCTGTTGCTATATCCATAGAATGCACGTTTCTTGTTGCTTCTGGTGGTTTTCAATGTTTTGTGCATAAGAATTAATAGGATCTCTCGGAAACAACACTTTTTGTCCCTCCTTCTGAAGTTCTTACAATATATACATAAAATCTTCTGTTATTAGAGGTAATAGTCCTATTCTGGTGTCCCATCGAGGATGCTGAATTCCAGCTGGTGGATGGTGATTGCCACCATAATCAGTTTGGTCTCAGGAGAAAAAATAAATGACAAAGACGTTCAAGGATTGTGCAAGGGTAGAAGGAAATGAATTGCAGAACTTATCTGCAACCATTCTCCCAGCTCTGATAACCCTGACACCCTTAATGAGAAAGAAATACCAGGGCACAGCTGGGGATTAAAGTCAAGCCTCCCAGGCCCCAGCACATTTTATACCAGCAACTCTCCCAGGCAAGGACCATATAGGACCCAGGCTGAATCCAGACCCTCAGGGCCTGGCCCTGGCAGTGGGACTGGATTAGAAAAGAATGCAAATCTGACCCAGTAGGAAGCAAACACTCTGCATCTTGAACGCAGGCACCTCTCTTTTGCATTGTTGGGAAAAATCGCTAGAGTGTGAGGACCATTGACAAGCAGTCCTTGTAAAGTTTGTTCTCCACTTGCCAAGCTCCAGTTTAAATTGGAAATTCAATTTATTGCCGTGCCCCTTCAGAAATCATGGGTAAAGTTAATAAGGGATTTATTTTTAGTGAAAGTGGAGTTGGGGAGATGGCAGTGAGGAGATGCAGGGAGAGTGAACAAGGGAACTGCTGGAGGGAGAGGTTGTAGAAACGGACCTGGATGTGAGGAACAGCTCCCTGTATTTTCCTCTGCACTTTGCCTCCTGCTAAGTGTCTCTTTTAATGAGGTCCCCTAGTATAGTAGCGATTTCCTTCAGGGCAGAGAGGGAGGAAATCTGACAACAGCTTCATTAGAGGCCGAAGAGCAGGATGAAGCCCTTAGGCTCCTATGGCTACAGCCTGCCATGCCCCTCGTGGTGGCACTTAACCACCTTTCTTATAGGAAAGGACACATTGAAGGGATTGGTTGGGAGTCCCCTAGGACTCCCAGAAACCACAGATCAGAGGTCTGGAAGCATTCACCAGCCCTGCCTTCTGGTACTAACTCACAGGAACCCTGAACAAATCACCTAACCTCCCTGATCCTCAATATTCTTGTTAGTTATATAAGGATAAGGATAACCAGGTTCCAGGATGAAAGGACCTGAACAATGGGATTAGGTAATAATTTCCTCATAGCTCTTTTTAAAGAATGAGGCTGCATTGAAAGAATTCCATGGAACTTACAGGCACCAGACAGTGAAGTTCTCAAGATGGCCAAGACTGAGTTCGCACTATCCCTTTACCACACTATTTAGCTCACAGCTAAAATAAGAGGAACTGTTCTTGCTGGATTGCTGTTCCATGTTCCATGCCTTGTTCTTAGCATGGTAGAGACATGAGGAAAGTACTATTAGCATCCTACTTGGAGAAACTGGGGAGAGGGAGGAATCAACATGGCAACAACAGAGGGCAGCTAGATCCTCTGCCCTTGATTCTGTCCTGTGACTGCTTTGGCAACTGAATGTGGCCAGATATGAGAATGAGTCATACAAGTCAATGTGTTTTCTGAAACACTGACTGAGGCTGATCAGCTATCTAAGAAGTATGACAACTCTGGAGCTGCCGAGATGGAACAACAAGAAGGCTTGTGAAGAGACCATATAAAGACATTTCATTTGGTGATTTGTCTCTTCCCATCAGCTCAGCTTAGCCCAATCATTGTAATTTTTAGAAGATTCTGAAAATCTCCAGACAAAATTATTCCAAGCTTCAAATCTCCCAATCTCTAGATGGACAACAATAACCTACATATTAGCATGTAAAGCTCTGTGCAGATCTAAACCTAAATCCAGGGTTCTCTCAGACAAACATTATCCTTGATTCTAGAATATAATTTAGTAGGAATCTTCTCTTCTATTTTAATATGCTGGAATCTTTAATCTATGACAAGAACAGAGCACCATTGTACAAACTGACCAATGTATTAAATTCTTCCTTTCTCAGGGATAAGCTGCAAACCCACCTGGGTTGATATATTCACTGAAGAGCTGAAAATCTGGAGCTCTGATCCTCCCTGTATTCTTGTTCAGCAGCATGGATTAATATATTTCCACAATCTAAGCATAATTTTTAAAATCTCCCTGACTTTGTTTTACTTTTCTAGCACAAAGAGATTCATGTTTTTAGTTTTTCATTAACAAGTAGAGAATCCTTGTCACTACTGCTGAAGGTTTCCCTGAACCTCTGAGAAAATACTGAGCCTATAAATCCTTTACAATTTAAAGGAGAACAAGATATTCACTGTAGTATGTTATTGCTATGCTTCTTTCCCGAAATCTAGAGGAACCCGTAAGCTGATGATTTCTAAGAAGGTTTATAATTAATATGTTGTGAGCTTCAGAGGGAAAAGCTGGGGTTTTCAGTTCAAATATCCATTTCAGTGAATTCAAAGAGATCATTTTTAATTTAGACGCTGTCGTTTGGTTTCATGATGCACAAAACACTGAAACATTAATTGTTTAAGTTCCATATCTCCTCCTAACCTTTTCACTTTCTCCACTCCTGCATGGAATGTTCTCTGAAACCAGAACTCTACTTTTCTAGATTCCTTTTAGATCTCCTAGTGAGGTCTTGTTCAGGTTCAATAATCTCCACTAAGCCTTCTCTAAAACATGTGTTGTGAATTATGGCAACATGTGCCCTATTTACTGTCCAATTTTTATAAAGAGATATTTCCACCTAATAACAACTGATGTGAGGAACAGAGAGACCTCTGAGAATTTATGCTATCAGTAGTAACTGTGGGATCAGTACATGATCAGGATTTAGTGGTCAACGGAGAATAAGTGAGGAAACTCATCATGGTCAGGTAGGAACGTGAATCAGAGAGATGGAAAAGGAGGGACTCTACTTCTGGTTTCCTCATAGACAGGCGAGAGACTGAAGCCAAGATGTTTTCTAAGTGTAGAACCTAACTTCCTTTATGGAGAAAACTTGATTTGGACAAGAGGGTATCTGAGTGCTTTTGAACTCCATCTGAGATCTGCCAGTAAATATGGGAGATATAACTCCCTCTGCTTCCATTTATTGTAGTTAACATATGCTTTAAAAGATTTGAAATTTCAACAACCAAACATAAGTCTAGTGAACTTCTTATTTGCATAAAATCAATCTACAACAGGAAGTGGACTCAGAAAAAAGAGAAACTAGGATTAGAGGTTTCATTCAACTCAGCTATTCCCCTTCTGGGCATTTTCCCAGAAGAACTGGAAACATCATAGGACACTGATATCAGTGCACCCATGTTTATAGCAGCACAATTTATAATAGCTAAATCTTGGAGACAACCCAAATGCCCATCAACTCAGGAACAGATAAAAAAAAAAATGTGGTACTTTTATATAATGGAGTACTACTCAGCTATAAAGAACCATAAACTCGAGGCTTTTATAGGTAAATGGATGTAACTAAAAATAATACTCATAAGTGAAACAAATCAGACCTACATATGTAAACACTTCATTGTATCACTAGTGTAAAAACCTGAAACAGTAAATAAGATCCAAAAGTTACAATAGATACACTAAAAGGGAAAGAAACTGCTCAAAGGGAAATTTTATTGTTTGCTCAACCTTGCATGCCTGTATCTGCTAGCCTGAGCAATTACTTTGAGGATAACAATGTGCAATATAACAACCATTGATAAATTCCTGTCATCTTGTTTTGAAATCCTGTGTTGCCATTTTGTTGTTGTTGTCATTGTTGTTATCATTTTGCTTTTGTTATTGCTTTTTTAATTTTTTAATTTGCTTCTTGATTTTTTTGCCATTTAAAATTAGAGAGAGGGTCTTCATAGGGATTGAGATTGTCTAATAAAATATAAGATTAACACTTCAATTAATTTTCAGATAAACATAAAAAATTTCTGATATGTGTACATAGTATGCAATTATCTGAAGTTCGGAATTACTGGGCATTTTATATTTTATTTGCTAAAGTGGACATGTCTACTGGGAAATTTTTATGTGAAGCCGGAAAGTGGTGCTCATTATTCACGAGACTCTGCTTAGATGTGAAAGGTGCTAGGAAACGGAGCCCTAGATGGGCAACTACTTTCCAGCGAGAACTGTGCACCTACTGCTTGACGTGGTGGTACAAGAACACAGCTAGTGCCTTAGTATTACTGTGTACCTGGCTGGCAGAGGAAGAATTTAAAAGAAAAGTATATTTTTATGTACTTTTTCTAATAATCCAAAGGACTTAACATCTTAAGTATGAATGAGTTGAGGCTGATTTCAGAATAAAACAGGCATTTTATCTCATCTTGAAATCAACAAAATGAAACAAATATATATTAAGATAGTTTACTCACCATGTCAAGAAAAAAATCATGGTCAGGAATTCCTGTTTCTCATTTGCTTTATCAGATTATTGTCACAAGTTATCAGACACTGTGACTTTATATGCTATATCTTTATTTAGAGTATTCCAGGAGTCTAATTCAATGAGACTGGTTGTTCTCTGTATCAATTCTGATCGTGTCTTTCCTTTTTTAAAAATACTTTGGGTTAATTAGGGTGTTATATTAAGAAATAAGATTAGCCCTATTCAAAAGTCAAAATTAACTGGTATTGTACAAACTGACCAGCTTCTCCTTTGCTCTAAGGGAATACCAGAGCTAAGCCATTACAGTGTAAAAACACTGGGCTACTGTGGCTAGCCCCCAAGAAACAGAAAAGCCTATGATGTCTGAAAGCTAATGTGGAGTTAGGGATGGATGGGCCAGACTGTAAGATGAATGGAAAGCAGTGTGGTCTGTAGAGCATTCGAATTTTTTTTTCAAAGGAATTTTTTACCCCAGGCCAGAAGCCTTTGTGTCAGAGAGACTGGCTCATTTCTCTACTCAAAGGCTGTCAGAGATGACTGAGACTTGAGAGCAGTTTCTGATGTTGATGAGGTCAAGGGAGGCAGCACTGCACACCATCAGTCACTGCGTCAATTGTGAGCTGAAGAGACACGTGAGCCCCACAGTGAAACCTGGAAAACTACTTTTCTCTGGAGAAACAGTGAGAGGAGGGTGTGAAAGACAGAAAGGGAAAAAAGACACAGGTCAAATGGTCACCATGAAGTTTATCGCATTAGCATTCAGCTAGAATCAGAGAAACTTTCTCATTCCAGCTGGGAATATTCTGAAAAAGAAATTGGCTAGAGGCAAAAATCATATTAATATTATTCTGCTTAATCAATATATAAAACTCTCCAATGTGCCTTTGCAAGGCTGTTCTGGAAGTTAGGACTTGCAGTGATTTTGATTCCAATTATGTTTGCAAAAACCACATGTTGAAGTATCCAAACTCAGACTGTGGAAGTACAGTAGTGGCAGTGTGTCCCTGCCTTGGGGGTCTGTTAGGTTTACAGAAAGCTGGCCAGGTTGCATCCCAGTTACCCTTCTTTACAAAGTCAGGCACAGCCTCAGTGGAAAAAAGTCACAGGTGGAAGAGCAGTACTTTGCTCTGGGAAAGTCATTTCTGTAGTGCAACCCCTGGAGATGCATAAACACAGGGCCAAAGTGTAGAAGACTTAAGGTTGTGAGTGGATATTAAAGTTTTAAATGGTGATGTGAGTTTCCTAGATTTCAATGCCTGTTTCAGATCAAATGGAAAAAACCTCTCAGACTCTGACTTGACCAAATATCTTTACATCTATTCTGAAATTTCTAATGCTATCTAAGTCCACAAGTTCCACTGATTTTTCATGAAGGTATGGATAGAAAGTAGACTCTTCCTGTTTCAAATCCATAAAAATATTCCCCAGTTTGGAGGATGGTTTTCCTAAATTCCATTTATCTTGTTCAGTGGTTATCAGTTGGAAAGAGGCAAGGTGGTTGTAACCAGGAGACACTTGGTAATGTCTGGAACTATTTTGTGTCACCACAACTGGGAGGAGAGTTTAGTAATAACATTCCATGAGTAGAAGCTAAGGATTCTATTAAGTATTGTGCAATACACAGGTCATACACAGAATATCCATCCCAAAACAAAGAATTAGATGTCTTCAAAGTCTATAGTGCCAAGACTGAGAAGCAGGGTACTCTAACTAGACATTGGAAATAGAGCTCTGGAATCATCTCATTCAGTATCCTAAAATAGTGATGCAAGCCTCCTGTATATGTATAGTTCTGTACTTCTATCTTTAATCATGTCTCTTGTGCCTATTTTCCTTGACTGTTAATTATAAAAATTAATTAGCTTTTAAACTCATTTGTAAGAGTACAATGCTTCAAATAACTATGGTAATAATAATAATATTTTGATTTAAGTATTATTCATTTGTATATTCACTTATAAATCTACCATGTGGAAATTCATTTTTTTCCTTGCCCACAGCTCTCATTTCTGTTTTCCTTTCTCTTTTTTAGTTTAAGAAGGTTTTATTTTTATTTAAATTTATTTGGCAGATAGCATAAAAATAGAAAGTTTATTCACATTATTGGCTTACAATGTGACATTCTGAGACATGTATACATTGTATAATGTTCAAATCAGTGTAAATATATATACCTCTTTATTTTTTATTTTTATTTTTTAGCTTATATTTTTTACTTCTTTAAATTTTTTTTCCATACTGTGGATCAAATTGAGGTCTTCTGATTGCTAGGTAATCATTCTACTACTAAGCAATATCCTCAATTTCATTTATTTATTTATTTATTGTAAAAATATAAA
Organism: Hydrochoerus hydrochaeris; assembly: GCA_004027455.1. Lineage (NCBI taxonomy): Eukaryota > Metazoa > Chordata > Mammalia > Rodentia > Hydrochaeridae > Hydrochoerus > Hydrochoerus hydrochaeris. The sequence goes on from PVLA01000045.1 coordinate 578,184, forward strand.
GACATTCAAAGTCTTTTCATTTAATTTTTGAAATACACACTGTATTATCACTATGTAAAGTCACTTTACTCTGCAGTAGTACACTAGGATTTCTTTTTTTTAATTGTTTTTATTTAAAGAGAAAAAAACAGAAAAAGGTAGAAATATTACAGAATTTCAAAAAAGGATAAATAGAGATCACTGGTTGATAAATTACATATTATTGTTTTAGAAATAGTTGTTCAAGTTACAAAATTAGAGCATACAAGTAGACATTCAAGCAGTGAGACTGTAAGCAGATCTGTTCAACAATCCAACAAGAACTTAGAAATATGGTTATCAATTGTACACACTTAAATATTCATGCAGTTATATCTTTTATAGCACTTCCTATTTCCTCTCTTTTTTACAATAGCAATTATGCATTTTTTTTAAAAACATTGTTTAAAAAAAAATAAAAAAAACATTATTTAAAGAGAAAAAAGCAAAAGTAAAAAGAGTAGCAACAATACAGAATTCTAAAAGAAAGAAAGAAAAAAAATTAAGAAATCACTAGTGGTTAAATTACATATTGTCATCTTGGATGTAGTTGTTCAAGTTACAAAATTAATGGATACATAGTAGACATTCAAACAGTGAGACTGCAAACAGTTCTGCTCAAAGATCCAACAAAGATTCAGCAATATGGTCATCTATTTAACACACTCAAACATACATGCAATTGTATCCCTTAGAGCCCTCTCTTTTCCTCTTTTTTTTACAATAGCAATTACACATTTTGGGTTTTATTACTGTTATTGTTCTTATCACTTTTTACACTAGAGACACAATGTGATATTTATAAATATGATTCTTATTTACTTCACTAATGAGGATAGTCTCAAGTTATCTCCATTTACCTATGAAGGCCTCAAAATCGTCCTTTTTTATAGCTGAGTAATATTCCATCATGTAAAAATACCACATCTTTTTCATCCACTCTGCAGTTGATGGGCATCTTGGTTTTTTCCAAGGTTTAGCTATTGCAAATTGTGCTGCTATGAACATGGGTGCACATACATCACTGTGATATGAACATGTCAGTTCTTCTGGGAAAATATCCAGGAGGGGAATAGCTGGATTGAATGGAACTTCCAATCCTAGTCTTCTGAGAATTCTCCATATGGATTTCCATAGTGGTTGCACCAGTCTACATTCCCACCAACAGTGCAGCAGTGTTCCTTTTCCCCCGCAGCCTCACCAACATTTGTTATCAGTTGATTTCTTGATGGCAGCTATTCTTTCCAGAGTGAGGTGAAATCTTAGTGTTGTTTTAATTTGCACATCTCAAATGACCAGTGATGGTGAACATTTCTTCATGTATTTATTAGCCATTTGTATATCTTTCTCTGAGAACTATGTGTTCATCTCAGATGCCCATTTTTGGAGAGGGTCTTTGAATTTGGGGGGCTTGATGTTTTTCAATTCTTTATATGTTCTGGACATAAGTCCTTTGTCTGAGGGGTTGCTGGCTAAAACTCTTTCCCACTTTGTGGGTTTTCTTTTCACTCTGTTGGTGATTTCCTTTGAAGTGCAAAAACTTTTCAATAATATGAGATCCCAGTTGTTGATTCTTTGAAGTGTTTCCCGTGAAGTTTGCGTTTTGTTCATGAATTCTCTGCCTACCCCTATGTCTCCAAGAATTCTACCTACCTTGTCTTCCAGTAGATTTAGTGTTTCTGTTTTAATATTTAGGTCTTTGATCCATTTAGACTTTAGTTTTGTGCATGGTTATATGCATAGATCTAGTTTCAGTCTTTGGCATATGGATAGCTAATTTTTCCAACACCATTTATTAAAGAGGCTGTCCTTCTTCCAGTGGACATATTTAGCCCCTTTGTCAAATATCAGGTGGCTGAGTGTCTTTGTAGTTGTGTTTGCATCTTCTAATCTGTTCCATTGGTCCTCAGGTCTATTCTTTTGCCAGTACTAGGATGATTTTATCACTGTGGCTTTGTAGTATAGATTCAAGTCAGGAATTGAGATGCCTCCTGCCTTGCTTTTGTTGCCTAGAATTACCTTTGCTATTCTAGGTTTCTTCTGTTTCCAAAGGCATTTTAGGAGTGTTTTCTCTAGATCTGTGAGGTATGTCAAGGGTATTTGATTGGGATTGCGTTAAATGTGTATAACAGTTTGGGAAGTATGGCCATTTTCACAATGTTGGTTCTTGCACTAGGATTTCTTACTCTTCATTAAGACTTAGTACCCTTTGATTAACCTTTTCAACCCCTCCCCCCATTGTCTGGTGATCACACTCCACTCTTGATTTCTATGAGAAGACTTTTTCTCTATCCCACAAGTAAGTGAGATCTTGTGTTGCTTGTGTTTCTGTGCCTGGTTTATTTCACTCAATAAAATGTTCTTTAGTTCCATCCATGTTTTGTGGATTAATAGCAGCCCATTGTGTCTTTGCAACACATTTTCTTCATCCATTCATCAGGTGAGAGTTTGCTTCTGTTTTTGCTGTGTGAATAGTGTTGCAATGAAGACAGAACCACAGATATAGCTTCAGCACTCTGAGTTTATTTATTTTGAGTATATACACAGAAGTGTGATTGCTGCATCACATGGTAGTTCTATTTTTAAATTTTTAGAAATTCTCCATACTGTTTTCTATAATGATTGTGCTAACTTACATTACTACCAGTAGTTTGGAAGGTCTCCTTTTTCTACAGTTCCCCTTTATGATAATAGCCATTCTTCGTGGAGGGAAGCAATATTTTACTGTGATGTTGACTTGCATTTCCATGATAAGTGGCATTGAATGCTTTTTTTAGCTTTTTTACATACCTGTTACTTGTGTATTCTTTGTGAGAAATGTCTGTGTAGGTCTATTGGTCATTTTTAATCACATTATTGGTGATTTTACGAATTGACTTATTCCTTGTGTATTTTGACAATTTACTCTTCATCAGATACATATTTTGTAAATATTTTTCTCCTATTCTGTACTTTGTCACTTGACTGTGTTGATTATCTCTTTTGCTGTTTTCCTTTTTATTTTCAGTGCCTCCAAATTTAATAGCATCTAAAGCTGTGTTTTTGGTTTCCTCAGTAGGGTCATGAATAAAAAATGCTTAACAGTACTTCGCCTTCCTCTGTCTTTCCTCTGTGATATTCCATCAAACACCTTGCCCAATTGGGTACAGTACTGTTTATCTTAACTGTTCCGGCAGTTTCTTGACTTTGTTATTTATTTAAACATTAATACAGTTTCTAGTAGTACTTGTCAGCATCTTTAACATTAAGCATGACTCTAAATATTTCCACTGACTTTTCTTGGTGGGAAAAACATCAGCTGTTTTTCAAACTGTGTAATATTTTTCTCTCAATGTTCCAAATAAGTTTCAATTGTTCTTTTAGGGAGTTCAGAATAACATAATATTTTAAAGCTTGGAATCATTGGGATAAGTTATTAATGTAACCCTTTTGTTTCTTCTTTGGACATTATAGAAAGGGACATTTTGGTTCAAATATCTCTAGGCTCATCTACCTTTTTCTACCATTTTGTCAACTTGTATGCTAAACCTCCTTTCTCAGGGAATTTATCAGTCCTCTGAGCAATAGTCTCCCAGTACTCTGAGCAACTACCCACAAGGGAGTTAGGAAACATATAAAGGTCTGCCTCTCCATATGATTTTTGTCCTATGCAAGCTTATCAATGATCCTACCTTGAAAAAAATTCTTTTTTTCTCAAACCTAGTTTCAGAGAACTAGATTATTTCTGATAACAAATATTCCAGTGAAATTTTGAATATTTTGCATGTAAAAATCTCAAAATATGATCAATGATGAATTTCCTATAAAATAGAAATTTTTTCTAGACTTTAGATTAAATCACTTATTCAGCAAATAATAATTTAGACCCACCTTTTAGGGGCTAAAGGTTGAACAAAAAGAGAATATTCTGCTTCTCTGCAGCCTAAATTATAGTTTAATGAGATACATTAACAAAGAAGAACTTGTAGGTATTCTTATCAGACATGCTAAGTGTTCCACCAGGGAAAGCAACAGTTTAGAAAGTGGCAGTAGAGGGATAGATATAGTGACTGATGTACATAGGTTGCTGACATCCAGCCTGACTGAGGGACAGGACTTCACAGGAATCAATTTGAAAGAGGAAGCCAGGTCTGGGGCAGGTCATTTCAGAGGTGAAGTTCATAGGATTGAGATGGCAATGAATCTAGCAGACCCAAGGATCAGCAAGAAGTTTAGAGCAATGGACCAGACCAAGAGAGAAATGAGGTATAGAGAGACAGGCAGATCCTGTGGAAAGAATGGTGATGGAATATATATTAATTTCTTAATGTTTTCATAACAAATTATCGCAAACAGCTATACACAGACATTTAATCTCTCACAGCTCTGGTGGCCAGAAATTTGAAATAAAAGTGTCAGAGGGGTTGGATTCTTCTGGGGTCTCCATGCCTCTCTCCAAGGTGCTGGGGACTACTTGGCACCATTTGGTATACTTTGCCTTATAGACACACTCCACTCTCTGGTTTGGCATTAACATCCTTTGAAACTTTCTTTGCTTTTCCTTACAAAAACATTCCAAGGATCAACAAATGAGATCACATCAAATAAAACAGCGTCTGCACAGCAAAAGAAACAACCAACAAAATGAAGAAACAGTCTGCAGAATATGAAAAAAAATTCCAGATATTCCTTGGACAGAGAACTAATGAAACAATTAAAAAATTAGACTCTCTGTAATAAAAGACCCAACCAAAAATGGGCAACTGAAATGAATAGACATGTCTCATAAGAAGTACTAGTAGCCAATAGCACATGAAAAAGTGCTCAGCATCACTGGCCATAGAGAAATGAAAATTGAAAGTACACTGAGATACTATCTTACTCCAGAAAGCATGGCTATCTTCAAAATATCTAATAAAAAATGCTGATGAAGATGTGGAAAAAATGATTTGTTCTACATTGTTGGTGGGAGTGTAAACTAGTACAACCACTCTAGAAATCAGTGTGGAGACTCTTCGATAAACTAAAAATAAATATTCCATTTGACTCAGCTATCCTCCTGCTAGGTATCTTGAAAGAGTTAAAATCATTGTAGTCCAAGGATATGTGCATACCCTTGTTTATAGCAGCACATTTTTTAATAGCTAGATCTTGGAAACAGTGTACATGTACATGTCCATCAACAGTTAAAGAAAGATAAACTTAGGAAAATAGATACAATTTGAGAACATAATCTTAGTGAAATAAGTCAGACACACAAGCTTAGAAATATCATAATTCCTCATAAATAAGAAAATACATATCTATCTATCCATCTATATACAAATAAAGAGTGAAATATAAGATAGATAAATAGGAAGTAGGGACAAGTTCAAATAATTTCTTAAATCACCTATTCTTGCTATATCAAAATATTTTAATATATATGCTAATTTGTTTCATTTATACTACTAGTTTCTCAGTTCATTGAAAAAGAATGTTCTGTACTATTATCTGTTTGTTTCTTTGTAAGAAGGAATCTTTTGGTCTCTGAGTAACTACTTTGAAGAAAATGATATACAGTGTATTAACTATTATAAGAGTCTTACTATTTTATTATGAAACTTTGTTTTATTTTTTAATAAACTAAAAACCAACACCTGTTACCAGATTTAGAGTTCACCATAAATATGGGATGATGTCATCTTAAAATCCTTAATTTAGTTACATCCACATAAACTCTTCTTCCAAATAAGGTCGTCTTCACAGGTTCCAGAAATCAGAACATGAATATATTTTCTGAGGGGATGAGGAAGCATTCAACTTGTTATCAGGACCAGTGGAGGATTCAAATATAATCTCATTTTTTAAAGGATTGTATACCTGATTGAGTAATCTACAGAAGACAGGGGTCAAAACAAAGAGATATACTAAGAGGAAAATGACAGATGTTTAGCCATGCATTCCATTTCTTGCTATTTGCATTTTCATTTTCAGATAGCAAAGGACCAGGACAGTTTAATAGTGTGACTGAGGTTAAAAAAGAGACTATAAAGCATTTCTCACCATTAAAAAGGAGGGGCATGACTAACACTTTGATATGAGAGGCAAAATAGTAAATTCACTGAAAGCTCTAGGTCACCCTTCTAGGTAGCAAAATATTGATGTAGTCATGTTATAGATTACTGCTCTCATAATTACCAGTAATAGTGACTAATTTATGAAGGGATTACTAAGCATGAGTCTTTGATCTAATTGCTTGATCTATATTACCTCTCGTTGAATTTTGCAATATACAAGAGTTTTAATTTACCAGGATGCTATAACAGAATACCCTAGACCTGATAGCTCATAAACAATAGAAACTTGTTTCTCATACTGCCAATTGATGGGAAGTCCTAGTTCAAGGAAGATCCTGGTTCCAAATACTCTGCCCTTGAGGGTGAGTGAGGTTCAGCATATGGATTTTGGAGGACACAAATATTTCTGACTATAGCATTTGTGAGGAAGATATCATTAATTATCATTTCTACAGTCTTGCACTTAGAACTATCCTAAGCTCAAAATAACATCGTTGCTTTCTACCCCCTGCAATAAAGTCAAATATAAAATGATCAAGCTTTTAAATCTAGCTATCAAGTTATAGGAAACACTAATCATGCTCAAAAATACCCTGAGAATGCAGCCAGCAAACTCCAAAGGTGAGCAACTCTAAGAATGACTGACTGAATTTATTTAAACATGTGAAATTTAACACGTTCTCACTGGCTTGAAACACTGGTGATACATGTATGGCTTTCTCAACAGGCAACTTCTTTCAGTGGTAGTACAAATGTATCCAATCACTTTTATCAGGGTTTTTACTTATAAAATAAATAAAAAGCCACCTAAAAGGTCAGTTCTGCATGTATCACCAGTGATTCCAGCTATCCAGTAGGGATACATATGAATTTTGGCTTCTTCATGAATGTTTCTAAAAAGAAACTGAAGGTATAGACAAAGCAATCATAATCATAGCAAGGAAATGTGCATTATGTAATCACAAATTTATAGGAAATACTGAGACAGGGACTATATTCAATAACATTATGACTGAATATTTGTGAAGTTAAAAAATTTTTAAATAATTTGAGTGTGGCAATAGCACTGTGATATTTTTATTCTTTACCATTTAGAAACATGCATATGACAATATTTACAAATGAAACAATACAATGTCTTGGTTTTACTTCAAAATAATCTGAGGAGGGTAGATCTTTCTGAAATAAGAGCAGACATAAGTTGAAAATTGTTGAATGGTAGTAGGTATATCAGGATCATACTATCTTATTTTTATGTATGTTGACAGTTTTCAAAATTCATCTTAAAAATTAGACAAAGAAGTAAAGCATATATAAAATACAAAGGAAAAGCTGTATATGCTCACCATGGAAGTTTGAAAAACACAGAACTAAAATTGTATTTTATACAACCACCTGTAAAGTTGCCCATTAGAATTTCCTATTTGGCCAAATACCAAGCACTCCACAAGCTGGACGTCTGCTTTAAGGGACTGTGGCTACTATTCCTCACTAAATAGAATTAAGAGCTTCTGAGAATTTGGAGAATTTGGTCTTCAAAGTATTTGGTCTTCAAAAAATATTTTTCCTGATCTCTGCATGTTCCTACAACCTCAACTCAAAATAGAACTATTACTCAAGAAATGTATTGTCCTTGTGTGAAACAGAACTCCAGTGAGTAGTTGCAGAGTTCTGTGTCTGGGTCCATTGTTGGAAATCAAATGTTTTTTTTGCAGGGTGAGCTCCTAGATGAACACAAGGATTGCCCAATCTTAACTGGATCTTGTTACCTCTTCCTCTTACTTCTCCACCAGGAACACTATTTCCATAAATAAGTGTGTTGGCTTATAATGTAGAATTTACCATCTTCTGGAGAAGAAAGCAAGCAAATGACATACTGAAAGAAGCCCATAGAACTTTATAATCACTGGACACTGTCATCTGAGAAATGGACCATCTCTGCTGTGCCTGTCCTTTGAGCAGTGCTGGCTCTTTCCAGTTAAATCCTACTTTGACGAGCTCACAAATGCAGCGTGGTTTCCTTCCTGTGGTAAGCATCTTTCTGACTGCTTCTTCTGCATTTAACAGCTGTGGCACTTGTCACTAGAACTATTAAGACAATTTCTTCATTCTAACAGGATTTTAATCTTCAGTAAAATAATTTTTCTCAGTGTAGCTCTTGATTTTTCTTCTATGGAAGTAATTAGTTTTCACTGATGGGTGGGTTTTCCCCTCACATTCAGAGTTGATTTATATTAGGCATTTAAAGGGAAAAATGAACCTTTTTACTATTTTTTTAAAAATTTATTTAAGCAGGGAAATGAGAGAACTCCACCAAGAACTTAAAGTAGATTTACAGTGAGTTCTTCTGTCCTCACTCGCCCTGGAGCCTTGATGGGACTTGAGTGTCCTTGGAGGAATGGCAGAGGGAAATGCTGGGGGCCGATTGCTGATTGTATCATTCAAACACAAAATTTGTTACACCACTTTATCGGTCACGGGGAAAGCAATTATATTGTGGTTCAATTTTCCACTCAATGGCTGTACTGGGGATCAAAGTCAGTTTTTATGATGGGAAAGAATGTTTTGCTATTTTATTTGTTACTTAAAATAAAGAAGTACCGTTAATATAATATGTTCAGAGGTTTTCCTTCCCACTTCTCTACTCTTTCACGAGAGACAGTAGATTATTTTGGCTTTCTCCCTCCCTTTGATTAAAAAAATCAGCTTTCTTCCTGTCTTCTAAAGCATATTTCACTGTAGAAATGAAATCAGCACGGTTTAAGGCAACATAGCATTAAGACTCTAATCAGAGCCATGAAGGGCAAAAAGTGCTCTACACTATTTTTTCTTAAACTTGTAGTTTTTGAAAAGAAACAGCATTGAAAAGGCTTCGTGGTGTGTGTGAGGTATATGTAGTGTACGTGCATGTTTACATGCACCCATTTTCCATGTGAAATATCCTTGCTATACTTAGGACTCTTTGTTGCTATAGAAAAGAAACTATGTAAGTGGAATTTGAAGGAAGGTTAGTATGCGATATGTAAAATCATACATTTTCATTCAAAACTAAAATATGTTCTCTGCATTTAAAATTACTTTTCTCTTGTCTGTTTTTGAAGTGAAAAAGTTAAATAAAAATGTAGACTATCAAAAAAAGACAATTATTTTAGAGCAACTGATTGCCAGCTTTTATTTTAAAACTTAATGTTTTTGTTCCCAGAAATCCAGTGATAAGGATTTTTTAAAAAAATATTATATCACTGTGAGGCTTCAGTTTACAATAAGGCTAAATAGCTAAAAAAAAAAAAATCAGTACTTGGTTTTTTTTTTCTTTCTTTTTTTTTTTTTTTGCAAACTCATTGATAAGTGTTGAGAAAAAAGAGACAAGTGACAGATACTTGTTTCTTTCAAAATATACCAGGTCCAACCTTCTATTTCTAATTGGTTTCAGCTTTTACAATGTGATTTTGATCATCTTCATTTTTCTGGTCTCCTGCTAATTGCCTCCAGGCTCCAAGCGTCTTACATAGCCCCTGAATCCAGAAGCAAAGAATTGCTCAGTCTGCTGTAGGCAACTAATTGTGGCTGTGGCTGAGTGATGGTCTAGCTACCACGAAACACTCTTGTTCTTACAAAGGAGCTTCAGGCCATAGTAGAAGAGAGGGGTGTGAGGCCCGAAAGGTTCATGTGCAGCGTCAGGGAGTCCCTTGAATGGGAGGAGCATCAGGAGCTGAGTAGATCTGTTGCTCTCAATCCACATCTGCCTATCTGCAGGGCTTGTTCCGGGGATTTCTATACAGATCAGAGTGACTGCTAACACTAAAAAGTGAGACAGTCTCCCTCTCAACCACTTTCCTGCTTTCTGCTGTCCAGCGAATGCGAAGAAGCGCTGTTACACACAGTTGAGTCACGGCACTTGAAACAGGAAGCCAGGTCTCAGGGAAAGGAAACCTTGTACCTAACAAAATTACTTTTGATAATTACAGTTACTGTTTATGGAGAGCTTACTATGTTTTAGGTCCTCTGTATGCATTAGGTAAAATATTTTTTGAGCAATCCTGCATAGCACAAATTGTGATTCTTATGTGTTAAAATGAGAAAATTAGACCCTAAAACATTGGCTCTACCCTATATCTTTCCCAAAGACAGGATTCCTGGTTTTTACATATTTTTCACTCCAGCTCTTAACACAAATAAGGAACTCAAACATTATCTCAATAGTTCAGTAATTAATATATCAAATCTTAAAAATTTGAACTTTCAGGAATATGTATTTTTGCATTTATGTATATATATTTCCTCTCTCTTCTCTCTCTCTTTCTCTCACCCTCTCTTTCTTTCTCTCTCTCTCTCTTTGTTACTAGGAATCGAGCTCAGAACTTGCACTTGCCAGACAGGCACTGTGCTGCTGAGCTATAATCCCAGTCCTCTCTTTTTTCTCATACCTCTTACATGTACTAAAATCTGCTTATGACTTAGTTTTATTTCTTGTTGGTTATTATAGAATACGTATAGAATAGTTTTTGGTAAAGAAATGTCATGGGAATAGATATTCTCCTATGAGAAGATTTCCACAGTAATGCAGAAAAAAATAAGTCAACACTTTCTTCTCCAGTTTTCAAAGCAAATATATTTTTGTCCTTTTTATTCAGCACAAATAAGTAAATGCCAGTAAATAAATAAGTGAAAGCTTTGTATCACCAATGTTTTAGCAATCTTACAACCAGAAACTTCTATTTACAAACACAAGATTTCAAACAGCATCCTCTGTAAATAAGGCTGCCATTTCAGCCTGAAAAGCGTAGCTGATGAGAGGCACGATGATTGCTAAAATATCCTAAGGGTATGAAAACTAAAGTGGAGAAAGAATAATTTAGACATAACTAAAGCATAACTAAAGGGAGATATAACTGGATGGAGAAATACTGTTAGGTTTTCTAAAAGTATAATTCCAGAGAAAGAATGTATAAAAAATTCCTCAAACTTTCTTAACAGTCTGTGGGGCGGTGGAATTGGCTCTATTAGAAGTAGCAGGAAAAAGCCATGGGTGCTTGAAACCAGACCCAAGACTACCAAGGTGAAATGAACAAAGAAGAGGACAACCTCAAAAAGGCAAGATATGCATAAAAGTGATGGAATAGTCTCTCTTATTTTAAGGCCACGATTTTAAGAAGCATAACACTGATGTTTATCTTAACCTGATTTTAGGAGAAAATATGCTAACCAGAGCACCTGTGAATAATTTCTAACAACCCATGAAATAAAATCCTAGTTTTTGTCCACAAAGTTAGCTATTGTTTGCACTTACATATAGCATCATCATCACCATCATCATCATCATTATCATCTAAAGCTGTATTGTAACCTCATGGATTTATACACTGCTCTAAATAGCTAAATATGTAAAATTAAGGCTATTTGGACTTTTCACCTTCAAAATATTTTTCCCTTCATATATAAGCCCACTTAGAGTATCAGAAAAATAAAAATCCATTGCTATCCTCCCCAGCTCTAAAAGTGCCAAATTCTTCAGACAGACAGATTTAAATGGGTTGAAGGAATCTCCCACATGAGAATATGCAGCACTGGCTCAGAGATAAATTTTTAGTAACCTGCTCCTAAAGCATAAAAGAGAAACCTCCCTATTCCCTCCCTTAACTCTCCTCAGCTGCTGAATGAACAAGCAAAATATCTTTGTCTTTTCCTCTGAATTTCTAAAAAACAGCACTCCAAGATAAAGTCAAAGAGTGGCTGTATGTTACAGAAAGTTTTGAATATAAGCAAATGATTGCTATTTTATCATGTGCCATCAGTGCTGAGCCCATAAGTTCAAGGACAACCACTGTAACTGGTGGGCCTAGTGAGGGTGATCTATAAAAATGTTAGGTAATACTTGGACATTCTTCCTCCCAGAATTGATTCCTCCATTTGGTTTGGATGTCCACATTGGCTTGAAGTGTCTCCATGTATGTCTTACCCCACTATGAAATGCTGCTTCTCTGCTGTTTGTATTGTCCTTGTCTTTAAACTTCTTCTAATTCCATTATATATCTGTCCTTGCTCAATTTCTTGCTGAACAAATAGTATCAAATGCAATAAATAGTGCAAAATAAATGTTAAGTTCTCTGTCTTGGGGCAAATCAACGTATCTGTTTGGACTGAGGTGGCAAAATCCAGGACTTTGAAAGTGTTTGACTAAATCAATTTATATTCAGTTGGAGCTCTATTATGAATGTTATTGTACAGATTCAAACCCCTAAATTATTGTGGTAGCTTGTCAACCACTTAAATTTCTCAAATCAACCCTAAGCTTGAAATGAAACCTATATTCAAAATTTCAAAAATGAGCCTTTTCTATTGAACTTGATAAGTATTCTACTTGGAATACTTAATGCCACTAGTCCTCAAATTCTTTATTTATAATGTAGGCATTTATGGTATGAGTGTGCTTTCATTTGGGAAAAGAGAACTAATAATATATTTTATAAAAACTGAGGACTTATGAAATGTGTAGTTGGGCACAGTATTTCCTCTAGGAATGTATTGTTTCATGTATATTAGATGGATGTTATAATTTACTGAATTAAATATATTTATGAGAATCATTTACTGCTTCTCAGTCATGATTCTTAAAGTGTAAGACAGCAGTCTGTAGACTCTTAAAATATTGGAAAAGGCAAATCTATTTTTGTAATAATAATTAACTACTAAATATATTACTTGCAATTCCCACAAAGGTGTGAATGGCAGAGTTTTCTTAAATTTACAAGTATGATAAAAATTACAATGAATGTTTACATTTACAAATAATTTATTAGAGTGTAAGACTATTATCATTGTTTCTCTTTACCTGGAACAAACTCAACTTTAATTGAGCTGTTGTAGGTGCCTCAATGTACTGAATCAATTAAAAATACTTATTTTCATAGTGATTTTAACTTTGGGGAAGAGTCATTAGTTACATAGGGCCAGATAAGTTGAATAAAGTAGATGACACACACAATACAGTTTTTACGAGACTACTTTCATGGTGGATAGTATGGCAGCAGCATTCACCGCGTTTAAAATCACATTTCTTTTTTTAAATTTTATTTTATTTTACAGAGAATAAAACAAAAGAGGACAGAATAAAGCAGGTCAGAACAGAACAATGCAAGCAAAATAGCACTTCACAACAAGACAATTGGATATCAACAGTAGCTACCATAATGTCTCTTTCTTTGAAATGATTGAGCATAGCTTCACACATAATAATAATATCAAACATAACAAAATAGAATAAAACCATTCAAGAGAATGAAAATATTACAAGGCATTCTGAACCAAATAACAGAAAATGAACAATGTCTACTATAATATCTCATTTTCCATAAAAAATTTGTTTATACTATCACACATATTAAAATCTAGTAAGACATAACATGATAGAACAAAAGCATGTTAGGATTTCAAAGCAAGATGATATTAGGTCAGCAATGGCTGCCATAATGTCTTGTTTTCCTCAAAGTAGCTGTTGATACAATCACACATAATAAGGTCAAAGAAAACAGAATAAAACCATTCCAACCAATGAATGAAAACATTATAAGACTTCAAAGCAATATACTGGGGAACCATGATTACCATAAAATCTTATGTCCTCTTGCCATTTCTTACACTAGGGAGACTATATGGTATTTATACATGTGAGTTTGATTTATTTTGCTTATGAGTATGGTCTCAAGTTGCATTCATTTATTTATAAATATCTCAATGTGATCATTCTTTAAAGCTGAGTAGTACTCCATTGTATAAAAGTACCACAATTTTTTTCTTTGAAGAGAAAAAAAAAGGAAAAAGGTAGAAATATTACAGAATTTCATGAAAAGAAGATAAATAGTAAGAAATTGCTAGTTGATATATTACATATTGTTCTTTTAGAAATAGCTATTCAAGTTACAGAATTAAAGCACACAAAGTGGACACTAAAGCAGTGAGAGTGCAAACAGATCTTAGTGGGGCTTTTTCTCATTCTCCTTTTTCTTTCTTTCTTTTAGAATTCTGTATTGTTGCTACTCTTTTTTTGTTTTTTTCTTCTTTTTAAATGAAATTTTAAAAATGTATAATTGCTATTATAAAAAAAGAGGAAATAGGAAGCGCTATAAAAGATATAGCTGCATGTATGTTTAGGTATGTGGGATTGAGTACCACAATTTTTAATCCATTCCTCAGATGGGCACTTAGGTTGTTTCCAAGATCTGGCTATTACAAATTGTGCTGCTATAAACATGGGTGCACATATATCACTGTGGTATGATATTTTCAGTTCTTCTGGGAATATGCCTAGGAGTGGAATAGCTTGGTCAAATGGGACTTCCAATCCCAGCTTTTTGAGGAATCTCCAGACTGACCTCCACAGTGGTTGCACCAGTCTACATTTCCACCAACAGTGCAGAAGAGTTCCTTTTTCCCCACAGCCTCTCCAGCATTTGTTGTTGGTAGTTTTCTTGATCCTGGCCATTCTTTATGGAGTGATGTGGAATCTCAGTGAGGTTTTAATTTACATTTTTCTAATGACCAATGATGATGAACATTTTTTCATGTATTTATTTTCCATGCGTATTTCTTCATCTGAGAACTATGTGTGCATCTCGAATGCCCATTTTTGCATTGGGTCTTTGAACTTTGGGGGTCTGATTTTCTTTTAATTCTTTATAAGTCCTAGACAGAAGTCCTTTGTCTGAGGGACAGTTCACTGTGATTTTTTTCCCAGTTTGTGGATTTTCTTTTCACTATGCTGGAGATTTCTTTGGGCATTAAGAAACTCTTTAATAAGACGTGATCCCAGTCATTGATTCTGGGAAGTATTTCCAGTGCAGTTTGGCTCTTGTTCATGAAATCTCTACCTACTCCTATGTCTTCAAGATTTTTACCTACTTTGCCTTCCAACAGATTTAGTTTCTGTTTTAATATTTAGATCTTTGATCCATTTAGATTTTAGTTTAGTACATGGTGACAGGCATGGGTCTAGTTTTAGTTTTTGGCATATGAATAGCCAGTTTTTCCAGCACTGTTTCTTAAAGAGACTATTGTTCTTCCAGTGAACATGTCTGACCCCTTTATCAACAATAAGGTGATTGAGTGTGTTCGTAGTTGTGGTTGTATCTTCTAATCTATTCCATTGATCTTCAAATCTATTTTTATTCCAGTACCATGTTGATTTGATTACAGTAGCTTTGTAGTATAACTTCAAGTCAGCGATTGTGATGCCTCCTGCCTGGCCTTTGCTGCTTAGAATTGCCTTTGCTATTCTAGGTCTCTTCTGGTTCCAGATGAATTTTAGGAGTGATTTCTCTAGATCTATGAGGTATTTTCATTGGGATTGCATTGAATATATATAACAATTTTTGGAGAATGGCCATTTTCACAATAATTATTCTTCCTATCCATGAACAAGGGATGTCTTTCCATTTTCTGAGGTCCTCTTCGATTTCTTTTTCAGGGTATTATAATTTTCCCTGTATAGCTCTTTTACTTCTTTCACTGGATTAATTCCTAACTATTTCATTTTTTTTGGTGTTAGTGGGAAGGGTGTGGCTTCTCTTATTTCTCTCTCAGTCATTTTGTTGTTAGTATACAGGAATGCTACTGATTTTTGAGTATTGACTTTGTATCCAGCTACATTGCTGAATTTATTTATTATATCTAGGAATCTTTCAATGGAGTTTTGGGCATCTTCTATGTAGAGTATCATATCATCTGCAAATAATGATAGTTTAACTTCCTCTTTTCCTATCTTTACTCCTTTTATTTCTCTCTTGTCTAATTGCTCTGGCTAGTATTTCCAGTACTATGTAGAATAGGATTGGTGATAAGGGACATCATTATCTTGTGCCTGATTTTAAGGTAAAGACTTTCAGTTTTTGGCCATTTAATATGACGCTGGCTGTTGGTTTGTCATAGATGGCCTTTATCATATTGAGGTAGAGACCATCTATTCCAATTCTCTGTAACTTTCTTAACATGAATGGGTGTTGGATCTTGTCAATAGCTTTTTCTGCAGCTATAGAAATGATCATGTGATTCTTACTTTTGGCTCTATTGATATGGTGGATTACATTTATTTCTTTACATATGTTGAACCATCCCTGCATACCTGGGATGAATCCCACTTGGTCATGGTGTATAATCTTCTTCTTGATGATTTGCTGCATCCTGTTTCCCAATATTTTAGTGAGAATTTTTGTGTCTTTGTTCATTAGGGAGATTGGCCTGTAGTTCTCTTCTTTAGTTGGGTCTTCCTCAGGTTTTGGTACTAGTGTAATATTTGCTTCCAGAAATAACTTAGGGAGAATTGCTTCCCTTTCAATTTTTTTAAGCCTTTTTTTCAGCATTAAGTCTTCTTTGTATTTCTTGTAGAATTCCGCAGTGAATCCATCTGAGCCTGGGCTCTTCTTTGTTGATAAGGACTTAATTACATTTTCAATTTCATCAATAGAAATTGGGTTATTCAGCAGTTTTACATCTTCTTGATCCAGCTTTAGTGGTTCATATGTTTCTAGGAATCTGTCCATTTCTTCTGCATTATCGAACCTATGAGAGTAGAGGTTTTCGAAATCAGTGTTGATGTTCTTCTGTATTTCCACATAGTTGGTAGTAATTTCACCTTTTTCATTCTGTATTGCATGAATTTGAGTCTTTTCTTTACTTTTTAAAATTAGGTTGGCTAGGGGCTTATCAATTTTATTTATTCTTTCAAAGAACTAACTCTTTGATTCATTGATTCTTTGTATTGTTTTCTGAGTCTCTGTTGCATTAATTTCTGCTCTGATCCTTATAATTTCCTCCCTTCTTGGCTCTGGGCTTGGCTTTCTCTTCTTTTTCTAGCTGTTTGAGGTGTAGTATCAGGTTGTTTATTTGTGTTCATTCTGTTTTCCTAATGTGGGAACTCAGTGCAATAATTTTTTCTCTAAGGACTGCTTTCATTGCATCCCACAGATTCTGGTAAGTTGTATTTGTATTTTCATTTGCTTGTAGATATTGTTTAATTTCTTCTTTAATTTCCTCTGTGACCCATTGATTGCTCAAGAGTATATTATTCAATTTCCATGTGTTTGTGGGGTTTTTGCAGTTTCTTTTATCATTAATTTATAGTTTCATGGTGCTATGATCTGATAACATGCATGGGATAATTTCAATTCTTTTGCATTTACTGAAATATGTCCTGTGGGCTAGTATATGGTCTATTTTAGGGAATGTCCCATGTACTGCTGAGAAGAATGTAATTCTGATGTTGTTGGATGGAACACTCTGTATACATCTATCAAGTCCATTTGTTCACAGTTGTGATTCAGTTCTGGTATGTCTTGATTTTCTGTCTAGTTGATCTGTCCCTTTGCGTCAATGGCATGTTAAAGTCTCCTGTTATAATTGTGTTATTGCTTATTTGATTTTTCATCTCTGTTAATACTTGCTTTGTATAGCTGGATGCTATGGAATTTGGTGCATATATGTTTAAGATTGCTATCTCTTCCTCTTGAAGTTTTCCCCTAACTAGTATGCAGTGACTTTCTTTATCTCTTCAGATCATTCTTGGTCTGAAGTTCACATCGTCTGCAAACAGAATAACTACCCCCGCTTTTTTTTTTTTTTGAGTTCCTGCTGCATGAAGTATTGTTTTCCATCCTTGGACTTTCAGTCTATAAATTTCCTTTTGGCTTAGATAGGTTTCTTGTAGACAGCATATGGTTGGATGTTGTTTTTTGATCCATTCTGCCAGTCTGTTTCTTTTATTGGTGAATTGAGGCCATTTACATTAATGGTTATAACTGTTATATATCATTTTATTATTGACATGTTTTCTTTCTGCTGCTGAATCTTTACCTTTCCATTCTGTTTAACTGTCTGTCTTGCTTAGTGGTTTTTTCCTATGTGTATCTAGAATGTCTTTCAGTATTCTTTGCAGGGTTGGTTTGGTGATCATGAAGTTCTTCAACTGTTCTTTGTCATGAAAGTATCTTATTTCTCCATCCATTTTGAAGAACAATTTTTCAGGGTACATCAGTCTGGGTTGAAAGTCATTTTCCTTTAGGATCTGAAATATTTCACTCCTTGCTCTTCTTGACTTCATTGTTTATGTCTGCTTCTGCTGTCATTGTTTGAAGTCTGCTGTGAATCTGATAGGTTTTCCTTTATAGGTGATCTGTCTTTTCTCTCTAACAGCTTATAATATTCTGTTATTATGTTGGATTTCTGGTTATTATATGTCTGGGTGTAGTTTTATTTTGGTTATGGCTGTTTCAAATTCTATATGCTTCATTAATCTGTATGTCAGTTTCCATTGTCAAGTTTGGAATATTTTCAGCTATTACATCTGTAAATAGCCTCTTGATATCATTCATGTTGTCCCCTTCTTTTTCATTTATCCCTATTAATGTTATGTTGTTTTTCTTTGTATCATCTTGCAACTGTTGAATTATTATTTCCTGATTCCTTGTTATTTTTAAAAGATCTTTCCTTTCCTGTTCACTAGCTGCACTCTTTTCTTCAAGGTCTGGAATTCTATCTTCACTTTTGTAGAGGCAGTTTTGGCAACTTTCAATAGAATTTTTGATTTCCTGTATATCTCTTTGAATCTGATTCATGCATTCTATTTGTTTCTTATACTGTTCATTCAGGGATTCTGTTTTTTTTGCTTTGTTCCTCTAATTTTTTAGCTGTGTCTTCTTTGGATGCATTCACTATTTCTTTCACTACATTTATCATTTCTTTTTTTTTTTACCTGTGAGATTATTTCTGATTTGTGTTCCTTCATAGCTTCCTGTACTTGTTTCTTTATTTAAGTTGATATCATTTCAGGCATTTCAAGTGTATGACTAGTATTTTCTTCTATGTACATGGCTCCCAGGCTTTCTTGGGACAGGCTGGAAGTTTGAGATTGCATTTTTGTCTTTCATTTTGTCATTTTCCTATATTTCTGTGTTTCAAGTGATGTTCCAAAACTTTCCCTGTGTGTTTTGGTTATCACCTTCTGCCCCGTTGGCTCCTGGGACTCATGGTCCTTGGCTCCCCTCCTGGAGTGGGCCTGGCTCCCCTGGTTGAACGAAGGTCACTGGGTGTGGTTCACTGAAGCCCACGAAACTTCTCAAGGCTAGTCCAGTGTCCTAGGGTGCTAGGCAGGCACCCAAGCACTGGGAGTGATGTCCCAAACTCTCTTCCAGCCAGTACCAGGAAGCTGCAACTCACCTCACCATATCGACTTAACTCCCCTCTTGGTGTGGGCCTGACTCCCTTCCAAGCTCAGGCCTTGTCCCCTGGTTGAATAAAGGTCACTGGAGGTGGTCCACTCAAGCCCTGGAAACCTCTCTAGGCCAGTACAAGTGTCTTAGGGGGCTGGGTGGGCACCCAAGCACTATGAGTGATGGTCCCAAACTCTGCCCAGGCCAGAGCCAGTGAGCTGGCACTCCCCTCGCAGCATGGGCCTGTTTCCTCTCTCCTTAAAATCATATTTCATAAACACAATAAAAGAAAATTTTGTGAATAGTTTCAGAAAGTAGACATTAAAGAAATGTAAATCAAAAGTACACTGAGACTTCATATTAGTCCAGAAAGAATGGTCATCATCACGAAATCAAATAATAACTAACACTGAGAGGTTGCTGGCAAAAAAAGAACTCTTTTACATTGTTGATGGGAATTTAAACCATTACAACCATTATGGAAGGTAGTATAGAGTTTCCCCACAAAATTAAAATTAGATTCCTTTTGACCTAGTTATGCACCTTCTAAGTATCTCCCTGAAAGAGTTAAGCATGTTATAGTGATAGATCCATACTCAAGTATTTTTAGCTGCACAACTTACATTGGCTAAATCTTGGAATTGGCATATGTCCATCAACAGATAAATAGACAAATTGTGGTATTTTTACACAATGCAGTGCTATCTGCCATAAAGAAGGATATATTTGAATCACTGTAGGAAAATGGATGTAGCCTGAGACTATAATATTAAGAGAAATAGATTAGATGCAGAAGCTTAAATATCACATGGTTTCCTTCATATGACAAACCCAAAAATATAAATAAATAACAACCTAAAAGACAGGTATTAGGAAATAGGAAGATATTTTATAAAAAGGAAGGACAGCAACAGATAGAAGAAAACAGAGAGAGAGAGGAGACTGGAAGGGGATGAAAACAAGAATTAGGATGTTATATACATGCTCAAACTCTCCATGAGGAATGCATTCATCATGCACTGCAAACATGCATGAATAAAAACGAAAGTTTTAAAATGGCAAGGATCATGGGATAAGTATGTTTGAAGTAAGTGGTAGGTATTTTAAAGGAATTTAGTGGCAGGTTTTTGCTGTAATAAAAATATTTAATTTAAATGTTCACAGTATATTTTGATCACAACTTATACACTTGATATTCAACATGTGAACACAGGAGAAATTAAATGATATTTGTAAAATTTCAAAATAATATTATCTTTTAGTTTTAATAATTTAGTTCTTTGAACAGAGATACAGTAGTTGTATTAATATACATAAATTATTATTTTGAGTAAATTTATAAAGTTCTTAGTTTTATAATATAGCAAATATTCATGTATGTAATCCACATAAAACTATTAGAGGCTGTTATTAGACATAAAAATAAAATCAAGGGAAGGAAAATGTATCATAGTCATATCCATGACTGATGTACAGAACTGTTTTTTGTCTTTATTTAAATTTATCAGCAGTTTCATGGATACCTAAACTATGTACTGAAATTCACATAGATGGTCCCTAATATAGTCCTCAGTAAACTACTTATTTTCTTAAATTTAAATGAAAATATCTGTCCTTGACTCCCTCACAGAGATACTGAAGCATTCTATTTAAATAAGTGGTGTGTTTGTAAGTACGTAGAAAGCTGTGATAGGCTATGCATATCAACTATTAGAAATATCCATGTCCTTTGCAATATTTTCTAATCTTTTTATAATAGGAAGAGGAAATGCTTCAAATGATATCAAGAAAGCAGAGATTTTCCCAAGTTTGCAAGTTTGTCTCCCTTCTACAGAAATGGAATAGACTAAGTTTCCAAGACCTAAAAATGCCATACCACAACGGGCTTCCATGTTTACAGATGTTTGTGTCAATAGTGAAGAGTATTAGTCTCACCTAGATAAAAATGAGAGAACATGAAGTGTTGCTCAATACATTGACAGAGCATGGTATAAAAAACCTAGAGTTACTTAAGCATGTCAAAAACAAAAGAAATTCCCCTCAAAGTGGTGTATTTATCCTAGTCCACTGGACAAATAGACAGGAAATTTTAAAAATTACATCTTATTTGAACATCTTTGTATCTCTCTCTCTCTCTCTCTCTCTGTTTCTTACTCTGTCTGTCTCTCTCTTTCTCTCCCCCTCTCCCTCTTTCCCTCTCTTTTAATTCTCATTGTATAATTTTGGCTGTAGTTACTGTCGTGAATGTAAATGGAAAGAATCTGTTCTGAAGAACAATTATACAGTTAAACACTCTGAGTACTAGCAATCTGGAGAAAGAAATACTTGCCAAGAGGAAATGTAAAACTAGTGTTCACATATATATTTAAAATTTGAAAGTTAAAACTGACTGTACACTTATACACCATAAAATTTATCCCAGTCAACTGCATACTCCTGTGAAAAAATATAAATAGTAATTACACAAAGCTATATATTAAAAATACACAGGACTTAGAGAAAAAAATGGAATTGGGATCAGCCATTCATATAACTGAAACTTGTATTAGAGCCCAGACAAAAACAATCAGTCAAGTCAAAGTATTAATACAGGGGAAAATGCAAGTAATAACATACTTGGAGGGTGAAATGATTTTTGATAATATTTATTTCTCATTATTCATTTTTTGCACTATTTAAATTTTATTTTAAACAAAAAAACACAAAAAGAAAAACAAAAATCAAAAGACATACAAACAACAATAAGAACAACAAAAACCCCAACACAATAACAATATAGGCTTTCAAAACAAGATGATAGGATTTTAATAATGGTTGTAGTATTGTATATTGTTATCTTCAAAAGAGTGGCTTAGATTACCAGATATAGACATGAAAAAATGATCTAATGCTAAGAATATTAACTGTTTTTTTCAAGAAATAATAGAATTAGTAGTATAACTATCTTAGCTATTTTATGTATACATATTTTAATATTATATTATATATTTAATCAATTATACAATATTATATATTTAATCAATTATATAATATTATATATTTAATACAATTTTAATATAGATTTTATGTATACATACATGATTTTTACCTTTTCCCTTCCTTTTTTTCTCTTTTCCCCTGTACCAGTTATTTTTCTCCTTTGAGCAGTTTCTTACACTTTTACAATATCTATTGTAGATTTTGTATCTTATTTGCTCTTTCAAATTCTTACACTAGAGAGACAATATAGTACTTACATGTGAGTCTGATTTATTTCACTTATGAATATAGCCTCAAGTCTCATTTTTTTACCTATAAAAGCCTCAATGTGATCCTCTTTATATGAGGAGTACTGCATTGTATAAAAATATCATATCTTTTTTTATCCATTCCTTGGCTGATGGGCATTTGTGTTGGTTCCAAGATTTGGCTATTACAAATTGTGCTACTATAAACATGGGTGCATATATATTGCTGTAGTATGATGTTTTTAATTCTTCTAGGAAAATGTCTAGAAGCAGGTTAGCTGGGTCAAATAAGACTTCTAATCCTAGGTTTTCTAGGAACCTGCACACTGATTTCCAAGTGACTGCACAAGCTCACTTAGTAAGATTTTGTATGTTGGATTTTGTATGTGGCTTTTATCAGATTTAGGTAAAGACTGTCTATTCTGTTTTTCCATAGGGTTTTATCATGAATGAGTGTTGGACTTTATCAAAATCTTTTCTGCATCTATTGAGATGATCAAGTAATTCCTGTCTTTGGCTCTATTGATACAGTGTACTACATTTATTGATTTGCATATATTGATCCATCCCTGCATTTTTGGGATGAATTCCACTTGGTCATGGTGTATAATCTTCTTGATGATTTTCTGCATTCTGTTTGCCAGTATTTTATTGAGGATTTTTGCATCTATGTTCATTAGGGAGATTGGCCTGTAGTTCTCTTTATTGGTTGGGTCTTTCTCTGGTTTTGATATCAGGGTAATACTTGCTTTCTGGAATGAGTTAGGGAGAACTGTATCGCTTTCATTTTCATTGAAAAGTCTGAGGAATATTGGTATTAATTTTTCTCTAAGTTTTTTGTAGACTTTACCTGTAAATCTATCAGGACCCGGGCTTTTCTTTATTGGTAAGATTCTAATTACATTTTCAATTTCATTAACTGAAATTGGTTTATTCAGTAGTTTTACACCTAATCAATCCAGCTTTGGTGATTCATATAATTCCAAGCATCTGTCCATTTCTTCTGTGTTATTGAACTTTTGAATGAAAATGTTTTTGAGTATGTATTGATGATCTATATTTCCACAAGGTCTGTGTTGATTTCACAATTTTGTTTCCTTATTGCATGTATTTATCTTTCCTTTTTTATATAAGGTTTCTTAGGGGCTTGTCAATTTTATTTATTTTTTCAAAGAACCAACTCTTTGCTTCATTAATTCTTTGTCTCTTAATCACAATTGCATTAATTTCTGCTCTGATCTTTATAATTTCCTTCTTTCTTTGGGCTTTGGGCTTGACTTGCTCTTCTTTTTCTATATGTTTTGAAGTGTAGCATGAGGTTGTTTATTTGTGCAATTTTGTTGTCCTAATGTGAGACTTTGTAACAATAAATTTCCTTCTTAGTATTGTTTTCATTATGTTCCACAGACTCCAGAAAATTGTATTTGTTTGCTTGTAGATATTTCTTAATTTCTTCTTTAATTTCCTCTGTGACACATTGATTATCATAGAAGGTATTATTTAGTTTCCATGTGTTTATTGAGTTCTTGCAATTTCTTTTGTCATTAATTTCCAATTTCATGGCACTATGGTCACATAACATACATGAGACAATTTCAATTCTTTTACACTTACTTGCACATGTTATATGGGCTAATATATGGTATATTTTAGAGAATGTCCCATGTGAAGCTGAGAAGAATGTATATTCTGTTGTTGTTGGATGGAATACTCTGTACACATCTGCTAAATCAATTTGTTTATAAGTTTGATGCATTTCTGTTATTCCTTTGCTGGTTTTTTTTTTTGTCTAGTTGATCTGTCTTTTTGTGACAATGAAATGTTAAGTTCCATTATGATTGTATGATTCTTTATTTGATTTTCATGTCTATTAATATTTGTGTTATGCAGGTGGGTGCTCCCATATTTGGGAGCCTATATATATATTTATGATTGTTACTTCTTTCTCTTGAAATTTTTCCCAACCAGTATGCAGTGACTTTCCCTATCTCTGTTGATCATTCTTGGTTTGAAGTTTATATTATCTGAAAACAAGATAGCTACCCCTGCCTGGGTTCCTGTCACATGAGTGTTGTTTTCCATCTGTCTTTGTTACTTTTTCTCTTGTTGCTGAGATAAAATATCTGACACCCAAAATGAGGGAAGGAAATTTTTATTTGGCTTACACTTTTTGGAGGTTTCAGTCTATTCTCAGCTGGATCCAAGGCAAGGTGGAGTGGCTAAGGGGCAGCTCTTCAAGGCAGCCACAGGGACAAGAGTGGAAAAGGCAAAAAAGGGAAAAAGCACACCTCCTTCTCTTGCTAATATTGTGTGCAGGTTACCTGTTCCTGGGCAGTTAGAGCACTCACAGCACCAATGCCAATGCTAGATAGTGAAACAATCAGAAATGCTAGACCCAGCTGCCCTAGAAAATCTCTGAAAACCTCAGAGATGGTTCCTGGGTGTGAGCAGATCACTAGGTTCAACTTCCTAGTCCCACAAAGCTCACTCAGTTTTCTTAGCTGTGGGTGGGTCACTGAGTGCAGCTCTGCAGCCCTCGCAGGGCTCACTGAAGGTTTCTGGATGACTGTGGGTCACTGGCCTCAGAGATGCTTTCTGGATATAGTCAGACCCCAAGGCACAGCTTCCCTATCCCCAAGGGCCTCACTGAGTGTTCCCAGATGACTGCAGTCACTAGGCACAGACTCCTGGTTCCCATGTGCCTCACAGATGCTATCCTGGTGTGGGTAGGCTGCTGGCTCTGCTTTCCAGTCCCCAAGATCCTCACCAAGTGTTCCCAGATGACTGTGGGTCCCTAGGTGCCTCATTATTCATTTATCAAAAACACAAAAGGACAAATTATGCATATGTGCATACCTATCTCAGGTATGCACATCATCTTACTGAACTGGCACCCATTACAGGTATTTTCATCAAAATTAGGAACATGTTAAGGATGATGCACTACTCTCTAATGTTGTACAGGAGGCATGTAAACAAATTTAGACAAAGAAAATGGAAACTAATGGCACATGGTTTGGAGGGATGGTTAAAATGAAGAGTAATATGGCTTGCTTTTAATTTTTTAATTTTGTTAATTTAATTTTTTTGGGTCATACTGAAAAGGCAAAGCCTTCTCACTGAGATACATTTCTACCTCTTTTAATTTTGACACAGCATCTCACTAAGTCCCTAATTTGCCCAGGCTTGACTCAAACATGTAATGTTTTCCCTTCAGTTTCCCAGAGTACTGGTGCCATGGTTTATGTCAGTGGCCCCCAAGCCTCATGCAATCATGAATTCAACCAAATCTAGCATTTGTGATTGGTTCATTGTCTAGTGCTCAGTTTGGTGGTGAGTGCTACCACCAAGCTAGGGGTGGAGCCAGTATATGTTGTAATGGCAAGAAAGTCTCTCTCTCTCTTGCTGATTCACACGTTGCTGTTTGCAGCTGGAGATGAATGGTGGCCCCACCGTGCCACCCTGCCTTGGAGCCAACTGTAAGAACTGTAAGAAACCTTTCCTTCCCCAATTTTGGGCGTCAGGTATTTTGTGTCAACAATGAATAAAAAGTAACTAAGACAACTGTCATATACCACCATGCCTGCAGCAGTAACATTATTTGAGAATTATATGGTAGTAACTGGAAATTCCAAGTGTATCAAATGATAAAAATTACCCAAACAGTGAATGACAGAAAGATATGCAATAAACATACAGAAATTAACAGACTGTATATATACACATAATAAAATTGAATACCTTAGTGTAAATATATATTTTAAATTATTTAGATACAAAATTATGCAAAACTTAGGTAATGAAAATTTGTATGGCAAGACATGTGAGAATAGCCAGGAAAACCATGTGAATGAAATCTTGCCTAGGAAATTAACTCACTTTTTTTTTAAATATATGTAAAAGTATATCTGATCAAAACCATGTAGCAGCTAGCTCTTGAGCAGTTAGCAAAGACAGTGGACAAAATAGAAGTTTCAGAAACAGACACATAGTTACAGAGCATGAAATACAAATCAGGGGGCAGCTCACACCACTGGAAAAAAGATGGTGCTGACTTACAAAGGAAAATAAAGTAGACCTGGCTCTAACACCATAAATGAGAGTTAATGTCCGGTATGGAAAATATTTAAGTGTAAAATAAGAAACTATACATACTCTGAAGGAAAATGCAGGATATATATATATATATATATATATATCCCAATGATTTTATTTTATGTTATTTTATTTTATTTTATTTTTATTGAGCTGTGGATCTTGCCACACAGCCTAGGTTGGTTAAGAATTTCTAGGCTCAAGTGACCCTCCTTCTCAGCTTCTCAAGAAGATGGGACCACAGGTGTGTACCACCCTGCCTTAATGTTTGTCTTTTTGTGTTGAGGTTATTCCACTTAGTATAGTTTCAAGGTCCGTATGGCATATAGCAAAACCTCACTGATGTTTTTATTCTGGTTTATTTTAATTTTACTTTTTTATTATTTACTGAGTCAGAGTCTCTATAATTTGTCCATGCTTGCCTCTAAATCACCAGATGTTTTTTGGCTCAGCTCCCAAGTAGTAGGGATTATAGGCATGTGCCATCATGCTCAGTTAAAGATAATATTTTTTAAAAATTTGTTTACAATTCAGAGCCAGTAGAAAATGCTTTATAAATTTGCTTACATAAACAAAAGCAACTTCTTGACAGAAACACAAATAAAAAGACAAAATAAATGACAAATTACTAGAAAATATTCACAATATGGATCATAAGGAATTGATACTTGAGAGAAGTCCCCAGTGCAAGTGTACATGCTAGCATATGCTTGAAGCAGCAGAGAGAATACAAGACAGCAGGTGGTAAGTTAGGTCTACCAGTGTTGTTCTTCAGCACACAGACATATGAAACAGAATTGGGCAGATGGTGCCACCACTGCATATCAAAGGGCTTGAACAGAACTCCAGCAACAGAAGACCAGTCCTGTCTCCCTCATGCGGAGGCTAAGATCAGTCCCTTACCACATATCCTACTGAAAACTTTGCTGAAGTACATGGCACATTTCTGGGATTGGACTTGGAAACTGCCACAGAATTGTGGACAACAGAGGAGTTTTACTACCTATATTTTTCTTTGTCTGGTTTGTTCTCCTTTTTCTGTCTGGTTGAGGTTTTATTTTCTTTTGTTTTTGTGGTTTTCTTTCTTTCTTTCTTTCTTTCTTTCTTTCTTTCTTTCTTTCTTTCTTTCTTTCTTTCTTCCTGTTATTTCTTTGCTTTGCTTCCTTCTTTTGTACCAGGAACCAAATTCAGGACCTCATGCTTGCCAGTCAGGCAGTGTGCCACTGAACTATATCCCCAGTCCTCCTATTTTTCTTCTTCACTGTTTCACCATTTAGGTGTCTTACATTTCTTTTTATTTTATTGTATTCATCTTCTTTCTTCTTCAACTATTCTTTGATTTTATGATATTTTCATGTCAATGAACGTTGTCTTTCCTCTTTCTGGCTCACTTTCATACTCTTGGTTTCTCTTTCATTCTTTCTCTCCCATGTCTTCCAGTTTACCAGAACTTGGGTGATCATCCTTTGCCCTTGATTATGGTATGTATATTGAGTTCACTTATCTCTCTATCTTGTCCCCTGTTCCTCTTAAATTCCAAGCAACAGGGTAAAATCACTCCACTAAGGGGAAAATTATTGCATACAAGCTCCTAGGATATGTTGAACTTTGTTATATAACTAGAATTTGCCTCTGAAGTTAAAGATATCAGGTCAATAATTACCACAATTTGTCAGTAGATAGGCTGTACTTGATACTATTGTTATTGTTAACTATTCTATTTTAGCAAAGTTATCACACATTTTATAATGACATTTTCTCACTTGTATGGCAAAACTGTGATTCTATAGGGTCATAACCATCACCACAGCCCAATGACAAAGGGCTAGGTTCTGACACAAATAGCAACTTCTTGGCCTTAAAAAAATTGTCAAGATAAGTACTTGGAATAGACACAAAGACCAAGAGCCACATACCTCTGGAAGACATCCCCAAGGAAGAGATATTTCCTGAGAAACCCATTATATTATTGATAAAGATAACTACTGTAAGGAATTGGCAAGTATCAACATAGAAAACAACATAAAATAAAAAATAGAAAATGACAAGATGCAGAAGCTAAATTTAACCCCAAACGTCAAACCCACCCAGGACACTCGTAAAGGAAATAGAAAGCTAGGCATGGGAAATTTTTGAAATAATAGCTACAGAAGTGAAAAAACAAGTGGGAGGGGTGATAGAAAAATAAAAGGTACAAGAAGAGGTAACTACCAAAACAAGAGACATTTGACCAGATTCAGATTTTTTAAAAAGTAGAAGAGCTTAAAAAAGTAATGGAAACCATGAATGTTTCACATAGGAAAGAAATGAAATCCATGAAACAGATCCAAACATATTCAGGAGATTAAATGAATGAAGGAAAGGGTACAACATCAGATCTAGAATATAGGATTCTGGCTAAAGACCATGAAAATAAATACACTTTACAATATCAAGACAACAAGAAAAATCAATCCAATAGCTGCAAGATGAAGCAAAGAAGAACAACAAAAGGCTGGAGTCAAAGAGAAATCTGGAGATAATGCAAATTCCATTAAAAAAAACCTCTTTGCATAAATAATGACAGAAAACTTCTCAAACATTGACAAAAAATTTGAAATACAAATAAATGAAGCATATAGAAATCCAAGCAGCCATAATGAAAATAAATTTACACCAAGGCATATAATAATAAAGATTCTAGAAATTCAGGGCAAGAACAAGATATGAAGAGTAGATAGAAAAAAGAAATAAATCACCTATAAAGAAAACCTATCAGAATCACCACAGACTTCTCAACACAAACCTGAAATCAAGAAGGTTTGGAGTGAGGTATTTCAAGCCTTAAAAGAAACCAAGCTCTGGCCAGATTGATGTATCCTGCAAAACTATCTATCAAAATCAATGGAGAAATGAGATACTTCAATGACAAAGAAAAACTGAAGACATTTATGACCACCAAATAAGCTCTTCAGAATGCTCTGAAGGATATATTAGAAAAAAAAACAAAAAAACAAAGACCAGAAGCACAAGAATACCAATAGAGAGAACCCACCAGGCAGGGCAAGCAATGAAGTGGAGGGAAAAGACAGGGAACCAACCACAGGAAAATAATATGAGAATGATAAGCCAATGCATAACTGTTGTAGCCATCAATGTAAATGGTCTCAATTCACCAATCAAAATAGAAACTGGCAGAATGGATTAAGAAGCAGGATCAAACAATATGATACATTCAAGTAAAAGGAAATTAATAAGCTAATAGACAAAGAATTAAAAGCAATACTCCATGCAACAAGATCTGAGAAAAAAGCAGAATTAACTATTCTATTTGTAGACAATGTGAACTTCAAGCCAAGACTGATTAAAAGAGACAAAATGGTCACTACATACTTATTAAGGGATGACCTCAAGAAGAAGAAATTTATATGCACCAAATACTTATGAACACAATTACATAAAAATGTTAATGAACATGAAAAATCAAATAAGCACTAGTACAATTTTAGTGGGAGATCTTAATATCCCACTCTCACAATTTTGTAGATCAAATACACACCAAAAAAATCAATGAAGAACTGTCAGAATTAAACCAGAAGTGTGAACAAATGGATTTAACAGATATTTACACAGTGTTCTACTCCACAATATGAGAATACATATTCTTCTCTACTGCACATGGGACTTTCTACAAAATAGACAACAAATTAGCCCATAGAAAATATTAAGAAAATGCAAAGGATTTTAAATTGCCTTATCTCACAATAATACAATGAAATTGGAAATCAACAGCAAAAGAAATTGCAAAAACTACATAAACACATCAAAATTAAACAATACCTGCCACAGAGGAAATTAAAGAAAAAGTTAAATAGTATCTATAATTTAACAATAATTTTGATATAACATCCTGGAACTTATGGGATACAATGAAAGAAATCCTAAGAGGGAAATTTATAGTAGTGAACTCTCACACCAAAAAAAAAAAAAAAAAAAAAAAAGAACAAGGTTAAACAAACAACTTAATGTTGAGGCTCAAACTTGTGGAAAAACAACAAATCCAGCCCAAAGCTCATAGAAGTTAAGAAATTATAAAGATAAGCTCAGAAATTAATGCAATCAAGATTAAGATAACAATAAAAAGAATCAATGAATCAAAGAACTGGTTCTTGGAAAGATTAAATCAAATTGATAAATCCCTAGCCAATCTTATCAAGAAGGGGAGAGAAATGACTCAATTTCAATCAATTAGTAATGAAAAGGGTGAATCTTGGAAACAACCACAAAGCCCATCAACCGCAGAACGGATGAAAAAGATGTGGTATTTTTATGCAATTGAATATTACTGAGCTATAAAAAAGGGTGATCTTGAGGCTTTTATAAGTAAATGGAGGCAACTTGAGACTATATTCATAAATGAAATAAATAAAATTCACATTTGTAAATATCATATTGTCTCTCTAGTGTAAAAGATAAATAAAAACAATAAAAAAACTGAAAGAGTAATAAGATCCAAAATGCACAATAGATATAATAATGAAAGGAAAAGAAAGGGCTCAAAAGGAAAGAACAACTTGTAGCTATACACATATAACTGTATGTATGTTTAAGTGTGCAAGACAGATAGGCATACTACGAATTCTCTGTTAGTTCATCTAAAAGAATAGTTAGTGCTGTCATTGCTTAATTATCTGTTAATTTTTTATGCTTTGATATTGTAACTTGAGCAACTACTTCTACAATGACAAATGTATAATATATTAAATAGTGCTGATTTCTTAATGTTTTTTAAAAAATTCTTTATTATTTCTACTCTTTTTCTGTTTTGCTTTTTAAAAATAAAAAATAAGAAAAGGGTAAAATCATAATGGATCCTATGAAAATCCAGAAGATCATACTTACCTACTTTGAGTACCTGTACTCTAACAAGATTGAGTACATAAAAGAAATAGACAGATTCCTAGGCATATATGAATTGCCAAAACTGAATCAATAACATGTAAAAATTGTAAATAACCTGATATCATTCAATGTAATTGAAAATGTAATTAAAAACTTACCAACAAAGAAAAGCTCAGGCCCTGATAAATTCACTACTGAATTCTATAGGAAATTTAGAGAAAATCTAATGCTACTAATGCTGAAACTCTTTAATGAAATGGAAAGAGAAGCAATATTTTCAAAATTATTCTTGGAAGCAAGTATTACCTGGATACCAAAACCAGAGAAGTACCTGACCAAATAAAGAAAACTACAGGCCAAATTCCCTAATAAACATAAACACAAAAATTATCAATAAGATATTGGCAAGAAGCATGCAGCAAATTATCAAGAAGATTATACACCATCACTAAGAAGATTGTATACAAGGGATACAAAGAGGGTTCAACATATGCAAATGAGAAATGTAATACACCATATTAGTAAAGTCAAACACAAAACGATAATGGTATCTCAATAGATGCAGAATAAGCACTTTACAAAGTTCAACACCCAATCATGATAAAAACCCTAAAGGAAATTGAAATAGATAGTCTTTATGTCAATCTGATAAAAAGCCATTTATGACAAACCAATGCCAACACCATACTAAATGGACAAAAACTGAAAGCTTTCAACCTAAAATCAGGAACAAGACAAGAATGTCCATTATCATACTCCTATTCTATATAGTTCTGGAAACATTACCAGAGAAAACAGACAAGAGAAAGAAATAAAAGGTACAAAGATAAGAAAAGAAATTAAATTACTATTTGCAGATGACAGGACACTACATTGAAGAACCTAAACATTCCATCAAAAGGCTTATAAATTTAATATCCAAATACTTTGAAGATAACAATATGCAATATATGAACCATTGCTAATTTCCTATTATCTTGCTTTGAAATTTTGTATCATGGCTTTTGTTTTTTTCTCTTTAAAATAAAAGCAATTATAGGAAAATAAATTTAGTAGTGTAGCTGGATAAAAAAATCAACACTGAAAAACCAATAGCATTCTTACACAAAAATGACAAACTCACTGGGAGAGAAAATAGGGAAACTGTACCTTTCAAAATGGCATATAAAACATTAAGTACTTAGGAATCAATTTAATAAAGGAACTAAAAGACCTAAACATTGAAAATGATAGTACTCTGAAAAAAGAGGCTAAAGAGGATCTTAGAAAATGGAAAGACATTCCTTACTCATGGATAGAAAGAGTCAACATAGTAAAAAGGGCCATATTCCCAAAATTGTTATACAGATTTAATGCAATCCTGATCAACATACCACTAGCATACCTCACAGAACTAGAGAAAACAATCCTAAAATTTATTTAGAACCAGAAAAGACCTATAATAGTAAATGTAATTCTTGGCAAAGAAGGCAAGGCAAGGGTGATACAACCCCTGAACTGAAATGATGACAAAGCTACTGTGATAGAAACAGCATGATACTGATGAAAAACAGCTCTGAGGATAACTGGAACAGATTAGAATATGTGGAAACAACTCCAAACACAGTAAGTCACCTTATCTTTGATAAAGGAGCCAAACACATTCACTGGAATAAGCATAGATAGCCTCTTTAATAAATGGTACTGGAACCAACTGGCTTTCCACATGCCAAAGACTTTATAAATCTAGAGCCATGTCTCACATCATGCACTAAACTAAAATCTAGATGGGTTAACCATCCAAATATTAAAACAGAAACACTAAATTTATTAGAAAAGAGAATAGGCAAAACTCTTGAAGATGTAAGTGCAGGCAAAGATTTCATGAACAAAACCAAGATCACAAGAGAAATAATAAAAAGAATCGATAACTGGAATCTCCTTGTACCAGCAAATCTTTGCACAGCAAAGGTAATCACTAGCAGAGTAAAAAGACAACTGTCAAAGTGGGAAAATGTTTTAGCCAGTTGTCCTTCAGACAAAGGATTTATATCTAGAACATGCATACACCGAAAGAAATCAACCCTCCCAAATTTAAAGATTCTATCTGTAAAACAGATATCTGAGATGAATACACACTTCTCACATGAAGAAATACAAATGGCAAATAAGTGTATGGAATACTGATCTACATCACTGATTATTAAAGAGATGCAAATTAAAACAAAGCTGAGATTCCATCTCACTACAGAAAAAATGGCAATTATCAAGAACTTAATAACAAACGCTGGAAGAACTGTGAGGAAAAAGGAACCCTTTTCAACTGGTGGTGAGAATGTAGTCTGGTGCAACATATGTGGAAATCAGTATAGAGATTCCTCACAAACTAGGATTAGAGGTCACATTTGAACTAGCTATTCCCCTTTTGAGTATATTCCCAGAATTTAAAACATCATATCACAGTGATATGCACACATCCATGCTTATGGCAACACAGTTTGTAACAGCTAAATCATAGAAACAACTCAAATGCTCATCAACCAAGAATGAATAAAAAGATGTGCTTATTTTTTAATACAATAGAGTACTACTCTGACAACAAAGATATACTTGTGACATTTGTAGGTAAGTGGATACAGCTAGAGACCACATTCCTGAGACTCACGTGCGGAAATATCACATCATCTCCCTGGTGTGAGAAACCAAAGGAGTAAATAAGAATCGAAGTGTACAAAAGATACAGTAAAATGGGAAGAAATTGTTCAAAAGAAAAGATGAATTAGGGGAAGAAAAAAGGGAAAAAGAAAAAAAACAATTAAAAAGTATTAAATGGAAACGGAGGGGAAGAAGTGTTGAAGTGAGGAGAGGGGATTGGGAAAAAGGAATCAAAATATATCATGTACAGGTACAAATTCCCAATGATGAATATGATCATGATGTATATCTAAAGTGCACCAATAAACTTAATTTTAACAAATAAAAACTGTGTGTACATGTGGTAGGAAGTCAGGGCATGTCAACATGACTGGAGCAGTTGAGCACGACCTCTCAAATGAGCAGACTTAACACAGGTGAAGAACAGTAGAACTGCACCTGACGTGGAATCAATCTAAGTCCTGCACTTGATACGAATCTTCGCATATAGGAACACGTGGGACCTGGCATCTGATCCTGTCTTCTAGTCAACTATCAAAGAAGATTTAAAAGGATGGCAGTAGCTGACTTTGGGTCCACTGTCCTTTTTTCTTGTAGTAGCCTGTTCTGCTTGCAGTATGTATCTTCTCTCTTTTTTACAAAGCATCCTTAGTCCCTCATCATGTCTTTTGCATTTCCTCTCCTTTTTCTTTCTCTTATTTTTGCCCTAAAATAAATGGTAATCTCACATCTGTCCTAATTCATTGAGCAGGACAAAGAAGAACCTGGAAAATACTACTGGACCCCACCCTATCTGATAAGATGTGTTTTCATATATGCAATCTTGTATGTGTACATGTGTGAATGTGCGAGTATGTGATTATGTGTCTACATAAGTGTGGAATTGAAAAACTGAGGGAGAAAAGATAAAATCATGATCAAAGATATAAATAGATGATTATCCAGAAGATAAAAATAAAATGTTAATCATATGAAAAGGTATTTAATTTCATCTATGGTAATAGCAAGAAAGCCACTTGGTTACTGTGCATGTATGTATTTATCTGATTTTCATAAATTTGAAAGCTTGACTATGTATTCTATTGGCTTGTGTATGAGGATAAGTGAAAATGCAAATTGGCAAGTCCAATGAAGCTAGGAAATTATATAATGCTACACCTCCAAAATTATAAAAATGTAAATGCAAAAGACCACCACTTTTTAAATTTAATAATGTTGGCTACAATGTTTTATTATGCTATTATATTATTTATATTCCACATACTATAATGTACATTGTCACCTTTATTATAATGTTTTTCTAATGTTATAAACTTTAAACAAATACCCAACGATATGTGTGGCTAAATACAGAAAAGAGATTGAAAACCATTATGGTGGCAACCCACAGCGGAGCAGTAAAGATGGAGGAAAAAAAGGTGAAATAAGGAATAAAGATCTCTGTAATGTGGTGTGATTTCCAAGACAGACAATTAATTTAAGAGCTAAAATAAACAAATAGAAAAGAGTTTCTCTATATTATGCCACCTTTTATTCAGGCAGTTTAACTTAGTAAAAAAATAAAGAACCTTTTTTTTTTTTTTTAAACCATTAAACCACACACAGTTCTGCAAAATTTTCCAATGTTTTTTCTCAAGTCATCACATATGGCAAATTCCCTGCCCTGGCTCCAAGCTATTAACATACCGAGGAAAATTTTGTGAGAACCAATGTGATTTTCTTTAACATATTGATATTATTTCCTTTTACCAATAGCATGTGAACCAAAGATTTAAAAAGAGTAAAACAACAACAACAACAACAACAATAACAACAACAACAAATCACTGCTAGCAGAACAGACTGTGCTGCTGATAATTTGCAGTCTTTTGAGGAAATGCATTCTCCTTGGGCCAATGAATTAAACTATAAGCTCAGATTTGTTACTTGTTAGTGTTGTGACCGTGACTTCTCACATAATTTCACAGAACTTTGGTTTATTTTCACCTACAAAAATATGGTACAAACAATACTTTGTAAGTTTGTTATGGGCTTAAATGAGATATAGCATGCCAATGCCAGCACATGTTCAAGAATAGCCTGTCTTCACTGTCTTCATTAACACTGTGAACTCTATTTAGTTAAACTGCGGCAATCAGCCCATTAGCACACACACAGAGAAATAGGCACAAATGGCTCAACCACTACACAGTCCTGGTCTTCACAACTCCTTTCCTTGTAATTTTAGTATATTTTGCATGTCAATTTTACATTCTTATCTTTAGGACTTTGGTCATAAAATTACTTCCATTTATCATTTTTGTTTTGAAATATGCAATATAGCAATTAGTGTTAATGTCCTATTATTTTTTGGAAATTTTGTTATCATGTCTTTTTTTCTGCTTTGTTTTTTTAAAATAAAAAAAGAAAATACTTTTAAAAAACTTACTTCCACTGAGCATGCTCTGCTCCCCATGTTTCAAAGAGCCCATTGAGCTTACAGAGTTCATTAGTCTGTAGCAGGCTGGAGTTGTGTAATGTCTCTTAGTTATTTTTTGTGTTTACATCCTGTTACAGCAACCCAGAATTTACACTCTCCAAGAAGCAGAGTAGGAGTCACCTTTTATTTCTTTAAGATCTCTCCTGTGGCTTCCACTGATGTGTGTCACATATTGTTGACCAACTACAAAGCTTTACCAACTCAATTAAAGTGTCACAATATGTGTTTCAAAATAAGGGATCAAATGTTACATAGATGTGTAGTGAAACTGAACTACATATTTATAAAATACATCCAACCCCTGAGATTCTACAACAAAGAATTTAGAGATTATATTACTCAAATTGTACCATCATATAATTTGATCTATTAACCACAAAGTGATCTTACCAGTTGTGGAAATTTTTGACAGGTAGTTGTATTTCAATCCATGTTATAACAGATTCTGACACTCCAAAGATTTTGATTTAATATGCCAGAAATAGACAGTGGCTGTCACTGACAATCTTGCCTAATCTGAACTAAATTCATTCCTTAGGGTCATAGCATCACATTTCAGCAAATAGATTTCAACATGGATCACGATCCAGGTCAATGAGTAAGATATCAGGCACCTGGGCTTTATATAGAAGTAATAAGTTGATCAGAGTTTTCTACCCTGGCTACCATACTGCTTTTCACTGTCACATCTAAGTAGTTTAGAAAAAAAAAAGAACAACTGCAAAATCCTAGGTAGAATTTGAAGGAATAATTTCTTAACATTTATTTCTCAAAACTGAATTACCTCTATCTGGTTAGGCATAAACCTAGGGTGCAAAACAAATGACAAGAATAAAATCATAAGACATATCATATGATTTTAGTTATATTAATATAATGTAAAGACCAAGTAGTCATTTAGAGCATTCCTACTCAACATAAAATATATTTTATGTTTTAGACAGAATAAAGAGACCTGAAGAGGACCATGCTCTGGTCCCCAGAAACTGTATGCATTTACAAAAGAGATATCACAGATGTAATTAAATTGAGGACCTTAAAATGGAAAGATCATTGTAGATTACCCTTACACATGTAAGAGGAGAATCAAAGTGAAATGTTACCACAGAAAGTAGTCATAGAAAGGCAACTTTGCTAGTTTTGAAGATAAATGAGAGGGTAGGAGTTAAGGAATGTAGGCAGCCTCTTAAAAGATAGGAAAAGCAAGAAAGATGACTTGCACCTGGGGTTTTCTGGAGGGAGAACAGCTTTGCTGAACCACTGATTTTAACAAAGACCCATGTTAGCCTTCTAATTACACAGAACTGTGAGGCTATACATTTATATTATTTTAAACAACTGTTTGTGGAAATTAGTTACAGTGGAAGTAACAAACTAAGGTGCTTTACCTTAGTGGATTGTAATTTTTGAGCTCATGATCTTTGATCCATTGGCTGCTGTATTTCCACAACCTAGAATACTGCTTGACCTTGTCCCAGAGTGACATTTACTTAGCTCATAGCCTTGAAAGAAAATACTAAATTATATTATACCAGAATATTTTCAGTGTTTTATTTACTTTCATTCTCATAATGCTCTTGTTCTTTGTATTTTGGCATCATCAGAAACATGTAAATCTGCCAAAGAGATAAATATTCAATAACCTATTCAAAGTTGTCCAGCTGTTTCTAGGTAAGGGTTGTCTCAGGGTTTGAGACAAGCTTATTCGACTTAAGTCCATTATACTCTGCACAACAGAACTGCTCAGCTGTAGTTTTGAAAGAAAACAAAATGAGTTTACCAAGACAATCATCAACCACCTGCTACAGAAAGGAATTTTGGTTCAAGTTGTTGTGGGAAATATGTATCTCAAACAGCATAATATTCAGATTCCACTTAACTTCAAAGATTATTCAAGTTATGAACAAACTGACATTACATCTTAAAAGAAACATCTTGCCATTCTCTTTGGAAATCACATTATTTGAAGGCTTATGGTGATCCAGTTCTTTGTCCAGTCATAAAAAGGAAACTGCAGGTTCTGGGGCCAGGCAGTGTAATGAAGGAAAATTAGCCACAGGTCTGCCAAATCCCAACAGAAGAGCTAAAGACAGGCAGTCCCTGAATCAGGCTTCCACAGTCACCTGACCACATAAAAGTTTTATTATGGGTCTTCTTTTATTATATCCTAGCCTTCATTAATGGCTATAGTTAATGTCCCAAAACTTCCTGATCTAAAGAATTAAGATGCATTAAATACAAGCACCAACTCCTCACGACAAATGTAATCATTTATATACTGCAAGCATGTACTAATAAAATAAAAATCTTAAATAAATGAAACAATATTTAGTTTTTACTTCTCATGGTTTCTGTGAGTCATGAGTGCACGTGGAGTGCAAAGGGGATGGCTTGTCTCGGCTCCACTGGCTCTGGGAACTCAGCTGGACTCAAGAGATGGTGATTGGAGTCATCTGAAAGCCTGAGTGGGGCAGTGGGATCCACTTCCAGCATGGCTTTCTGAGCAGCTGAGGCATCAGTGCTGGATATTAGCATAAGATTCCATTTCTTCCTGCAGAGGATTCCCCATGGCATTGCGTGAGTGTCTTCATGGGCTATTTCCTCATTAGATATTAGAGTGAATAATATGAAACACCAAAGGAGAATCTGGGTGCACATGATTACCTGAAATCACTTGTAACATAAGTGGAAGGAAGCAAGGGTTACTGAGAGACGTCCTGGAGTCTGGCTATCACATTGGCACTTTGGTTATAGCTTATAGGTCCTAAAACCAAAATACTGCCTGCCATCCAACAGTAGAATGATTAAAGATGTGTGCCTTCGCAAAGTTGATCTCCATGGGATAAAACTCTTTTTCCTTTCTTGTTCCACTGCTCTGTTACCTATGTGTTCCTAAAAATTTTTTTAAAACATGTTTTCCTTCCTATGAGGATAATACACATTATTGTATAAGCTAGAAAGAAAAAGGATTGAAAGCAACAGATGAACACCCATATTATATGAAGTAATATGATAGATTTTAGTTTGTTTTAATTAACACTGTAGAGAGCAATGAAGGTTCATAGCTCTGCTTCCCAGAGTTGAAAAATTTGAGATGTTGGTGGCTCATGGATCCATCTTCTATACATGATCAGCATCATCACTGAAAAATGGAAGCCAGAAACTACACAGCATTGTGCAGAGTGAGACATAGTCAGACTTGGGATAGTGTGTATTAATTCTGCTAGATATAAGCCACAGAGAATCAAACTTACCACAAGGAAAGCTGTGGATACAGAGGGAAAAGTTGAAGTACGTGGGAGTCAAGAAAGTCTCTGCCGTTTTTCTGAGCCACACTAGATTAAGGCAATCTACTACCTTGATGTCAGAGAGATATTTTTAAAATGTCTTATTTAATTATATTAATTGTTTGATTTGCAATCATTTTTTGACAAAAATAAGTTCCACAGCAAGGCATTTAACACCCTAGATTGCTAGCTCTAGCAACTTCTCCTCCTTGGAAAAATGACTTCTAGTTATTTTTGTATCCTTTTCAGATCTTATCTTTTCTGTTCTTGCTAGCCCATTGCTTTCCAAGGGCTGTATGTGGATCTAGATTATTGATAACTAATCAAGAGCTGTACAACACTTCTGTGAACCTTTTTCATCATTTGTAAAAAAAAACCAAAAAACCACAATGATTATATTAAACAGCTTTCCTAATGCTGGGACACAATACCTACTACCCACAAATTAAAGGAAGTAAATCTTAATTCAGCTTATGGTTTTAGGAAATTCAGTCCACGGTTGCTGTCTCCAAGGCAGGAAGAGCACTGTGCAAGTTCGTAACAGAGCAAACTTTGTGGTAGGCAAGACAGTGCAGAGAGGCACCACCAGGGAGGAAAGAGTGAGGGACCAGACAAAGACAGCACATCTATGCCTTTCTGACCTACCAAGACACTCAGAAGTGCACTACATGAATCCCACAGGCAGATCCCAAAGCTGACAGAGCTGACACTGCACATTTACCTATGTCATGATGATATTCCCCTCAGAGTCATCGTAAAGATCGATTAAAATGTACATAAACATAAGACATGGTACATAGACATAACTCAATAAATTCTGATTGTTAAATGCTTTCTTTTCCTTCTATATTGTTTGATAAAACCGAAGGGCTTAAAAATTATGGCGACATATTATTATTATTATTAAAAATCTCCTATTACTTTGTTAGAAAGTTTGACAGAGTCATTGAAAGCATGGACTCAAGCTCATTTATTGGATTTACTCTTGTCTTTACTACTAACATTCTTTGTGAACTTGAAACACTAAGTTAACCTTCTTGGAGTCTGAGTTTCCAGATCATTTGTCTCTTAAGCAAAGACAATAGCTGTACTCATTTCATAACACTTTGTGAGAATTAAGTGAAGTGATAAGCATGAAATACTTTCTAGTATCTGTTTCACAGTAGTTGCTTTATAAAAAATGACTGACATTACTTTCACTACCATATTTAATGAATAGTTTCCATGGGTTAAATACTCTGTTAGGTATTTAATTAATACTTACTAAAGTC
The DNA here is from genome assembly GCA_004027455.1 of Hydrochoerus hydrochaeris. Lineage (NCBI taxonomy): Eukaryota > Metazoa > Chordata > Mammalia > Rodentia > Hydrochaeridae > Hydrochoerus > Hydrochoerus hydrochaeris. The sequence continues at coordinate 619,313 of PVLA01000045.1, forward strand.
TTCCCTTTTTAAAAATAAAAGTAACAAACTATGAAGCTAGCAAATATTAATTGACTTTAAAAAAATACCTAACTAGCATTATATCTGATTTCATGTGTACATACAGGGTAGTCTGTCCCTAGCATCTGTGTGCTTTCTACCTTTTCTACCCACCAAATTCAATACCTATTACTCTACAAGCATGTGTTCTCAGTGAAATAGAAAACTTAAGGAAGACACATATCCCTGATATGATTAGCAGAACTGGAGTCTTGGGTTCTATAATTATTGGGTTGTGAATTCTAGAATAGCTTACCTTCCATCAGACCCACTGCACCGTGCGCAGGGTTGCTGGACCAGCCTTTTAACTTTCCCACATAGTAGATAAGAGGACTCATTTGTTTGTTCCAGTTTAATTAGTATTAGAACTGTTATAAAAAGTAGTCCAAGTTCTACCCAAATTTGTTAATCAAAGAAAGTAAATGTTGCTTAAAGGTCTATACTTGCCTCTACCACAGGGTTTATTTTATCAGGGCCTACACCTTCACACAGCTCACATGCAGCCTATGTTGTTGCCAGCATCTTTATGGGAAAACTCACCAGTCAGTGACTCCAACCTGTGAGTAATTTACCTATTTTAGACATCATATTTCCTGAGTATGTATTCGTACTTTGTTTTATTTGAGTGCTTTGGTTTGAACTTGGTAAAAAAAGATTTTCACATGTGCAATCCTTCAAAAGGGAGGTCAATGACATATTTAAGGATGTATATCCAAATGATATCCCAAGACTTTAGGGTATTGATCTGTGGTTGGAGGTCAAAGTTCACTTACCATCCTTTCTTTCTCTGAATTACACTATTTTTTTAGAGAGAAGGAGCAATACAGAAAAAAGGGTAGAAATAATTCAAAATTTCATAAAAAATAATAATAACACTAAGAAATCACTGGTTGATAAATTACATATTGTCATTTTAGAAATACTTGTTCAAGTTACAAAATCAAAGCATAAATAGTAGACAGACAATAAAACAATGACAGAAAGTACAGTACTAGTGTAATCCCAAATATTGTGTACAGTCATCCAAGTATAGTAATCTCTTTTCTAGTTTTCCTCACAATCCAAAAAGTTATATTTACAATCCCATTGAGACGTTATTGGAATTCCAGCCAGTTAATTCCAGTCTACTACCTCCAATGCAACTCTCAGTGAGAGTAAAGACACCAACACATATTCCAAGTTTAGGGCAGCCAAGGGGTCCTAAATCTAATCCTCGTGAGGATGTGAGGACAAAGGCTCTGATCCCAGGCCTCTCCCAGAATTTGTTATCTTGTGAAGAAGCGGGTGGCTGGAGGATGAGTGACAGTGAGGATGGCGGGAATTACATGAGTAACTTGAGCTGGCTGGCCAGGGAGGGAGAAAAGCTCCTCTGTAAAATGCAGAGATAAGGATATGCAGTAGCAGCAATTTGCATCATTCAATTATGGTAACAATTGAATTGTTTTTGGAGGCTGTTGCTTCTGTTTCTGATGTGTAAACTTTTGTGCCCTGGGGAGTCATAGCCTCTTTACCTTGAGGCTCATACCCAGATGGCATTCCTGCATCTGACTGGCTTTACCATTCCTGCACAACGTGAGAAAACAGGAGACTGTCTGATGGCTTTAGAGATTACATACCAGTACCTCAGCTGGCCTTATTTGCAAAGCTTAGAGCCAATTGAAGAGAGAGGAAATACCATAGTCAGCTCTGTACATATCAGTATGAGGAAATATGCCTCCATATAATCAAAGTTGCAGCAAATGTTCTGCATTCAAGGGGAGTCACTCAGGTTGTCTCCCATACACTATTTTTAAAAATTATGCATTTAAATAATAATAGTGTTTTCTGAACTCTATCCTATTTGGAGTGCTCTATTTGTCCACTACCATATTTGCATAATTATTATGATAATGGAGTGCATTATGATACCGTCTGTGGAAAGCATGTCCTCTCCGGTTTACTCTTTATACTATTTTTCATTATTATCATATATTTATTCTTCCTTCAGATACATTTATACAGCTGTCCTCAAAGTTTGGATTCTGATCATAATTATGTTTATTAAATGCACATATACTAGAACTTTTTAGTGATATTTATTTCTCATTTTACAGTGGTATGTTTTTCTATTTTGTTCTAGCTTTGCCCTTTATAGGACTTTATGTTTTTATTCATAATTTTTAATCAGAAATTTTTTATGGGTGTATGCCTTCCTGTTTCCATTCCTCCTTTATTTTGTTCTTTAATTTATTTATATTTTGTGCTTGTGTATAAGAAAATCCACATGATATTTAATTTTCTGTGTCTGACTTATTTCACTTAACCTTACGTGTTAAGGTGCCTATTGTCCTACAAATGATGTGAATTAATTCTTCCTTATGAATAAATAAAATTCTGTTGTGTATATATGCCACATTTTTTTATTCATCCGTCTGTTGATGGGCATATTTTTTCATAGCTTACCTATTCTGAATTGTGCTCCTAAACATGATGCAGATATCAATAAGTATAGTATGATGACTTTAACTCATGAGAGATGTAGCTGGGTCAAAAGGAATTTCTATTTTCAGTTTGCTGAGGACTCTCCATATAATTTCCATAGTGGTTGTGTACTACTTTACATTATACCACCAGCCATATAGAAGGCATGCTTTTCCCCCTGGATCATAGCCAGCATTTATTATTTACTGTGTTCTTGATGATAGTCTTTCTGACCAAAATTTTCCTGACTTTTTTGTTTTATCTCTGTGATTTTGCCTTGAAACTGCTTTTTCTCAAGAAGCTTATCCTTTCTTAGGCATATTAAAAATGACTTAGGGGAGTGCCAGTGGAGATCACATGGAAGGGGAAAAACTCTTCAAAGACACCACTTGCTGCATCATTTGCCTGTGTTCCACTGAGCTACTGGATTCTCAACTTTAAATTAATAGTTGAGCAGTGTTCTCTGGGGGAATGTCTGACCTATTTGGCATTGTTTATGGTAATGTTAACTTTCCATTTATTGTGAGTTCATAGGGATGTATCATACATGCTTCGTCTTTATGTTCCACACAGAGGATACTAAAGAATTTATGTAAAATGGGACTTTGTAAGTCATATCTCTTTAAAGAGATATTGCAGCACAAAGTATGGTTGGAACACATGTACAATATTGATGTTTCCATTTCAAAACCATGTTTGAGATATTTACCATTAAAGCTTTCTATATATTAGTCTAACTTTAATGACAAAGATAAAAATTAAGACCCAAGCTATGACTTTATATTCCTTTCTGTAAATGTTTTGTTTTTTGTTAGGCACCTGTGCTAATAAAATCCTTGCATTCTGAATTTGATAGCAGTCTTAATAAACATAGGATTATAGAAGCAGCAATAAAACCTATCATGCATGATTAAATACAGAGGGGCAAATTAATTTGGCATTGCTTTGACAGAAATTTCCCTTTGTTGTGTTTATATCCTTGCATTTTGTATCAATGGCTTTTGTGATTCCCTAGTTTAATCATGCCTTTAAGGTGGTGAGCTACTGATGATAGAATATCAAAATCTAGGTGTCTATTCAGAGAACACATAGGGGTATCGTATTGGTTACAAACTTTTGTGATTCTTATAGAATTTACACAGAAAACAATGACTGATACTTTGCAAAACATTGTAAATTCTACATTTGAGGTTTTTAAAAGTAAATTTATAATTGTAGTACTTTTTGGTCTATGATCTGTTTGCACATCTTAAAAATGAGACAAACAACACTTATTTAGGATTTAGGAAAATTGATAACAAATGATATATTCCATAATATGCACTAAGTATCATTTTTTTTTTTGTACCAGCAATCTAACTCACGACCTCGCACTTGCCAGGCAGGTACTTCTGCTACTGAGCAGGATAGACCTCTGTCCATCTGCTAGTTTAAGGTACATAGAAAGATGGAGACAAAGGCATGGCAGCCTTATATGAAACACAAGAAAGAGTTCATCACAATGATAAAACTCAACAACCTTCTTTTTGAGATGATTATGAGTTTGTGCTTGTTAGATATATTCAATGCCCTGTTAAATCATTCTCCAAATATAATTATCTTGTCTATATGTTCTATGATATAATTATCATAAAATATAATCAACGAGAAAAGAGCACAGAATTGTGTTCATGTGTAATATTCACATTAGTTACCTAAAGATGAATTGGTGCTTCTGTTAGTTATCTGCTTTAATACTTGGATAGCTATGCTATTTTCTTCTATAACATAAGATTTATACAGCATTTTGTCTTATCCCAATTTTTTCTAGGTCTTTTCTCATAGTGACCAACCAAAGAAAATAATCACTCATTCACGGGAAATGTAATAGGCTGTGTCAACATATGGATAATTCCAACCAAATTTTTTTTGTAAACTGGCAAGCCACTTGTATTTTTACTTATAGTAATGCTCTAAATTCATTTTTTCTTTCATTTAAGTTGAATCAATGATAGAATTTTCCTAGATTACATGAAAAACTTCACTCACAAAAATGGACTGCACTCCCACATAATTCATAACTGTGAAAAGATAATAACTAATAATGGAAGCATCCTTGATTCAGCAGGTCTAACTGATTTGAAGTTCCCATTCAACTCAGTTTTAATTGCACTGAATTACTCGAGTATTGGCCTTTTAATTTGAGGAAAATAAAGTCAAGCAATATATAAAAGTAGGACTTCAAGTTATAAGAATTATAGCAGAAAACAGTAAAAGTTTCCACATTACTACAATATTCCACCGGAGGAAACAAAACAAAACAAAACAAAACAAAACAAAACATACTTCTATGTGGCAGTGCAAAACTTATACTAGGACCATGGAGTTTACATGAAGCCATTTAGAACCTCAAGTGTCTTCTAAAAAGAAAAGTAGTCCAAGGAAATCTTCTGACTCAAACCTATCAGGAACAATGGTTAAGTTTATTTAGGATTAGGAAGAAACCTAAATAAGACTATAATACTGCCTCTGCTACAAACTAGGACATGTTTGAGAGTGAAACAGTGGGTATTTGCAATTATACTGGAACATAAGCAAAATGCCAACACAGTTTTGTCAGCAACAAAAGTTTACCTGGAGTGGAACTGTTTTAGACAATTTTTCCTGAACCTTATCTTGCTACAAGAAACCTTTCTAATTTTTAAAAATTTTACTAGCTATTTTTCTTGTTTTTGTTTGTTTTTCTGCCTTTATTGAGTTATAATTGACAGAGATTAGATACATTTATGTTATACAATGTGATATATTGATACATATATATTAAAATATTTGCCACAATCAAGATAATTAATATTTTTATCATTTTGTGTAGTTATCTCTCTCTCTCTCTCTTTCTGTGTGTGTGTGAGAGATGAGAAAACCTAAGACATGATTAAGTGTACAATAATCACAGATATTGATCCCGCCTCACTGTAACTTTGATCCGTTTGTCCAGTATTACTCCTGTTTCTGATCTTGAAACCAACATCTTACTTCTACTCTCTACTTTTATGAGATCAACTTTTCTTAATTCCATATTTAAGTGAAATTGTGCAGTGTGTTTCTGTCATTCTTTGATTTATGTATTTAGCATTTTCTAACTTTATTCATATTGTCACAAGTCTTATGATTTGTTCCTTTTTAAAGACTGAATATTGTTTCACTGTTTATATACATTTTCTTTCCCTATTCATGCATCAGTGAAGACATAGATCAATTCTATGGCTTGCTTATTGTGAATGATACTGTAATAAAAATGAACATATAGATACCCTTTTAAGATAATGATTTCACTGATGGTACAGCAAGATATACATCCAGAAATAGGATCATTGGATCATATGGTAGCTATGCTTTTAATTTTTTGAGGAATATCCATAGTGTTCCCCATAATAATTGTACTGGTATACATTTTCAGTGGCAGAGTGCTGTTGTTATTTCATATGACTCTCACACTTGTTTTTCTGTTTCTATGAAATACATCATTGAAATTTTGACAGAGAATGCACAGAATCTGTACACTGCCTTGGGTACTGTGAATATTTTGACTGAATGAATTCCTATAGCCCATGAATATCCTTATTTTTACTTATTGCTTGTTTAGATTCTTTTATCAATGAATTGTCCTGAACTAATGGGAGAGGCCTGGAGCTTGAGTATTTTAGAAGCTTGGGCCACAAGGTCCAGCCTGAGTTGAAGGCTCAGTTGGGTAGATCTGGAACAGTAGTCAGGTGTTCATTTGCTATTTATTTATGCTGTGCTCTGTGGGGTTCAATAAGAAGAGACAAGGACAAGTGGAACTATTCTTCCTACCATCTTCAATGGGTATTCTTATTTATTTTCTCCATCAAAGTACTTTAGTTTCTTCTTGGGATTCTTTAGCTTTTCTGAAAGTATTTTTATGCATGGATAGTTGTAATTTGTAATTGATGTTTCTGCCAGTCCATGAGCGTTGACATTGAATTGTTGGCATATTATGTCAACTAGTCAATGGTATTCTCCTTCATTTAATCAGTTGTCATCTTAAATCATGGTGGTTCAGCTTGGCAAACGTTTTGCTTCTCTATAACAAAGGATACCACTTATTAAATAGTTATTTTGAGCTTTTAACATGCACATGCATTTTATCTCTGGGCTTCAAATTTCTATGTGCATAGTCTCATTTAATTCTCACTTGCTATTTTAGCTGTATTTTATAGTCAAGAATAACAAGGAACACAGAAATTAAGTTAAATGTCAACAACCACATCTATATGAACTCAAAGGACTCACATTTAAATAGTGTGATGCCATAATCTATTCTACCTAATAATAAATTTATTCTTTCATTATAGTTGTCTCTAAATCAGATGTGGTAGCATATGCATAATCTCAGCACTTGGGAGTCTAAGGTAGGATGATTGTCATGAGTTCTAGTTCAAGACCAACCTGGGCTACATAATGAGTTCAAGTCCAGCCTGAATCATGTAGTGAAATCCTGTCTCAAAATCAAAAGAAATTTTTTTCTCTAATCATTAGAATTATAATTGTGCATAATTTGTGCTTTCTGTGCTCTCAGTAGCCACTGCTGCTCTATCTTTGTAGTCCTTGTTGTTGAACAAGGTATGGTTACATCATTCTCATAACTTTCCGGTAAGCTACTGTCAGTGTCATATCTTTTCATAGACCTTGAACTAATCCAGATCTTTTACAAATGAAAAAAGTTGAACCACTTTATTCTTTCTGCTGTAGACAATGTAATTTTCCTCCCTATATTGTTGCATATTCCTTTTTTTTCTCTCTAACAAAATTCTAGTTTTGTTGAATTCATAGAGGACCACATGGAACAGAAGAGGCAGGGCCCTCTCCTCATCCCTGGGAAAAGTCTGTATTCATCCAAGATAATCACAACATCAGAACTCCCCTTAGCAGTGAATAATGTAGGAATATCTATAAGATCCCATTCTGGACGCCAGGCAAGAGCTCAAAACCACTCAGCAGAAAGGGAGATCTCTGGAAAATATGTTCTTTCTTCTTGAAAAAAGAGATGTGAAAAAACAAAATCCAATCTCTTTTTCCTATATTAGAACACAAATCCTTAAAGATCAGTACAATTTAGACTGCCATGAACTGTGAAACATAAATCCAAAGATACTATCCTTATAGAAATGATTAAAATTGCTGTAGTATTTTTTTTACTGCTTTAGAACAAATCTCTCTAAATTTTGATGAAAACATTGCAAATTCATTAAGTTTTCGTGGGTCAGGATCCCAGGTATATTTAAACTGGGTTTTCTGATCAGGATTTCATAACTCAAAATCAGGATATTGCTCTAAATGTCCATCTTTCTTTGGTTCATTACAGTGAAGGTTCTGAAACATTAATTTGTAAGAAAAGATTTATTTAGCTTTTGGATTTGGAGGTTCTAGTGAAAGACTGAGTGGACCCTTTCTTTGGGCCTCTTTTCATGGCCAGGAGGCAAAAGACAGGGTCAGGGTTCAGGGTCCCACAGTCCACTTTGGGGACACAGTTATAGTGATCTGATGACCTTCCTCTGGACCTCCCCTCCTTAGTGTTCCACCACTTCTCAATAGCATCTTACATATGGGTCCTTGGGGGACTTGAACAATCCAAACTATAACAATTAGGATCTAATTTTACCTAGAATCTCAACAAGAGATATACTTCTAAACTCATTCAAGATGCTGGAAGGATTCATTTCTCAGCAGTTGTATGAATGAAAGTTCTGATTTTTTTCCTAGCTGTTCACTGGAATCTACTCTTAAGTCTTACATGCTATCATAGTTTTTAGAACTTAAAAGTAATTCTTTGCCATGTAGACTTCTGCAACATGGCTACTAGCTTCATTAAGGCCTCAAGGAGAGTCGGTCTCTCTTCCATCTTCTCCCTCCCTTCTCCAGAGCTATTTGCTTGCTATCTTTGAAAAAGAAAAGGAGCATTTTGATTTTCTACATGTGAAAATAAAATTAGGAGTCAAGCTTCAAAGATGAATGAATGGTTTCTGACTGATACATGAGCCACCTTGAAAGTATTGAGTAATGGATATAAGGAGACATTTCTTTCTCTTCTATCATCACCTGTAATGAATAGAGAGAGAATTGGATACAGAGAATTTATATCACAAACATTTATATGTTCACTTGTGCATTCACTCATTCATACATTTATCCCATAGACTTTAAGAAAGCATGAAATATAAGCTAGGAGCTCTAGCAGATGCAAAAATGAATCATATATGCATGTGAAATTTATTGGAAGCAGGAAAAGTGAAAAAGACAAGTATGAAATGATACAGAAACTATTAAGGACCTTAAAAGATGAACATGCATTGGCAATGAGTGATGCCTGCTTTCACCACTACTAAGTGTGCCCAGAGGAGAAAGGGCCCACCTAGCAAGAACCCAAAGTGAATGAGAACCTTCAAAACAGGGAGGGAGGAAATCTTGGTAAAGAATACAGAAACAAAGGAAAGAAGGAAAGGGTTAGGAAGATGAGGTTATGCATGGGGAAATTTTACAGAAAAGTATGACAGGACAATGGCACAAAGAACTCACAGGGTCAAAATCAAGAGGATTGAAAAATTAGTTGAATGGAAAAAGAATGTTCCAGAATCCATAACATGAATTGACTTTTTTCACTAAACCTCAATTCATTTATATCAACAGAAGAGGACTTACAAGAGTTAGGACAACTAGGACATGGGAAAATGTCTAGTTCTAGCACATGTTCATTGCTTTCATTATAATAGTTTCCAAAGAATTAAAAAAATACTAAAGTTTTCTATAAGAAACAATCTTAAATGTAGTGATGTGATATATGGTATTTATCCATGGAAAGACAAGGTTATTCCTAAAAGTGACTACCCTTCCTCTCCTTCCTGCCTTCTTTCTTCCCTAGACCTAAAATATAATTTTAATAATTTAATGGATTTAATATCAGCTCTCTGGCTGGCTTTTAGAAGCATCTCATCCAAGTACAAGACAAATGTCTTGATAATTTTAATAAAATAAAATATTGCTACATAAACAAAATTGCAATGGAAATAGTTCTTGACATGAACCAGGAGCCAGAACTTAGTTCTGTTAATTCACTAAGGTTGCACATAGTGTGTTCTGTAAGATCAGAAGCCAGCAACCCTGAAGAAGTTTTCTAGCAGAGTCTCAGTATCTCATACGTGTGCCATCCATAGCCCCATACAGACAGCAAACCCAGGGCCTTAGTGCTGAGCTACTTGCTCAGCCATTTTTATTTTAATTTTTATTTTGAGACATGCTCTTGTTAAGTTATTAAGTTGCCCAAGGATGGGTTTGAATATGTAATTTTCCTGCCTCAGCCTTGAGTATTGCTGGTATGACAGGCATGCATCACTACTGTCAGCTATGTGTAGCTTATTTAACAGTTAAAATGCTTTTACATGTTCTCTTCCTCACTCTTCCCCTAGGCTGATTCAATATCCATTAACTCATATCGAGTAGCCTTTGGGGGATTTTTAAAATAGAAGAGCTTGGGATGTGTGTGTGTGTGTGTGTGTGTGTGTGTGTATGAGTGTGTGTGTACTGCTATGCAATATATATATTGCGATCAAACAAATTATGTGGGAAGTTTACAGAATTATATGCATTTTGAAATTTTCTCTGGGCTTTTGTATATTTTCATAAAACTCAACTTTTATGGATTTCTAGTTTAGAAACAAAGAAAACCCTTAGAAAGATTATACATTAATTTTTTTATTTAAAGAAAAAAAGCAGAAAGAGGGTAGAAATAATACATAATTTCAAAAAAGTAAGAAATCACTGGTTGATAATTACATATTTTCCTCTTAGAAGTAGTTGTTCAAGTTACATAAGTAAAGCATACAAAGTGTACATTTAAACAGTGAAACTGCAAACAGTTCTGTTCACCTATCCAACAAAAACTTAGTAATATGGTTATCAATCTTACACACTTAAACATACATGCAGTTATATCCTTTAGAATACCTTCTTTTCCCTTCTTGTTTTACAATAACTATAATCAATTCTCGTAAACTGTTTAGAAGTTCTGTGCATGCATCTCTACATGTATACGTATCCTTTCTGTATTAGAGGGAAAAACAAATCAAAACAAGACAACAAAGCAAATTCCTAGAAAAACACAAAATAAAAAAGTCATATAGAACCACAATACTAGGTGATCTACATTAGTTACTATGAAGTCTCTTGTTTTGAATAGAATTGTCTATATCATCAGGCATAGTATAATTGAAAATAGCAGTACATCACAATATTAATAAAAATGAAACATTGGAGACATTATATGACTTCAAATGTAGTTAATAATCCAACTGGAATGGGTATCCTGTTGGATTTTGTCATCTTCAGAATAGTTGCCTCTACTCTTAGACTTGATACTATAAAGCATACCAGATTCAAATAAAATCAGTCAAGACAAAACAGCAATCTAATAAACCAGATTCAAATAAGATAAGTCATAAGACAGTGTAATACAGGGCTTCAGTTTAAGTAAATAGGAAATTAAGGATAGTTACTATAGTATATTCTGTTATTTTTAGGATAGCTGTCTGTGCTTTCAAATCTAGTATGAGTAGACAGACTGGAACAGAATAAAATCAAACTAAACAGAGTGATAAGAATAATGTGGCTTTTAAATCCTGATACACTATTAATAATGTCCTCTTCCTTTTTTAGACAGTTCCTCCCCTTTCACTTTCTCAGAGTGCTTTGTATATTTCAGGTTCCATTAACTCCTTCAGTTTTTAGATTAGAGGGGGCAACCCACTATCTACCTAAGTGGTTCTGAAACTTTTTACCCCCGAGCTTGATCATGAGCTGTATTTCTTTACTTACTAAAGCCTTAAGGTTTTCCTTCCTTATAGCCGAGTAGTTCTCCAATGCACAAAAGTGTCATGAGTTTCCAACCTATCTGCAGCTGCTGGATGAGCTGTCCCTATTTCTCTCTTGTTCCCTGTCACATAGAACATTGTTTTCTCACCTTTGACTTTCGGTTCATTAACCCTCTTTCAGGTTGATTGTATTTCCTATTCAGAGTATCTCAATGGACCCTATCTCCTGATCTACTCTACCTGTGATTCTTTTTGTTAGTGTATCCCGGCCATATGTGTTAGAGATTATAGCCAATCTTCTCTGCCTCATCTCTGATATGCTATTTTTCTGCCTTTGGTTGTTTACTTTTCTCCTTCATTCCACTGTCTTCCCCTTCACTGAGGCCTCTCTGCCATTGTTCCTGGAATCCTGGTGATATTTATCTCTCTCTCTAGATTGTCCTTCAGTATGTTTTGTAGGGTTGGGATGGTGGTCACAAACTCCCTCAGTTCCTCTTTGTCATCAAAACATCTTGTTTCTCCATTAATTTTGAGCGATAGTTTTTCAGGGTACATCAATCTGGGTTGAAGGTTATTTTCTTTCAGTGTTTGGAATACTTTGCTCCAAGCTCTTCTTGATTTGATGGTTTGTGTCAAAAAGTCTGTTGTGATTTTGATGGGTTTTCCTTTATAGGTGATCTGTTTCTTTTCTCTGACTGCTTTTAATATTCTGCTTTTGTGATGAATTTCTGGGATCTTGATTATTATATGTCTGAGTGTAGGTCTGTCTTGGTTATAGCTGGCTGGAGTTCTGTATGCCTCATATATCTGAATACCATTTCCTTTTCCTATGCTTGGGAAGTTTTCCTTAGTTATTTCTGTGAATAGCCTTTTTATTTCATTTGTATTTACCCCTGGTTCTTCACTCATGTTTTTTATTCTTAAGTTATAGATCTTCTTGTCATCTTCTAGCCTTTGTATTGTTATTTACTTGTTCCTTGTTATTTTTAAGAGATCTTTCCTTTCACAATCACACATTGCAAATCTATCTTCAAGTTTTGAAAGTCTATCTTCAGTTTCTGCCAAGAAATTTTGCCAACTTTCAATGGAGTTTTTAATTTCCTTTTATTCTCTTTGGATCTGTTTCATGTATTCTAGATTTTGTTTATATTCTTTATCAAAGGTTTCTCTCCTTTTTCTGGGTTCCTCCATTCTTCCATCTTCATCTTCTTGAGAGGTGCTCAGCATTTATTTTATTAATCTTCTTATATCTTGCTTCACTTTCGTTAGAATTTCAGTTTTAAGTTCGTCAATGAGGTCATAGAAGTATTTCTTTCTTTCTGTTGAGGCTGTGTCTGATATTGCATGTTTGCTGCCCTTGATCTCTTCTATATTTACCTCTCCTGGACTTATTTTCCCTGGGTCAGTAGCTGGAGGCTTTTTCTTATTTCTTTCTCTTGTCATGTTTCTGGTTTCTTTCAGACAGGTGTATGGTGGAGGTCTCAGTTCCTTTCTATACTGCTTATGGTTTTTCTGAAGCATGCTGGCTAGGGGCTTATGGCCCTCTCCAGTTTGCTGTTGATCTGTGAGGTGCATGCAGGGCCAATGTGGAAAGGTCCCTCTCCTTTGAGCCAGTCAAGCAGTGAATGCCTTCAGCATGTTAGTCTGTGCCCTGTGGATATCACAGGTTCAGGACAGTTTCATCCCTGACTATTGGGTCCCAAACAGAGGCTTGATCTAGCACAAGAAGATTCCACCAGTCCACTTTGGGCCAGGAGCAGCTGACTGACACCACTGTAGTTGCCAGTTCAGGCCCGTCCTTCCCAACTCCAATATATCATCCAGCTGGTCACCCCATCTGTGGGATCCAGTTCCTAGCGCTCACCACGGGTTAGTGCAGCTCACCATGCCGGTTCCGCTTCCTGTTGCAGTGCATCCTCCCACCAAGATTCTCGATGTCGCCAACCCCCGATTTTGCAGGACCATGACCTCAGCTCAATTGTGAGTCTCCAGACTTTGAGACGTGCCCAGAACAGTGTGGGACAAGGTCCAATGGGAACAAGCCTAGCTCCAGCCTTCTGTCCACTTTTTGTTTTTTCTTTTTCTTTTTCCTCAGTTTCTTCCTGGGTCATGAGAATCCCTCTCCTTTCATCTGGTCCTCTCCATGGTGTTAAATTCTAGCATCTGAGTTGTTTACCTCAGAGAGGCTCTCCACCATGCTACCTATCGATCCACCATCTTCCTCAGCCAGTCCTACATTAATGTTTGAGACAGCAATAAATAACATTTCACTGAGACCAAATACGAAGTTTTGTAGTGAAGACATATTTGGGTTTTCTTTTCATTCCATATTTAATATTACATGTTGAATGACTGCTCAGTGTTGAGTACTGGCTCAGATCTGGAAATACAGATGTATTGTATGTTTGTACATGAGACAGTGGAGGACAAATGGTGTTAATGAGTAGGGAGTACCTCATACATGTCAAGCATTCACAAAGGACAAACCAATGCCCATCAGTCATTTTTGGGAAAATACAAAATAAAGCAACAAATATACTGCTTGACATTTATTATAATGACTAAAATCCAGAAAGAGGCAAAAGTATCAATTATTTAAGAGAAAGTAGAGCAATAGAAACACTGGTGTGATGAAAAATGATATAACTCTGGGTGATAATTTGGCAGTTTATTGAAGGATTAAATAACTTTATTTAAAAATTATACCTAAAATACTTTACCAACTGATTAGAAAACTTAGATATGCACAAAACTAGCATGTATGGGTTTGTAGCTGTTTCATTCATTATTGCCAAAATCTAGAAGCAATCACAATGTTCTCCAAAAGGTAATTGGTAAATAAACTGTCATACACTTACTCAACTAATATTCAACAACAGAAAGGAATGAATGAACAAGCCATGAAAAAACATGGAAGAATCTTAGCAGCATATTTCTAAGTGAACAAAGTCAGTCTGAAAAAACTACATATTTTGCAATTCTATTTACATGTTTTCCTACAAGATAATAAATCAATGACTCTGAAAATTTAAAACTAGTTTTAAAAGTTTATGAGAAAAAAACCATAAAAAGAGGAGATAAATTTGGAAGCATTAGTTCATTTTTAAACATGTTATACTTGAGGTATATATAAAAAATTGAAGTTCATCTGAAGAATCTAAGGGGAAATATTCATTTATTTAACAATAGTTATGGTCAACTACTTGCAATACTTTCTCCAATGCATTGTACGAAATGCATCTGCTTTTTCCTAAACCCTATGGCAGAAGAGATGAATATATAGCCAATGACTATGTATACAATATGACATTTTATGTCAATAAATGCTAAGAAGGATGAGATTGTACAAGACTATAAAATGAGATATGATACATGGAAAACAATGAAATTTGTGAGACTAGAAGGGAGAATAGGTATCTAACAAGTGTACAATAGATATTCCTGAATCCAAAAAGCCCATACAATTTTGGTTGCTCTATTTGACTCCATTTTATGGAGCTCCAAACTAGTCAACACTGTTGTAAACAGATAAGAATGTGTTTCTTCTCTGGAGAGACTTGAGGTCCAAATCTCATCTCCAGAATGACACTGACACATGTGAATAGAGGCTGAGTATTCAAATTTCTAAATTAAAACAGGACAGGAGATAATTGAGGAAAGAAACATAATCTGAGGAGGTACATTCTAAATATCTATGAATAAAAAATAACTCAGGGAGAATTACAAGAATATATAGTCTCTTCACTGAGCCACACAACCAAAGATTTGAATTAAATAATTTGGGTGAAATTTCTCCCAGATGACTGGGAGGTCTAATTTTGGGGTGAAACTGAAAGGATGAGTATACTAAGCCAGCGAAGTGAAGTTGGCCAAGGCACCCTGAAACCCCAGCCAGGATTCCAGGAGGGAGAGAAGAAGGCATGAAATTTAACATGGTTGCCCCCCACTAAATGGTGACATAAGACTGGAAATGAGAGATCATGGGACAGCTGACAGACCGAGGGGTGGTACACAGGAAGAGAGGCTTTCATGTTCTTCTGAGGATATTCTAAATGTGCTTTATCAAAGGGGATGAATGGCAGACTAGGATGGGAAGACAGAACATCAAGAATCCTACCAGGCACCAACAGGAAAACATAAGCAGTTTTCAGGGAACTGAATACTTACTCTGGTAATATTCTGGGGATGAGGAAAAGGCAATGACTCATTTTATTCCCTTAGAAAGTGTGAGAAACTTGAATTTTCTTCAGCCTGAGAAACAGAGGGAGGGTGTATTTATCCAGGGTTCTTTCTAGAATTCACAGAAATCAACTCTGATAATTTAAATAGAAAATAAGTACACTAGCTCAGGCTAAGCAAGACCTTCAAATGAAACAGTAATGATCTCCTTGTCAAGGGAAGAGGAGCAATGTGGAGTTTGAGAATACTACGATAGCTGGTCAGGTTAGTTCAGGTTCCTCTAATTGCATCAGTTTTAAAAATATTATTGTAAGAAGAATTTAAGAAATTAAAAAATAAAAATAGCATTGAGTCAATCCAATCAATATCTGTGAAGAATTTTGCTTCTGTCTTGATTTACTCACTAATGATTAAAACCAGAAAATGAAAAATAGCATCTTTCAAACTACCACTTCAATTTTCCTGTAATGGCTATCTTACCATCTACATCAGACTTCCCTGAAGGTAATGACTACTGAACATTTCTAGTGCATTCCTCTACCTGCTGATGGTGTCTTGAACAATGCTAAATTGATAGTAGGTGCCCACGTTTCTTTTTTTAAGGGAAATAATGCCTGGATATTTAGATAGATGGATGAAAAAATAAGTACTGAGCAATGTCTGTATTTCTATATAAGGGAGAATAAAGTCAATGTAAAAATATCATTGAATAATTATATTTATCTAAAGTCCTTATTAATTTGCACATCCTACCATAGGAATAGAGCAAACTTCTCCAAATATATTTGAGATTTCTATCCCTACAGATAGATAAAAAAAAATACCAGATTTTGGATTGTGGTTGATAGGAGTGGAATTGTGTGCCCCCCAAAGGGTAAATGAAAATTATGTGCCTCATTACTTCAGAATGGGATCTTATTTACAGATAGAAATTTCTGTTCACATGTCTTTACTTTTTATTTTCAGATTTATTTAATAAAAATTTATAATTTTAATATATCTCAATTACTTTCATCAACTTAGTTTCTCCACCAATTGTGTTTCCTGACATTTGTATAATGTTAGTAAAATCCAAGTTTTTGCATTTGTCTGCATTTTTTTGCTGGAAAATAATTTATTTTATGGAATTTATTTTATTTTAATTTTATTTATTTTAAGGAATACATAAAACAAACATTTTACATGTTAATGGAGTACAGACAGTATTTTGATACATGAATATATCATGTAATATTCAGCTCAAGTTAAACATATCTATGCTCTCAAATAGTTATGGTTCATATAGTGAAAATTTTCAAAATTGTACTCCTAACTTTGGAATATGCAATATGTTGCTATCTACAGCACATCACTCTGCAATAGCCCATCCAAACTTTTTTCTTTTTTCAAAACTCAGTACATTCTTCAACCTTCTCTCTTCTCCCTCACTCTACATTTCCTAGTTTCTGTAACCATTATTCTACTATCAATTGCTATCAGATGGATTTTTCTACATGTCACATATAATGAGATCATGAGATACTTATTTTTCAGTGGTTGGCTTATTTTACTCAATGATAACAGTTTCTAGTTCTATCCATGTTATCAGAAATGACCAGATCTCATTTTTCTTATCACTGAATAGTATTCCAATGTATATACAGTATACATTTTCTTTATTCATTCATTAGTGGATTGATAGATATTAAGTTTGTTCCCCTATCTTGGCTATTGTAAATAGTGCTACAGTGAACATAAGAGCAAAGACACACTCTTGAACATACTGATTTCATTTCCCATTGCTGGATTTCTATGGTACTTTGTTTTTCATTTTTCAAGTTCTATTTTTCATTTTTCAAAGAATCTTTAAATTCTTTTCCATAATGGCTGTGATAGCACGCATGCTCACCACCAGCGAGCCAGGATTCCTTTTCCTTCCCCATCCTTACCGGATGCGTTTAGTCTTTGGGCTAGCAGCCATTTATGCTGGGGTAAGGCGCTCACTCAGAAATGGGATCTATACAGAGATTATTTTAAATGAGGTCATTTGAGTGGGCTCTAATTCAATGTAAATTGTGCCCTTATTCATATGGAAAAGTTGAGCACAAGCATAAAGGGACATTACAAAAAGTCAGCTACCTGCAAGTTGGGAAATGTCTAAGCTGTCAGAAGTTAGGAGAGGCATGAAGCCTTCAGAGAGAATGTAGCTCTGCTGATTTCCAGATTCCAAAATGATGATTGATTTTGAATTTCCAGCCCCCAAAATGGTGAGACACAAATTTCTGTAATTCTACGATAGCAATTTAGAGTACTTTTGTGTGGCAGCCCTACCAAACTCATGAGTGGTAAACAAGGCATGTTTATTGGGATAAAAGAATGTCTGAATTTGCATGTGATTTTTTTCCCTCTCTGGAAAAGACTCTTGATCATTTAATTCCTTTCTTTATATAGAAAACTAATAGCAATAATTTTAGAAGCTTTCTGACAAGGTTGCAAAACATAGAATTAATCAATTCTAAGGAGAGGAATTTCAAACACCAAATACAGATAACTCTTTTAAATTGTCAAGGAAAGAAAAGTATTGGTAGATAGAAACTAAGATGGGAGTACTAGAGAGCTTTTGGTTATTATTTTTATGATGGAAAAGATGCCGATATGAGAGACTGCTGATAAAATATCCAGTAGCAGAAAAAAAGATCATTGCTTGAATAACCTGTTTGTGTAAGTGAGACAGAGTAGGCTCTTGGGAAAGTGAGCAACCTGGACCTAGAGTAGTAATTTTCTCTTCTCCAAACTTCCTGCAACATTGTTAGAATGTTTACAATTAAACTGCAAAAATTCTTTATTAATATTTACCTTTCCAAAAACAGGGGAATTAGGCAATGGTTGATTGTACTATAAAAGAACCTTTTAAGTAGCAACCTCCCCAAATGCCTTAGAAGGGCTTTAATATTGAACTTGCACTTACTCTACTTTTTAAGGAGCAAGTGTATTGCCTAACACTGAGTACATCTGTACACAATTATATGGTTCAGAACTACAGAGACATGTGGCTACGCTGTTATGCCTATAGTTTAATATTTTAAAGCATAATGTAGGGCATACTCCTAACGACTTAGACTTTAATAATTTGGGGAGATTGTTTTGTTTAATTTTGTCCTGGCAGAATTGTGGCATGGAGGTTGCTGACATGTTAGCACATTTTTTGCTTAAGCTGATGTTGCAGCTGTCTGAGAATATTTTCTTTGTTTTTTCATAAATGAATAAAAGCAAATGTAATTTTTGGTCTCCATTGCCTCTCTGCTTTTATATATTTTGCACAAGTACCTCAGTGTTCCATTCTATTTTAACTATAAAATATAATAATGCATTAAGGGAGGTGGTAACATTTATCATAAAGTTAAAGTTTTTCCACTTTGCTTTCCAAATCTATTTAAGTTAGAGGCACAAAGCATAGTTCCTTTATAATGCTTATGTTGCTAGAAAAAAGCATATAAATATTCCATCCACAAAATTAGTTTATAAAGAGCATGTTATAAGGGGATATTTTAGGTAAGATCAATACGTATGTGTAAACTTTACATAATTTAGGCAATAAATCCATAGGATCTCAAACTCTTTGTCCTGAGAGTGCATATGAACTTCCTAATGAGATCAGAGGAAAGCCACATACTTGGAATTCCTCTCCTATAATTATTATACTGAATGATTCTTGCTTTACATATAAGAAAATAAAGTTTAATTAAATTGTATTAAATATTGAAAATGTAGCCTATCTTCTATATCTTTACTATCCAATATGATAGCCATAACACGCAAGGACTACTGAGCACTTGAAAAGTAATACTCTTTAGATGTACTTTAGATGTGAAATAGATACCAAATTCTCAAGACATACAAAAAGCATAGTGTCTCATTAACAATTTTTATACTGATTATGTGTTGCAGCAATATTTTGGATATGTTGGATTAAATAATACATAATATTGAAATTAATGTCATCTGTTTCTTTTTAGACTTTTATAAGAACACAAGAAAATTTACAGTTACATACATGGCTCACAGAACATCTGTAGGATAATATCACTTGCTCTAAATATATGCAAACTTTACATGATTTGGAATCTAAAGGAGAAATATAGCTGGTTGCTTATTTGCTCTACATAGTTTTCATAGTTTTGTGGCTAAAATCACAGCTTATGAAAACAGAGTGCCTGTTCTGCATCATGGCTCTATTTCTTCACAGCAATTCACTGAACTTCTTTGAGCCTTGTTTCTTCAAAGTGAACATGAAAGAAGCACCTTATACAACTCTTATACAAGAGTTAATGAAATAGTGCACATAATGATTCCAGAAAACTGGAAGCTTGGTGAATATTCAAGAGCTAACAGACATTTTTATTTGATCAGTATGTCATTTTCTAAAATTTTAGAATTCATTACTAACAAATAAGGTATACGTTCTGCAGTTTAATCACAAGCCCATTCTCTATTACTTACACACAAACTAAAGCATTTTTGTTGTGAAAACATTTGAATTTTTAATGATGTCACAGAATTCTAGAAACAATCTCTTATATCACGATAACACCCCACTACATCAGAGGAAGTTAAGGATATATACAAACCAGTTAGAAATACATATAGTCAGTTTTTCTATATTCAAAATGAACCTCTTACTTCAAAGCCAACAGTCACAGGACAGTGACATAAATTGCTATTATTTCATTACATTACGTTGATTCAAAGATATCTGAAATATTCTCACAGGTGAAATACACCACTAGCAGGTTTTATAGCCAGCCTGAGAGATAAATAAGTTTAGTTTTTTTCAGACCAAGATCAGGAAGAAGCTGGCATGCCAAACTATTCTATAATATTAGTTTTGAAAATCAGTGTTATCCTATGCACAGTTCACAACTGAGGCAATTATACAGCTAATTAAATGTTCAAGCAACTTACAGAACACTGCTGTGAAGGCAGAGAGCTAGCAATAGTATTGCCTCACTTTGAATTCTGTTCCTCCATCTCTATCTTGAAAGCTTGAGGAAGCATTATTGATAAGGTTTTGCAATAGAGCCTATACCCAATACACATTATATTCAAACAGGCTGAATTTTTAATCTTTCTGAAAACAGAATTCCATTAAAATGCCCTACAAGGCCTAAATGGTGTGCCCTTTTCCTTATCTCTTAATACCTGAATGAATCACCTACTATGCTGCACCTATTCTGGTTCCTCTTTGTGCTACTACTAGATCACCCCTCGGCTGAAATATCCAGGCTTCCTACATAGTTTCTCATGTCTATAATTATATTCTAGATTCCTGCATGACTCCTTGTTATGTCCTTATGCTATGGTTTGTGTCTAGATGTCCCTGTCAAAGTCTCATGCAGTCAAAGGGGGCAGGTCCAGAAGTCTCCAGAGAGTTTGTGATTGATTCATAGTCCGGTGCTGGGATTATGACTGTAAGTGCTTTACCCACCTTCGGGTGGGCAGCTTGCATATAATATAATGAGGGAAAGAGGCTTGAGCTCTTTTTCTTCCACTTTTGCCCTTGTTGTTTTTGCTTTCTTTTGCTGCCACGAATTGTTGTCCTTCTGCCATGACACCCTTCATTGGAGTCAGCTGATTATGTGCTGAAACTTCTACAAACTATAAACTAACTAACTCTTTCTGCCTTTACTTTTGAGTGGTGTGTATTTTGTCTCAGCAATAGAAAAGTAACTGAGACAGAATTTGGTACCAGAAGCAGAGTCATTGATGTGACTATACCATCTGGTTCAAGAGCCTGGGAAATGACTTGTGGAAAGAGTTTGGAAAAGTTCAGAGATGGCACTACTTGTAAGAGTAGAACTGGAAGACCTTGGGCTGTTCTGTATGGGACATCCTGGTCAAAACTCAGAAGATCAGAAAGCTGGCAGAAATCTTCTTGGTAAAGACCATGCTTGGAAGTTTTTTGCTGGAAAGGACTGAGTTGGTTGTTTGACTCAAGACCATGTGTGTTATGGTGTGGCAGAAAATTTATCTGAATTTGCTTGTGTCCAGAGATTTTACCTGAGATTGACATTAATGGCAGCAGACTATTAACTTAGCAGAAAATAGTTTCAAAGTGGTCTAATGTTGAAGTAATGGCTTGGCTACTGTTGGGGCTTTTAAAATTTTTATTTTGACAATCAAAAGCAAAAAGCACAGCAGAAAAAAACACTGTTTTTGGCCAGAAGGGAAGCTCCAATAAAACTGTGGACTGCAAACATAGAGCAGAGGAAATCTTGATTGCCAAGAAGAAATAAGAAAATACAAAGAATGGTCTGAAGCCATTACAAGAAGAACAGGGTTCTACCTTTTGCAGCCTCAAAATTGCTAAAGTAAAAGACTTTGCTTTCAGAAGAAAGCCTCAGAATTCCAGAATTGGGGCAGCATAGAGAATTCATTCCTCAAAATTGGATTCAAAGTGCTCAATGATCCAGTCACTTGAGTCCTGAGACAGGGAAGCTTAGCTAATATCCCTGCTGGCAGCAGACCTTAGCAGCATCCCCATGGTGCTGTTCGTAGGCACATGGAAAATTCAAGAGTTGTGAGTTTAAGGGTTTCATCCAGATTTCAGAAGGCCTAGGATGCCAAGCAATGTGCCACTGTGGGGCAGTGTGTGAAGCAGTGAGGGTGAAACCAAAGTGCAATGGAGAACCCAAAAGTTTGGAGAAGCCAAAAAGGTGGATCTTCTAAGGAAACCTGCAAGGAAGGAGCAGAGTGGGTCCAAGAGAGAAGCCAGAGAAACTACAACCACCAAAAGTACCATAGAATCAGAGCCACCCAAGCTCTTTGGAACTCACAATGCACCACATATTGCCTCAGAAGCTGCATGTGGAGCAACAGAATTTAGTGTTTGCCCTGCTGGATTTTGGACTTGCTTTGGTTCCATTTCTTTGTATTCCATTTGTAAGTTTTGCAATGAAAATATTTATCTTGTGCCAATGAATGTTGGAAGTGTTTACCTTTTCATTTGTACAAGGGCAGGGCTCACAGCTAAAAGTTTGTCTTATTCTTTCAGGGAAGACTTTAGTCTTGTACTTTTCGGCAATGCTGAAGCTGTTAGGACTTTGGCAACTCTTAGAGATGGACTAAATGTTTGCATAAAGGAATGTATATGAATCTTTGGGCAGCCAGAGGTGGAATATTATGGTTTGTGCCAAGATGCCACCATTAAAACCTCATGCAGTCAAGGGGACAGGCTTCTAGAGTTTGTGACTAATTCGTGATTCAATGCTAGGATTATAGGTGTAAGTGCTGTACCTGCCCTAGGGTGAGTAGCCCTCATACAAGAGAGGGAAAGAGGTTAGCTCTTTCTTCCTCATTTGTCCTTGTTGCTTTTACTGTCTTCTGCCACCATGAACTGTTGCCTCTCTGCCATAAAAACCTGCTTTGGAGTCAGTTTATTATGGATTGAAACTTCTACAGACTGTGAGCTAAATAAATCTCTCTCCTTTAGTTTGGGATGTCAACTATATTGTTCCAGCAACAAGAAAAGTAACTAATACAGTTTACCCTGGTCATCTTGTCTAAATGTACAACTGCCACAGTGATCCTAATATAGCCCTTTTTTTTCTGCCACTTAAGTTGACAAATAATATTCATTATAATTCTGTTGTTTTTTATGATTTACATTTTTTCAATTATCCCTGTCTGAATAATGTATGGTAATGGATTTTTGTTGTTTTGATCATTATTGTATTCCTAGTACTTTCAACAGTAAAAAGTAAGTAAGATATAGTAACTAATTATAATTTTTAAGAAGTTAAACACTGTAAGGAAGAGAGAAAAGGTGTTCCCAGGAAGCACAGGGATATGGCTGGGGGACCTCTTTCCAAATTATATACTATGTGTGTTTTTTAATTTGTTTCTTTTTTGTGAAAAAAGGAAATAAAATTTCAAAACAAACTAATAGGAGAATAATAATATTTAATACATTGAAATTACTCAGAGTATAAGATATGAGCATAACAAATTCTCCAAACAATATCAGCACAAACCTTTCTTTTCAATAAACTAAGAGAAACTTCTAGTATAACTATCTTGTAATATTTTTTCCTCTCTCTTTCTTTCCCCTTTCCCCCATCCTACTTCATTTTTCCTTTTGAATAATTTCTTCTCAGTTCACAATATATTGCACATTTTGACCCTTATTTACTCTTTCAGTTTCTCATACCAGGGAGAGAATATGATGTTTACATGCATGAGTTTGATTTAATGCATTTATGAATATGGAATCAAGCTACATTTGAGGAAAGATCTTAACGAGGGTGGAGAATGTCCAGGGACAAATTTCAAAGACAGAGAATGCAAAGATTTCAAGTAGAAGCAAGCTGGACATGGGATGTTCCTTAAGAATGGCTCAACTAATTCTAAATTTTCTCTGGAATTGCAAGTGGCCCCATGATAGCTAAAACCATCTTAAAACAAAGAAGCAATGTGAAGAACTGAGTCTACTTGATTTCAAATTTTACTACAAAGTCAAAGAACTCAAGACTATAAGATTGGCATAACATTAAAGAAATGACATTGAATTGAGGGTCCAAAAATAAACTCTCACATATACAGTCAAAACATTTTTTGCAAGGATGCAAAAATCATCCAATAAAAACACAAAATTTTTTCAATAAATTCAAGTACAGCAGTTGGATAGCCACATGCAAAATAAAGAAAGAGTATCTTTAATTCATACCATATATACAACATAATTTAAAGTGCATCAAAGTCCTATCAGAGCTAGAATATAAAATCTTAGAAGAAAACATAGTAGCAAATTTTCATTACCTTGGAATTAGGAAAGAACTCTTAGATATAACACCAAAAACACAAACATCAAAGAAAGACATGCACATACTGGACTCACCAAAATTAGCAACTTTTGTATCTCAAAGGACATTTTTAAAAAGTGAAATTACAATCTAGAAGCTAAGAGAAAATATCTTCAAATCGCTCATTGCCTAGAATACATACACAACACTTACTATTCAATAAGAAGTAAAATAACTCAGTTACAAATGAACAAAGAAATGTAGAGAATTTCTCTCCAAGGAAGACACAAATATAGCAGTGAGCACAAGAGAAGATGCTGGACATCATTAGCCATGACGGAAAAGTAAGTAATATTTACAGTAACATACTACTTTATAGATAATGGGATGGCTAGAATTTAAAATTCAGATAGAAGCCATTTGAGTATTTATTATTATGGCCCATCCCAGGACACAAAACCTAATATCTGCAATTTAAAGGAGAAGAAGCTTAATTTGGTTCACAGTTTTAGGGAATTCAGTCTATGAACAGATGGATTTAGGGTGCAACATTATGGCAGGACTATGTGTTGCAACAAATCTGCTTAGTTCATGTAGCTTGAAAGCAGAACATGGAAACCATCCCGGAGAGGAAGTGATGTGGGAAGTAGGGCTCTCACAAGATTTGGACAGTGTGAAAATGGCCAGACCCTGTGAGGAGCCACTATCATGGCTCGCCACGGTGGCCCACTCTGTGAGCTTCACCTAGATGCAGAGCTCACTTTCATTTTTGCTCTTATCCTTTACTTTCTTTGTTGGGCCCAATTTCACTCCACAGAACTAATTCTTCCCTTATTCCTTCACCTCTCAATTTTCAACTAAACTTTTGGTGACATTTTTGGCATATCTTATCCAATTCTTTGAGGGACTATATATATATATATATATATATATATATATATATATATTAAATAAAACACACAGGAATGAAGCAAATATCCATCAGCTAAAGAAAAGATAAACAAATTGTATGTCATATTCAAATAACAAGAATATTATTTCACCATGAAAATAAATGAAGTACTGACACCATCTATGACATGACTTGAAAATATTACACTATGTAAAAAAAAGCTAGTCACAAATATTCACATAGTGCATGATTCCATTCATATGAAATGTCTACACCAGGGAAATCTACCACAGAGAAGTTAGGTTAGTATTTGTCAAAGACTGGAGAAAAAGAATTGAGAATGTAAAGAGGATTATCTAAAATGCATGAAGGTTTTTTTGAGAGTGATGAAAATGTTATAACATTGACTATGATGATAATTCACATATCTAAGAGTATGGTAAATGTTATTCAACTGAATACTTTAAGTAAATTGTATGAGTACAAACTATTTCTTAATAAAAGCACAGTGGTTCTTTGGTTTTTGAACAATTTTGTCTGGAAACAATTTGATTTGTAAAAAACAAAAAAGTGTTTGGCGAAGATTTATTTTTGTTTGCAAGCTCTAGACTGGGTGAAAAACATGACCTGTCTTTCTTGAACAAGCGCAAATATGGCCATCCTTTCCAAAACTGTGGAAAAAATTAAGTTCATGAACCAAGGTACCTCTGTATTTTTAAAAGTGCATCACAAGATACCTCACCAGAAACACTTAAAGAGCAATGTTCAAGATGAATGTATATATTTTAAGGCTGCAACAATTATATGTAAAACATGATTCTAATATCTGTCTTATATTTTCTGGTCCCTCTTTGGGCTCTGCTTAACTTTTCATGCTATAAAACGCTGCACAATGTTCTGTCAAAGCACTGAGTGCTAGAGTTCAGGGGATCGGATTTCACAGCAAGTAGAAGGCTTACACTAAATGTGTATCAAGCCTGACTGAGCTAGTTTCCTATATTTTTATCAGTGACAAATACATAATAGAGCAAGTACTTACATCAAGAAATCAAGTCCAGAATCAAGGAACAAAAGTAAAATAATTTCATTTTAATATTTAACGTTAAAAATATTTGTTTCAATGAAAAATTTTTCTGGAGTGAAAAACATAACTGACATTGAAATTCAATGTCACAAAGATTAACTTTCACGTTACATACATTATGTGAAATTTACCTAGATAATATTTTTAGCTTCATTTAGTGTGAATACTCAAGTGTAATGAAATTGCCTAAGTG
Source organism: Hydrochoerus hydrochaeris (assembly GCA_004027455.1). NCBI lineage: Eukaryota > Metazoa > Chordata > Mammalia > Rodentia > Hydrochaeridae > Hydrochoerus > Hydrochoerus hydrochaeris. The sequence continues at coordinate 645,798 of PVLA01000045.1, forward strand.
ATTAATTTGTTAATCAGTATTTAAAATTAGTATAGAAGTACTGAAAAATTACCATATGAAGACCTCTTCTGGTTTATCTGTGCCTACAAATTTCATTGTCAATCAAAATGCAGCACCCAGATTTTCTTCAGCAATTCCACATGGGGCAGCAGGTTAGACCTTAAAGACTCAAAGGGCTTTATATTTCTTGCTGTGTCCCCTGCCTGGTCTATAGTTGCCTAGTTCCAGTACATCTTAGGTTTCTGCTTGACCAATGGCTTAAGCTTAATTCCGAATTTAAACCTGGAAGGGTAGTAGGCAGATTTTTCTCACTTCATGGAGGGAGAGGGAAGATATTTTCACTTTTTACGTGATTATATAAGAAGAAAAAATGTTGTTCAATAGGTCCAGCTTTAGACTTCTGTACATATGATTTTGGGAAAATATTCTTTTTGCAAGAGCTATTCTAGAATGGTTTATCTGCACGTTAATAGTGTTGGGAATTGGGAAAAGGTTATTATTGGGAAATCTGATGTCCTTTCCTCAGAGACTGCAACAATTTAGTCTGTTCTGTAGGAAAGTATGTTAACTTTCATTGACTGTCTCCCACACATCCTGGTATAGAGGTAGAAATTCCAGTATCTTAAATTAGTAGCTATGTGATATTAAGCAAGAAATTCAAGTTCTGTAAGCCTCAGGTTAGTCTGCTGTAAAAGAATAATGTGAGTTTCTCAAAAATTTTATGCTATTAGGACTGAATGGATTAATTAATATAAAAAAACTTGTATGTTTTCACGCAATTGTTGTCTCCAACTTAAATTCAAATAGAAATGAGAGAATTTCAGGTTTAATTGCAAAGTCAAACCAAATACTTGTAACTATATGAACTTTAACTACAACTCATTGAACTTTTCCTTACAAGATTAAATTCATAAAATAAGAAATAGAGTAATTCAGTTATGGAAAAGTAATTTTGTATGTATAACAAAAATTTCTTCAAATAAAGCCTAATATTTACTAATGAGAAAATAAGTGTAACACATACTTCTCTAAAACATGCAGAAATCATATGAATAAATAATATGCCAAAATCTCAATGGAAAAAGAATGGGAAAATTCATTCACAAAGAGCTCACCAAAAATGAAATGCAATTGTCTCATGAACATATAAAACTATGCTCAGACTCCTTAGTCATAGAAGTGCAAATTTAAACTAAATAGATAGCATTTTTCATTTGTCAAAGAAGTGATGAGTTTATGGAAAACAATACTTTCAGACACAACTGGTAAGTTCATAACTGCATACAGCTTCTGTGGGGGGGAGCTTGCTAACTCCTACCCCAAAACACTGTAAATATACATGACATGTGGCCAGTCAATTTCATACTGAGGAATTTATTCTACAGATAATCATTAGACACTTGTTATGCCTAGACTAACCAATGTAGAATTTATTTATCATAGTATTTCTTGCAATAGTAAAATGTCAGTGGAAAGCTTTAAACACTGTATGATTAAATATATTCAGGAACAACTATACATAAAGATTCTACGCACTTGTAAGACATGCATTTTATGGAGGATCTCTCTTGTTTAAGGAGTGCATATTAGTGTTAAAGAATAATGGGTACATGTATATAACTACTATGATTGCCCCCTGCTAAGGCCTTGCCCTTGCTTTTACTCTCCCATATTTACATCTGCTTCTCTAAGAGTCTCTATGATAAATCTCCCTGTATAAGATGAGAATGATCTACAAAATCAAAGAATAATGAAAGAGTCCACGGGGGTATGTCTCAGTGGTAAAGTGATTGCCACAAATGCACAAAGTCCTGGACCTGATTTCAATAATAATAGTAATAATAACAGCTAAAAGTATTTTCAATGTGACAAAAAACTTTGTTTAAGTGATATCCATGCATTTTGATTTGTTTCATTTCACATCAACTTTAAAAATGCAACTATTAAATTTCCTGCTTTACAAATGGAAAAACAGAGACATACTTTAGCTAACTAACTTGACTGAGATCACTCAGCTAATACTTGGTTTAACAAAAATTTGAATTCAGGAAATTGAGCTCTATTATATTTATTATATATAAATTTTAGATATAAAGAGATATATATGTATAATATTTTCCAGTGAGAAAATACAAGGTGTAGGATAATACAGTATGCTGTTTATGTATGTTAAATACATGAAGATTAAAGCATATACACATACATGTGTAAATATATCATATGCAAAGTACTACATATTTTCTTAAATTTATATAAATTCATTCTGGAAAGATATATAAAAAACTGATATCTGATTGCCTAGGGAGAGAAATTGAGAACAATTTAACTTTTTAAATCATTTTAATTTTGAAACACTTTTAAGCAAATAAAGTTTAAAACAAATTGCTTTTATTTTATTTAACTCTGTGAGGTAGTATAACCTCCACCTCACAGATGTTACCTCTTGTTAGCCTATTTTTAACCACTCTAACAGACAAGTTTGTTTTTGATCTTTATATGGCTCTAGTAGGAATTCTGTATGAGATGCAGAGTGGGAATTGCCCATACTGGATGGAAGATGAGACCATCATCTTCCTGTGATGTGGAAGAGATAGTATTCAGAATTGGGTACCAATGCTATTTGAATGCATTCTTACCTGAGACAAAACCTCTGTTGGGCATGTTTAGCATAATTGAGACTATACTGTCACTTTCCTGTTGCTGACAAAAAAACCTAACATTTGAAATTTAAAGGAAAAGAGGTTTATTTGGGCTCATATTTTCAGGATGTTAGTCTATGATAAACTGGCTCCAAGACAGAAACTACATGGTAGGAGAGCGTGGCAGAGGAAATCTATTAAATGTATGGTGGGCATGAAGCAGAGTGGAAATGGAAGAGCCAGGATCAAAAATATACTGCACTAGGTCCTTCCCCACAAGGACCCACTTCTTTACAAAAGCCCACACCTTCTACTGTGCAGTTAGCACACCTATGATCCAATACCTTGCAAAAGTCCCATTCTGAACATGAAATTCTTGACATACATGTTACATTTAAACCACAACAGAGAAACTGGGCACAATTCCCAGTACGAAAAAGGAAAAAGCAAAATTAAAAACAAAACAAAAGGAACATCATTGGAAGCCTGTGTCAGGCAAAAGCTGCCTAGGATCTCCCCTGTGGGCCTGCCCTGCCACCAGGAATATTGAGGATGCCCGCATCAGGTGTAGGCTGCCTGGGACCTGTCCTGCCACTGGGAACATCCCAGAAACCCTCCCCAGGCCAAAAACTGCCCTGTGCTGAGTCTGCTGGGCCCGCCCTTCCACCGGGAACATCAGAAGACCTCAGCAGGCTCCAGCAAGTGTAAAAAACTTGGAAGGTCACTCCCAGGCAGCTAACCTTGGACTACAGCAGATTAACTGAGTCAGTATGGTAAGTATGCCCCTAAAATAGAGGTGTAGAGTGGATAAATAGGGCCATCAGTAAAGCACCATCCAAATAACTGTAAGACCTTGGTGAATCTGAAAAGAGTGTGTGTAACCCCCCTCCTACACACAGAAAACATCAGGCAGAGTGAAAATGACAAAACAAAAAAGCAAAATACAGTCTCAAACATCTATTTCACCAGAAGCAAGTACAGGAGACATTGAAATAGACGACCCAAAAAATAATACACCAGAAATCTCTAAAAAGATAGCCAGTGAAATAAAAAAAACCAACTCCATCAGGCTATAGAGGAAATCAAATTAGAAGTAATCTCCCATGTAAAGATAGAAATAACAACCTTAGTAAAGGAGTTGTTGAATGCAGCTAAAGAAGAACTAGATAAAAAAAAATACAGGCACATGGAAAACTGATTGAAATCTTGAATGAACAATATGGAAAACAAGCAGAATTCATGAAACAAACTCAAAGAGACATCCAAGAAACAAAAAATTCTACTGAAAGTGTAAAAACCGCCTAAAGGAAGCTGAGGATAGGATTTCGGACTTTGAATACAGGATCGCAATTAGGTATCAGGAAAGGATAGAACTTCTAAAAATAACAAAATCAGCATGAAATGACAATTGAGGAGCTTCATGATGATGGCAAGAGCAACAACATAAGATGAATGCGCATTAGCGAAGATACAGGAGTCCATGCAAACTACATACATAAAATATTTACAGAAATAATAGCAGAAGATTTCCCAAACATGGGTAAAGAATCTGATATGCAGATAAGTAAGGTATATAGAATGCCAAACAGTCACAATCAACATAAATCCACACATAATAATAATTAAGACACATAATAATGAAGATCTCAGACATACAGCAAAAAAACAGAATATGAAAAGCTGTCAGAGAAAAGACACAACTCACCTATCAAAGAAAGCCCATGAGAATCACAGCAGACTTTTTTTCTTTTTTTTTTTTCATTTTTTTACTTAAAGAGAAAAAAAACAGGAAAAAGGTAGAAATATTACAGAATTTCAAGAAAAGAAGATAAATAGAAAGAAATCACTAGTTGATACATTACACATTGTTCTTTTAGAAATAGTTATTCAAGTTACAGGATTAAAGCACACAAAGTAGGCACTAAAGCAGTGAGAGTGCAAACAGATCTGTTCAACAGTCCAACAAGAACCTAGAAATATGGTCATCAATCCCACACATCTAAACATACATGCACCTATATCTTTTATAGTGCTTCCTATTTCCTCTTTTTTTACAATAACAATTATACATTTTTAAAATTTTATTTAAAGAGAAGAAAAAAGAAAAAAAAACAAAAAAGGGTAGCAATAATACAGAATTCTGAAAGAAAAAGAAGAAAGAGAAAAAGCCCCACTAAGAAATCAGTAATTTGTAAATTATGTATTGTCATCTAGGAAGTAGTTCTTCAAGTTACAAAGTTAAAGGGTGCATAGTAAATACTCAGTCAGACTACAAATGGTTTTGCTCAAAGATCCAACAAAGATTCCGCAATATGGTCATCTATTTTACACACGCAAACTTTACATGCAGTTATATCCCTTAGAGCAATTTCTTTTCCTCTTTTTTTTTACAAGAGCAATTGCACATTTTGGTTTTATTACACTTGTAGTTCTTATTTACTTTTTACACTAGAGACACAATATGATATTTATAAATATGATTCTTATTTATTTCACTAATGAGGATAGTCTCAAGTTGTCTCCATTTGCCTATGAAAGCCTCAAGATCATCCTTTTTTATAGCTGAGTAATATTCCATTGTATAAAAATACCACATCTTTTTCATCCACTCTACAGTTGATGGGCATCTTGGTTGTTTCCAGGATTTAGCTATCACAAATTGTGCAGCTATGAACATGGGTGCACATATATCACTGTGATATGACTTTTTAGAACTTTGGGGAAAATGCCCAGGAGGGGGATAGCTAGATTGAATGGGACTTCTAATACTAGTCTTCTGAGAATTCTCCATATCGATTTCCATAATGGTTGCACCATTCTACATTCCCACCAACAGTGGAGCAGTGTTCCTTTTTCCCTGCAGCCTCGCCAACATTTGTTATCAGTTGATTTCTTGATGGTAGCTATTCTTTCCAGAGTAAGGTGGAATCTCAATGCTGTTTTAATTTTCATTTCTCAAATGACCAGTGATTGAAAACATTTCTTCATGTATTTATTTGCCATTTGTATATCTTTCTCAGAGAACTATGCGTTCATCTCAGATGCCCATTTTTGGAGAGGGTCTTTGAATTTGGGGGGATAGATGTTTTTCAATTCTTTATAAATTATGCACACAAGTCCTTTGTCTGAGGGGTTGCTGGTTAAAATTTTTTCCCACTCAGTGGGTTTTCTTTTCACTCTGTTGGTGATTTCCTTCGAAGTGCAGAAACTTTTCAATAATATGAGATCCCATTTCTTGATTCTTTGAAGTGTTTCCCATAAAATTTGCATTTGGTTCATGAATTCTCTGCCTACCCCTATGTCTCCAAGATTTCTACCTACCTTGTCTTCCAGTAGATTTAGTGTTTCTGTTTTAATATTGAGGTCTTTGATCCATTTAGACTTTAGTTTTGTGCATGGTAATATGAATAGATCTAGTTTCAGTCTTTGGTATGTAGAGAGCCAATTTTTCCAACACCATTTATTAAAGAGACTATCCTTCTTCTAGTGGACATATTTAGCCCCTCTGTCAAATATCAGGTGGCTGAGTGTCTTTGTAGTTGGGTTTGCATCTTCTAATCTGTTCCATTGATCCTCAGGTCTATTTCTTTGCCAGTACCAAGCTGATTTGATCACTGTGGCTTTATAGTACTGTTTCAAGTCAGGAATTGAGATGCCTCCGGCCTTGCTTTTGTTGCCTAGAATTGCCTTTACTATTCTAGGTTTCTTCTGTTTCCAAATGAATTTTAGGAGTATTTTCTCTAGATCTGTGAGGTATGTCAATGGTATTTTGATTGGGATTGCGTTAAATCTGTATAAGTTTTAGGAGTATAGCCATTTTCACAATGTTGGTTCTTCCTAACCAAGAGCAAGGAATATCCTTCCATTTTCTAACATCCTCTTCCATCTCCTTTTTCAGCAGAGTATGATTTTCAGCATATAGGTCTTTTATATTTTTAGTTAGGTTGATTCCTAAGTATTTCATTTTTTTACATGTTATTGTAAAGGGCGATATTTCCATAATTTCTCTCTCAGTGAGATTTTTGTTTGTGTACAGGAATGCTAATGATTTTTGAGCATTGACTTTGTATCCAGCTACACTGCTGAACTTGTTTATTACCTCTAGCAGTCTTTTAATGGAGTTTTTTGGGTCTTCTATATAGAGTATCATGTCATCTGCAAATAGTGATAATTTAACTTCTTTCTTTCCTATCTTTATTCCTTTTATTTCTCTCTACTGTCATATTTCCCTGGATAGTGTTTCCAGAACTATGTTGAAAAAGAGTGGTGAGAGTGGACATCCGTGTCGTGTTCCTGATTTTAAAGTGAAAGCGTTCAGTTTTTGTCCATTTAGTATAATGTTGGCTGTTGGTTTGTCATAGATGGCCTTTATAAGGTTGAGGTAGACACCTTGTACTCTGAGTTTCTAAAGGGTTTTTATCATGAACATGTGTTGGACTTTGTCAAATACTTTTTCTGCATCTATTGAGATGACCATGTGGTTTTTGTTTTTGGCTCTGTTGATGTGGTGTATTACATTTTTTTCATTTGCATATGTTAAACCATCCCTGTATTCCTGGAATGAACCCCACTTGGTCATGATGTATAATCTTCTTGATGATTTCCTGCATTCTACTTGCCAGTATTTTGTTGAGAATCTTTGCATCAATGTTTATTAGTGAGATTGGCCTATAGTTGTCTTTTTTGGTTGCATCTTTCTCTGGTTTTGGTATCAGAGAAATACTTGCCTCCAGGAATGATTTAGGGAGGATTGCTTTTTTTTCTCAATTTTGTTGAAGGGTTTAAGGAGTACTGGCATCAAATCTTCTCTAAATTTCTTGTAGAATTCAGCTGTGAATCCATCCAGACCTGGGCTTTTCTTTGTTGGTAAGTTTTTAATTATGTTTTCAATTTCAATAGTTGATATTGGGTTGTTCAAAATTGCTATATCTTCTTGGTTGAGCTTTGGTAGTTCATATGTTTCTAGAAATCTGTCCATTTCCTCTGTGTTCTCCACTCTATGTGAGTAGAGATTTTCAAAGTAGGCATTCATGATCTTTTGAATTTCCATGGGATCTATAGTAATTTCTCCGTTTTCAGTTCTTATTGCATGAATTTGGGTTTTTTCTTTATTTCTCCTGATAAGATTAGCTAGGGGTTTGTCAATTTTGTTGATTCTCTCAAAAAAAACTCAGCTTTTTGATTCATTAATTCTTTGTATTGTTTGTTTAGTTTCAATTGCATTGATTTCTGTTCTAATCTTTACAATTTCCTCTCTTCTATGAGCTTTGGGTTTAGCTTGCTCTTCTTTTTCTAGATGATTGAGATGGAGCATTAGGTTGTTTATTTGTGCTTGTTCTTTTTTCTTGATATGACAGTTTATTGTTATATATTTGCCTCTTAAGACCGCTTTCATTGCATCCCACAGATTACAGTATGTTGTTTCTATATTTTCATTGAATTGTAGGTATTGTTTTATTTCTTCTTTAATTTCATCTGCAGCCCACTGGTTGTTCAAAAGGCTGTTATTTAATTTCCATGTATTTATGTAGGTTTTACAATTTCTTTTGCCATTAATTTCCAGTTTTAGTGCACTATGGTCAGATACTATGCATGGTATGATTTCAATACCTTTGCATTTACTTAAAAATGTTTTATGGGATAATATATGGTCTATTTTGGAGAATGTCCCATGTGCAGCTGAGAAGAATGTGTATTCTGATGTGGTTGGGTGGAACACTCTGTAAACATCTAATAAGTCCAATTGCTCACAGGTATGATTCAGTTCTGTTATTTGTTTGCTGACTTTTTGTCTAGTTGATCTATCTTTTTGTGACAATGGCCTGCTAAGATCTCCTGTTATAATTGTATTCTTGTGTATTTGGTTTTTCATGTCCATTAGTATCTGTCTTATATAGTTGGGTGCTCCTGTAGTTCATGCATATATATTTATAATGGTTAGTTCTTCCTCTTGAATTGTTCCACTAATGTGTATGTAGTGACCTTCTCTATCTCTTTTAATCATTTTAGGTTTGAAGTTCATGTTGTCTGCAAATAGAATAGCTACCCCTGCTTTTTTCTGGGTTCATGTTGCATGGAATACTGTTTTCCATCCTTTGAATTTAATCTATGAGTTTCCTTTTGGGTCAGATGTATTTCTTGTATACAGCATACTCTGGGATCCTGTTTCTTGATCCATTCTGTCAATCTATTTCTTTTTATAGGTGAATTGAGCCCATTTATATTTATGGATAGCACTGATATGTACTGGTTCGACTTTGCCATGTTATGTTCCAGTTGTTTCTTTTTGCTTTTCCTCTTATTTAATTACTTATCCTACCTGGTCATTTCTTTCTGTTGTTGTTTTGGGGATTGTGGTCATTTTTATCTCTGTCTAGTATTCCTTCAGTACTCTTTCTAGGGTTGGCTTGGTGGACATGAATTTCTTCAGTTGTTCTTTCTCATGGAAGTATCTTGTTTCTCCATTAAATTTGAATGAAAGTTTTGCTCAGTACATCAGTCTGCGTTGAAGATTATTTTCTTTCAGGGCTTGAAATACCTCACTCCAAGATCTTCTTGACTTGAGGGTTTGTGCTGAAAAGTCTGCCATGATTCTAATGGGCTTTCCCTGATAGGTGACTTGTGTCTTTTCTCTGACAGCTTTTAATATTCTATTTTTATGCTGTATGTCTGAGATCTTAATTATTATGTGTCTGGGTGTAAATTTATGTTGATTGTGACTGTTTGGTGTTCTATATGCCTCATTTATCTGCATATCATATTCTTTCCCCATGTTTGGGAAATTTTCTGCTATTATTTCTGTAAATACTTTATGTATGTTGTTTGCCTGCACTTCTGTATCTTCGCTAATGCCCATTATTCTTATATTGTTGCTCTTGGCATCATCATGTAGCTTCTGGATTGTCATTTCATGCTGCTTTGTTATTTTTAAAAGTTCTATCCTTTCCTGATCACTAACCGTGATCCTATCCTCAAGGTCTGAAATCCTATCCTCAGCTTCCTTTAGGCGATTTTGCATGCTTTCAATAGAATATTTGTTTCTTGGATGTCTCTTTGAGATTGTTTCATGAATTCTGCTTGTTTTCTATATTGTTCATTCAAAGTTTCAATCAGTTTCCCATGCTCATGTACTTTTTTCTCTAGTTCTTCTTTAGCTGCATTCAACAACTCCTTTACTAAAGTTGTTATTTCTATCTTTACATGGGAGACTACTTCTAATTTGATTTCCTCTATAGCCTGATGCAGTTGTTTTTTTTTATTTCACTGGCTATCTTTTCAGAGATTCCCGGTGTGTTACTTTTGGAGTCCTCTATTTCAATGTCTCCTATAGTTGCTTCTGGTGAACTATATGTTTAAGTCTGCATTTTGCTTTTTTGTTTTGTCATTTTCACTCTGCCTGGTGTTTTCTATGTGTAGGAGGGGATCACACACTCTTTTCAGACACCCCAAAGTCTTACAGTTACTTGGAGGGGGTTTTTACTACTGGCCCTATTTATCCCCTGTACACCTCTATTTTAGGGGCATACTCACCACATTGATACAGTCAATCTGGTGTAGTCCAAAGTTCACCACCTGGGAGCAAAGTTCCAAATTTTCTCACACTAACTGGATCCTGCTGAGATCTTCTGATGTTCCAGTTGGGAGGGCGGGCCCACCTGTAGCAGTCCAGGACAGTTTTCAGTCTTGGGCAAGCCTCCTCGTTGTTCCTGGTGCCAGGGCAGGCCCACCGGGGAGGTTCCTACCCCTGAGACAGGCTTGCACTGAGTTTCAGGTGGCAGGGTGGGCCCTCAGTCAAGCTTCCTGGCAGCCTACCCCTAATGCAGGTTTTGGCTAATTTCCTGGAGGCAGGGCGGGCCCACGGTGGAGATTCTGGGCAGCCTACCACTGATGCAGTCTTCTGCTAAGTTCCTGGAGGCAGGGCGGGTCCACAGTGGAGGTTCTGGGCTGTCTATGCCTGATATGGGCTTCTGCTAAGTTCCCAGAGGGAGAGCCCACAACAGACTTTTCAACATAAACCCTCAAGTCAAGAACAGCTTGGAGTGAGGTATTTCAAGCCCTGAAAGAAAAAAAAAAACCTTCATCCCAGATTGATGTACCCAGCAAAATTTTCATTCAAATTTAATGGAGAAACGAGATACTTCCATGACAAAGAACAACTGAGGAAATTCATTTCCACCAAACCAACCCTAGAAAGAGTACTGAGAGACATATTAGACAGAGATTAAAAATGACCATAATCCTCAAAACAACAACCACCAGGTGGAAAGAAACCACCAGGTAGGAAAAGCAATTAAATAAGGGGAAAAGAAGAAAGGACCAACTGGAACATAACATGGAAAAGTCAAGCTAGAACATATCAGTGATATCCATAAATGTAAATGGCCTCAATCCACCTATAAAAAGAAATAGATTGACAGCGTAGATCAAGAAACAGGGTCCCAGAGTATGCTGTATACAATAAATACATCTGACCAAAAAGAAAACTCATAGATTAAAAGTCAAAGGATGGAAAACAGTATTCCATGAAACATGAACCCAGAAAAAAGCAGGGGTAGCTATTCTATTTGCAGACAACATGAACTTCAAACCTAAAATGATTAAAAGAGATAGTGAAGGTCACTTCATACACATTAGTGGAAAAATTCAAGAGGAAGAACTAACAATTATAAATCTATATGCACCAAATATATAACTATATAAGACATACTAATGAACATGAAAAACCAAATACACAAGAGCACAATTATAAGAGGATCTTAACAGCCCATTGTCACAAAGAGATCAACTAGACAAAAAGTCAGCAAAGAAATAACAGAACTGAATCACACCTGTGAACAATGGGACTTAATAGATATTTACAGAGTGTTCCACCCCACCACATTAGAATACACATTCTTCTCAGCTGCACATGGGACATTCTCCAAAATAGACCATATATTATCCCATAAAACATTCTTAAGTAGATGCAAATGTATTGAAATCATTCCAGGCATAATAACTGACCATAGTGCACTGAAATTAGAAATTAATGGCAAAAGAAATGCAAAACATGCATAAATACATGAAAATTAAATAACAATCTTTTGAACAACCAGTGGGCTACAGATGAAATTACAGAAGAAGTAAAGCAATTCCTACAATTCAATGAAAATACAAAAACAACATACTTTAATCTGTGGGATTTAATGAAAGCGGTCTTAAGAAGCAAATATATAGCAATAAATTGCCATATCAAGAAAACAGAACAAGCACAAATAAACAACCTAATGCTCCATCTCAATCATCTAGAAAAAGAAGAGCAAGCTAAACCCAAAGCTCATAGAAGAGAGGAAATTATAAAGATTAGAACAGAAATCAATGCAATTGAAACTAAACAAACAATACAAAGAATTAATGAATTAAAAAGCTGAGTTTTTTGAGAGAATCAACAAAATTGACAAACCCCTAGCTAACCTTATGAGGAGAAATAAAGAAAAAACCCAAATTCATGCAATAAGAACTGAAAACAGAGAAATTACTATAGATCCCATGGAAATTCAAAAGATCATGAATGCCTACTTTGAAAATCTCTACTCACATAGAGTGGAGAACACAGAGGAAATGGACAGATTTCTAGAAACATATGAACTACCAAAGCTCAACCAAGAAGATATAGCAATTTTGAACAACCCAATATCAACTATTGAAATTGAAAACATAATTAAAAACTTACCAACAAAGAAAAGCCCAGGTCTGGATGGATTCACAGCTGAATTCTACAAGAAATTTAGAGAAGATTTGATGCCAGTACTCCTTAAACTCTTCAATGAAATTGAGAAAAAAGCAATCCTCCCAAAATCATTCCAGGAGAAAAGTATTACACTGATACCAAAACCAGAGAATGATCTAACCAAAAAGGAGAACTATATGCCAATCTCACTAATGAACATTGTTGCAAAGATTCTCAACAAAATATTGGCAAGTAGAATGCAGGAAATCATCAAGAAGATTATACATCATGACCAAATGGGGTTCATTCCAGGAATTCAGGAATAGTTTAACATACACAAATCCATAAATGTAATACACCATATCAACAGAGCCAAAATCAAAAACCACATGGTCATCTCAATAGATGCAGAAAAAGCTTTTCATAAAGCCCAACACATGTTCATGATAAAAACCCTTCAGAAACTTGGAAAACACGGTGTGTACCTCAACCTTATAAAGGCCATATATGACAAACAACCAACAGTATACTAAATAGACAAAAATTCCAAGCTTTCACTTTAAAATCAGGAACAAGACAAGGATGTCCACTATCACCAGACCTTTTCAATATAGTTTTGGAAACACTAGCCAGGGTAATCAGAAAAGAGAGAGAAATAAAAGGAATAAAGATAGGAAAGGAAGAAGTTAAATTATCACAGATGACATGATACTCTATATAGAAGACCCAAAAAACTCCATTAAGACTACTAGAGGTAATAAAAAAGTTCAGCAGTATAGCTGGATACAAAGTCAGAGCTCAAAATCATTAGCATTCCTGTACACAAACAAAAAACTCACTGAGAGAGAAATTATGGAAATATCACCCTTTACAATAACATGTAAAAAAATGAAATACTTAGGAATCAACCTAACTAAAAATATAAAAGACCTATATGCTGAAGATTATGCTATGCTGAAAAAGGAGATTGAAGAGGATATTAGAAAATGGAAGGATATTCCTTGCTCTTGGCTAGGAAGAACCAACAGTGTGAAAACGACCATACTCCCAAAACTGTTATACAGATTTAACACAATCCCACTCAAAATACCATTGGCATACCTCACAGATCTAGAGAAAATACTCCTAAAATTCATTTGGAAACAGAGGAAACCTAGAATAGCAAAGACAATTCTGGGCAACAAAAGCAAAGTGGAGACATCTCAATTCCTGACTTGAAACAGCACTATAAAGCCACCGTGATAAAATCAGCTTGTTACTGGCAAAGAAATAGACCTGAGGAGCAGTGGAACAGATTAGAAGATGCAAGAACAACTACAAAGACACTCAGGCACCTGATATTTGACAAAGGGGCTAAATATGTCCACTGGAAGAAGGATAGTCTCTTTAATAAATGGTGTTGGAAAAATGGGCTCTCCACATGCCAAAGACTGAAACTAGATCCATGCATATCACTATGCACAAAACTAAAGTCTAAATGGATCAAAGACCTCAACATTAAAACAGAAACACTAAATCTACTGGAAGAAAAGGTAGGTAGAAGTCTTGGAGACATAGGGGTAGGCAGAGAATTCATGAACAAAACGCAAACTGCATGGGAAACACTTCAAAGAATCAACAAATGGGATCTCATGTTATTGAAAAGTTTTTGCACCTCAAAGGAAATCACCAACAGAGTGAAAAGAAAACCCACAGAGTGGGAAAGAATTTTAGCTAGCAGTCCTTCAGACAAAGGACTTATATCCACAACATATAAAGAATTGAAAAACATCAAGCCCTCCAAATTCAAAGACCCTCTCCAAAAATGGGCATTTGAGATGAATACACAGTTCTCAGAGGAAGATATACAAATGGAAAATAAATACATGAAGAAATGTTCACCATCACTGGTCATTCGAGAAATGAAAATTAAAACAACATTGAGATTTCACCTAACTCCGGAAAGAATAGCTGCCATCAAGAAATCAACTGATAACAAATGTTGGCGGGACTGCGGGGAAAAGGGAACACTGCTCCACTGTTGGTGGGAATGTAGACTGGTGCAACCATTATGGAAATCCATATGGAGAATTCTCAGAAGACAAGGATTGGAAGCCCCATTCAATCCAGCTATCCCCCTCCTGGGTATTTTCCCAGAAGAACTGAAATATTCATATCACAGTGATATATGTGCACCCATGTTCATAGTGGCATAACTTATATAGCTAAATCTTGGAGACAAACAAGATGCCCATCTACTGCAGAGTGGATGAAAAAGATGTGGTATTTTTATACAATGGGATATTATGCAGCTATAAAAAGGATGATCTTGAGGCCTTCCTAGGTAAATGCACACAACTTGAGACTATCCTCATTAGTGAAATAAATACGAATCATATGAAAAATATCACATTGTATCTCTAGTGTAAAAAGTAAATAAGAACTATAGGTGTAATAAAACCAAAATGTGTAATTGCTATTGCAAAAAAGAGAGAAAAAGAACGTGCTCTAATGGATATAACTGCATGTATGTTTGAGTGTGTAAAATATATGACCATATTGCTGAATCTTTGTTGGATTTTTGAGCAGAACTGTTTGCAGTCTCACTGTTTAACTGTCTACTGTGTATCCTTTAACTTTGTAACTTGAACAACTACATCCAAGATGACAGTATGTAATTTATCAACTATTGATTTCTTAGTGGGCTTTTTCTCTTTACCTTTTTTTTCTTTCTTTTAGAATTCTGTATTGTTGCTACCCATTTTCTGTTTTATTTTTTTCTTCTCTTTAAATAAATTTTAAAAATATAATTGCTATTGTAAAAAAGAGGAAATAGGAAGTACTATAAAAGATATAACTGCATGTGTATTTAAGTATGTAGGATTGATAATCATATTTCTAAGTTCTTGTTGGATTTTTGAACCAATCTGTTTGCAATCTCACTGCTTGAGTGTCTACTTTGTATACTTTAATTTTGTAACTTGCATAACTATTTATAAAAGAACAATATGTAATTTATCAACTAGTGATTTCTTACTTTTTTTTTTAAATTCTGTAATATTTCCACCCTTTTTCTGTTTTTTCCTCTTTAAGTAAACACAACAAAACAAAACAACACCACCATACCAATTTTTCCCTCAGCAAGCCCCAAGGGAAATGTGAGTTGTTTCTTAAACAGTCACTGATCCCAGAGCAATTAAGATAATGTTCTTCCAACATTCTTATGAGGCCATTTTACACACACACACACACACACACACACACACGTTACACAGTGGGCATTTATCTCTGTCCAAATCTTTTCTAGAGTCTACTACCAAAAGTGCATAATCACCTAGAGTACATGAGCTCAACTCATCATATTTGGGAAAATAAAGGTATTTAATATCCACTGCTAGCCAGAATAAACCATGATGAGTTCAGAATTTCACTGTACTTATCCAAGTAGTCACCAAAAAAAATTAAAACAAAATTGAGTTAACCAAAGATTTTCAGAAACTAATTTGTTGGACGCAAATTAATTTGCCTCATACTACAGCAATTGCAACCATATGACAACTATATTTTCTAAAGGATAAAACCACATGATTTTTGTCTTTTAACTGATTCAATGTATTTGCTTGTAAAGACATCTGAGGAAGACCTCATTCAGTTACATCCTTTTTTTATTTAAGCATATTTACTGAATGCCTGAATATGCCAAATGCTATTCTTGTAATAAACAAGCCAAATTCTCTACCCTCCTGGAATTCACGTGTTGGTAGAGAAGTTAATCAATAAAAATCAAAGCAATAAATGGGTAATAAGAGTTGGGTGTGACTTAGTGCTATGAGGAAAAACAAAGCAGAACGAGGACAGGCAGTGTGTGTGTATGGGGGAGATACTATTTTGGATGGAGCAGTAGGTGAACTGCTCTCCAAGAGGAGGACACTTGGGCAGATAGATGAATGGAGTAGAGGAGGAGGTTTCCTAGGCAGTGGGAACAAAAGTGCAAAGGGCCTGAAGTGGGAATCAGTTTGCTGGGTTCAGTTACCAGCAAGAAAGTAAGAGGGTAAGTCACAGAGGCCAAGAAGAGGTAAGGTGAAGAGGAAAACAAGGGACAGATTTCAAAGGACTTAGAATCCTAATATTCCAAATACGATGAGAGACCACTGCTAGTTTTGGACAAAGAATTTGTTTATACTCTGGGCATCATTCTAGTGATAGGCTATAAACAGGCAAAGGTGGAAACATGGAATGAATCAGAAGGGTATTCGAGGATTTGAGACAGAAATGATGATATCCTGGGCAACGATGGGCACAGAGCTTGGAACGAAAGCTGCCTAACCTGGGGTGTATTTTGATGTTAGACTTTCTCAGTATTATGTTGAGGTTTGAGAAAAAATGAGAACTGAGAATTCCTATTCAGTTTTATCTTCAGCACATGTATAAATATGTATCCCCTCTATGGAATTTGGAGAGTTAAGGCATATTGAGAGAATGGCATTGGAATAGAGAACTCTGTTTTGGAGATGTTAAGTTTGAGATGTTTGTAAGCATGTAAGTAGAGTAATTAATCAGACAGTCTGATAGAAAGCTTGGAGATTAGCAGGTAGGCAATCCTGGAGAGGAAAATTATAAACTATATGTTGATCACATTGTCTCTACTGAAAGGATTACAAGTTACATAAACTGAGCATGTGTTTGAGGAAGTTGAACATGATAACACAATCAGTCAGGAGAACTGGGAGTGCAGGAAGTAGAGGTGTCCACATATTTTAGTCGCTGATAATTTTGTTAATAAATAGGTAACATCATTTGGGCCAGAGGCACAATTTATAGAATAAAATGAATCAGGGCTAAATTTCAGCTCTACATTTATTGGATAATCTGGTTTTCTTCTTTACAATCCCTACAGCTAGTGTGTGTGTGTGTGTGTGTGTGTGTGTGTGTGTGTGTGTGTGTATTGGTTCTTTTACTAGGCTCAGTGGTACAGAGTGGTGAGCAAAATAAATACGTTCCTTGCTTCCAAGAGATTGCAAATTATTGCACTGAAATCAAGTCAACTGTGTTTTTCCCCTAACTTTGAAAAGGACTGGATGTTAGTTTTATGTTGTAGTTAGTTATTAATATGGATACAATAGAAATAACATTTAGTATTTTTGTTGGAAGTTAGCGACAAAAGAAAAGACCTTAAATTTTAGGAAAAATGTAAAATGGTAAAATATTCAACCAAATTAATAATTACAGAAATATAAATTTAAAAAGTACTTCTTCCCTACCAATGCTTGTTGGAAGCATCTTCTGTAGAGAAAAAGAATCAGTTACTTTCATCCATTGGTAGTCAATAAATGATGTCATATATCTTTACTGGAATATTTATCTTTAAATGTATAATTTTTATATGTGTGATTTGAAGTGTCCATTCTTTTTGATGGGGTAATTTCATTTCTAAAACTATTTCCTCAAGAAGTAATTGAATTAGAAATATCACATACTGTAAACACTACATAGAGCATGAAAATATCTCTTCTCTCTACATTTTTTCTCCACTACCTAGCATAGTAAGGAATAAATCTCATTTGTTTAAAGCATGAATGGTTAACTGAGCATGCAGTGTTTCCATGCAAGGATGTTCGCATCAGTGTTTATTATAATCGTGAGCAATGGAAACTCTCAGTTTACATCTGGAAGGGATTACTTAACACTTACCATTTCACTTATATCAGGGACCATGGCACTTCTTTTTTATGAGCATTTTGACTTGATTAATTAGTTAAGAAATAATTATAGTTATTGCAGAAATGAAGTAACAGCAAAAGCACATTATTTGTAAAGTATACTGTATTTTTACATTTGTTTGTTTGTTTGTTTTCTTTTTTATTAGCACACGTTTTGTAGTATGTGATTTTTACATTCTGTGTTGGAAGTTGGTCCATGAATGATTAGATGGCAAGCTTATGTTTAGACCTAATTACCATACTTCTTGCTTACTCTATTCCAAATATATCACTCTTCTGACTATGTCTCAAGCTATGCAGGATTTCTCTTTAAAATCATTGACCTTGCATTGCCTTCTTCCTGGACACTCTTCCTTCCATACACACAGAATTCACCCCTCACTCTGTGTCTAGGCTCAAATATGAGCTGCTTAAGTGATGCCAGGACCCCTTTTACCCATAGCAATCCCACATTCTAAGGCTGCTGGGTCTTTCATGTTTGTTCCTAAAGCAGTAGCCGGTAAAAATCATGGAAATTTTTGAAAGAACAGCATAATTTTTAAAAGAAAAAGAAAAACAGTCTGTGCTGCCCACATCCCCAAAATGCCACAGAAACATCTTGCTTCCATAAGGAGGATGGTGACATTTCTCAATGTAAACTTAACTGGAAGTGGAAAAGGGCATTTTGGGCTAAAAATAAAACAGGCAGGACCCACTGATGCATGGGCAACTGGTCTGCAGGATCATTCAATTTTTCATTTTCTGTAGCTACAGACATGAGAAGATAAATGATAATCAGAATTTTTTATTTTTTATTCTGAAAGAAACTCTATAAAAAAAGAACCTCACATATAAATAAGTAATGTGTTAAAATAAATACATATTAACTAAATAAAGTAAAAAAAATGAGGAAATTGCTATTTGGTGGGAAGCAGGATATATGCAAGACACTTTTCAATTTACATTTTCTAGATATGCATCAGGAAGACCTGGGGCCAATTTGGCTTCATTTATACTATTTACCTTTTCCATCAATTAAGAAGACAGAAGTGATTTAAAATATGAATCCCTAGTAATCTTTTCCTTCATAAATATTAAAATGCTAGCAATGTTGAAATAATTGTAGCTAAACTGAAATGCTAATGGTTTCTGAATTTCAGTCTTGGCAAAACCTTGATGCTTCCTCTTCAGGTCTGATACTCAGTGGTCACAAAGCGTCCTCCCAGTGGTCCTGGTCCAGTGACTATAATGATGTCTCTGGCATCAGTGGAAAACAATGTTTTATCAGAGTTTCAGTAGTCAATGTGGAAAACCAATGTCACTGAGGCCCTAAACCCACAAGCAATCAAATAATAACTGATTTGAATAAACTAATCTCTAATGAGACTAATCACAGGATTAAACTTCTCCCTAATTCCGCCGCCTCTCCTTCCTTCCTTCTGGTTCTTTCTCCTCTCTCTCGCCTCCTCTCCTCCTTCTCAACCCCCCACCAAGTCCCTGACTGCTTTTACACTGGAATACTTATAAATGAATACACTGCTTGGGAACTCTAGTCAAAATCAACACCCTTGGAGTCCTCTTAAGAGAAGTCAAAAGAGTCCAAGAGTCACTTCCTTATTCCCACAAAAGGCCATCAACCAGGAGAGCATGGTCAGCGGAGGTGACCTGCAAGTTTCCCACTCGCACCATCTTGAGCTCTCAGGACAGGAAGACCGCCCCAAATAAACTGTCACCTCAGGAAATTCAGTCCCTGAGAGCTGCGAGGAAGCCCCTTACCGGTCTCTGAGTACAGGTTTATTTTTCCTGTACTAGCCATTGAACCTAGGGCCTGCACACGGACCTACATTCTTATCGTCTCCACCCCCGTTTAATTTTTGAGACATCTCAGTGATTGGCTACCTTGCTCATAATGGGCTCAGACATGGAATCTTCGCGCCTAAACCTGCCAAGGTGGGATTACAGGCTTGCGATCCCACAATCGGTAATAGAGACTGCAGAAAAAACCACGTCCTTCTCAAGAGCAAGAGAAAGCACCGGAATGCTTGGAAGATTAGAGTCACAGACCTTCAGATCCGAACACTGGCTAAGGAAACACGTGAACTGGGGGAAATAAGAGCTGGGACCATTCCCTTCATAACATATATTGCTTCCGTTATTGTAATAAAACATTCTGGGGAGTAAATTAGGAGGGAAGGAAGAGGAAGAGGTCTCCCCTTCTCCCCCACCTCTTCCTAAGGAAGCAGCAACATCTCCTTGCAGAACGGCACCCCTCAGGATACAGCAGTTGTCTCCAAATCTGTGACCATAAAAAATCATTATCTCTGTGAAATACAGCAATTTGGGAGATAATCAAACGGTGACCAGGGGGCAGAGCTGCCAATCTGAAGGATTACGCTCCTGCGCCCGCGCGCGCCTGACCTTCCTGCGAGCCAGCTGTCTGCGCGGCGCCGGCCCTGCCACTCTCTGCGCCAGCATTTGCATAACGCTCAGGCTTTCTTAATTAGTACTTCCTTTCTCCCTTGACTTCTGTGGCTAAATTCACTGTTCCCCTGCTTGGATCCCTCTTCCCTTGCTGAAGTACGGAAGGGTTAGGGAAGAGGGGTCAGGAGAATAAGGGAGAAGGAGGACTTGCAAAGTAAGCCTTTGGTAATTAGTCCATTAATGTTTTTTTAGGTTTGCGTGAGGTTTCTCCTCGCGCTTTCTTCTTCCACTAGATACCAATGCACATACACTTGCCTCCTTGCTTGCCCCTTCTTTAGAGTACAGGCTATTAGTGGCTTTAGATTTTCAGAAAGAACTCCATAGCAAAGAGAGATACTGTCTGTCCGCTAACGGATGGAGCAAGTCTCAAATCCTAACGGAGGTTGGGAGTAATCTTTTCCTGAAAGTGCTATACATTTCTAATTTCTCATCCAACCTCTGTCTTGCTGGATTATCGTATACAAGTGAAATAAGAGCAAAATATATTAAATATGTGATAATTTTAGTTCTCCAGTGTGTATAATTCACATTCAACCAAAAACCAAACTGCTCTTTTCCTAGAGATAAGCTTTCTTCTATCTGATCTAAAATGTAGGAATGACTCAACTTTTTCCACTTAATAAAAGTAACTGGAAAAGTAGTAAATCTCAATTTCTGTTCATGAAGAGAAGATAGATTCTGTTAGGGAACCCAAGAGACATTTGATGGCCCCTTTGAAGTAAATAGTAAGTGACAATAATTAAACCAACAGTCTGCCACATGTAATTTATTCTTAAAATATATGAATTATGTCAGTGAAAATCAATAATTATTTCTAAAAAGTCCAGTTCAGCATCTTACTGTATTTTTTAAACTTTATAGTAAGTCATTCCATTTGCATTATAACCCACAAATTGTTTTTCATCCAAACATCTAATTAAGCTAGCCTCATCAAAGACACTGCAAAATATTGGACAAAATAGAGAATAAGAACAAAATATAAATTCTCACAAAGCTTGAAGTCTAGTTAAAGAAATGACACATACCTAAGCAGCACAATTATTCCATGGCAATGAATAGGTTAATGTCATCAATTACAGTGACTTGTCCAGAGTCTTATCTTACTTTTGATGTTAGCTCTGCTGCTGGTCACTCTTTTTTTTTTTTTTTTTTTTTTGCTGGTCACTCTTAAATTTGATCCTTAGATCATTAAATAGAATGTATGTATGACCCAATCCTATACCTGTATCTGTGTGATGTATTTTCTTGTGGCTCTCAGTTTCTCTATCTTCCAAAAACAGGTGACTCCAACCCACTATTAGTAGTTGGAGGATTTCCTTGATACTTTGTGAGTCGAATAAAAAGATTTCTGAATGTCATGTGACATGCATTAACCAAATTTTACTGTTTATTAGATGATTGACAAAACTTCAAATGAAAAGGCAAAGTCTTAAGCATAAGCATCTTTAAATATGACTGCTTCAAAGAAAGGCTTTGAGGCAGAGTTTTTAGTTGTTTCAGTCATTCCAACTACATTTATATATCTGACAACCACTACATTCTAGCTTCATTCTACAGCATACACTATATTTTAATTCACAGTCAGTGAGTTATGTAGCTGAATCAGACATAAAGTTTATAGCTTTGATATAAGACACATCTTGATAATTTTCTGGGATGGTGGCGCAATGTTTTTATTTTCTTGTAACCCTAAACCAGTTTAATCTATTTTGCTATAATGATTTAAACACATATACACACAAATAAAAATTTTACATTGAAAAGATAATTTGATTCAAGAACAGAAACATTTTGACTCTAAACAATTACTGAAGAAAACAGACTTTAAAAAGACAGTTATACCTTAAAAAAGTTAACAATCAGAATTTTTCCAATGCTTTTTATGTGTAAAATTTATAAATTACAATCATATTAACAATATGTATTTTTATTTTTTAAAATTTTTTTATTTAAAGGGATAAAACAGAAAAAGGAGAGAAATATTACAGAATTTCAAATAAACAGTAAGAAATCACTAGCTGATAAATTACATATTGCTCTTTTAGAAATAGTTGTTCAAGTTACAAAATTAAAGCACACAAAATGGACACTCAAGCAGTGAGACTGCAAAAAGATCTGTTCAACAATCAAACAAGAACTAAGAAATATGGGTAACAATCCTGCACACATAAATATACATGCAGTTATATCTTTTATAGCACTTCCTCTTTTCTCTTTTTTACAATAGCAATTATACATTTTTTTATTTAAAGAGAAAAAAACAGGAAAAAGGTAGAAATATTACAGAATTTCAAGAAAAGAAGATAAACAGTAAGAAATCACTAGTTGATACATTATATATTGTTCTTTTAGAAATAGTTATTCAAGTTACAGAATTAAAGTACACAAAGTGGACACTAAAGCAGTGAGAGTGAAAACAGATCTGTTCAACAATCCAACAAGAACCTAGAAATATGGTCATCAATCCCACACATCCAAACATACATGCAGCTATATCTATCATAGCGCTTCCTATTTCCTCTTTTTTACAATAGCAATTATACATTTGTATTTTTCTTCTTATGTCAGAGTGCATTTAGAATAAACACATTTATATATGGTACAATATACAGTTATTTACAACAGGTAAATTACCTTTAATATCTAGTGTACTCATGGCATAATTTATAAAGAATATATGTATATTCACATTTCCAAATGGATTTTTCATTATTTTTTTTCTATTTATTCTTTCCTATCAATGAAATATAATCATTTTTCCTCTCTGTCTAAAAATGTGAATATAGCTATTTAATTCTTACAATTAATATACTGTGAGATGTCCATGTACAAAACTAAAAACACACAGGGCAAGTAATAGTGCAAAAAGTTATGCTGGCAGTGATATATATTAGTCAGAAGCAATACAAGGGGTAAAAAAGTATGTGAAGCAATCATCTGAAATGTTAAGTTTTGAAATATTTGCCCATAATGTTATTTTAACATAGTTGGTTGCACTGAATGGATGTGGGTCTCTGTCCCAAATGATACTTCTCTGAAGAGAAAGTGTCTGCAGGTGTTTGCCTCCAGGTAGGTCACTGAAAGACAATGCAAATGAGGACAATTTTCCCAGTGGCAGCAACCATAGAAATTAACAAGCAGAAACCTGGTAGACACTGGCATCATTCTCCATAGCAAGGTAAGTTTCAGGGCATTTTAGAATTTGACTTCCATTAACTCATGGATTACCCTCTCTGTCAGATATGTGGCATCAGGTCATAAGTGTATAAACTAAACAGAAGAATTTCTCAATTATTCACTTTTAGAATATGCACCTTATATTTTATTTAATGTTTATTTAATATCCTACATCGACTAACCGACATCCACCTGCTTATTTATGCAACTCTACCCCTTCATGTCAGCTGACCAACACTTTGGGAAATCATCTGAACACAGCATTAAGTTAGGCAAACCTCTGCTTCCTAAATAACAGTCATATAACTCTTACCTAATTAAAAAACAATCTTTTGTACCAAATCTGCTTTAGATTATTACTATATATGCTAGCTCTTCCTGAACACTTTTTAAGTACAGATAACTGAGGAGGAAAAAAAAGGGGAGAAAGTGTATTTCACACAATGAACCCGGCTTTTTATTCTTTGTATAACCTTTGTATTATTTCCTTTATGATTCTGTGACATATGGGTCAGTGTTCCCAAATATGAGGCAGCTA
This sequence comes from Hydrochoerus hydrochaeris, assembly GCA_004027455.1. Taxonomy (NCBI): domain Eukaryota; kingdom Metazoa; phylum Chordata; class Mammalia; order Rodentia; family Hydrochaeridae; genus Hydrochoerus; species Hydrochoerus hydrochaeris. The sequence goes on from PVLA01000045.1 coordinate 670,020, forward strand.
AGATATACATAGCTTGAATAATTTTCTGAATATCATAATTGGAAAAGGAAGGAGCCACTTCTTGATGCCACATCTCTCTGAATACAATCTGCTTGATTTTTTTCTACCGTAAGATGTTGTGTTGATCTCCGCATATGCAGTGTATAAATAGATAGTGCATGTGAAAAATTGGGGTAATTGCAAAATGAAAGGTGTGCTCAAAAAGTAAGCACTCATTGACAGCAGAATTTTTAATGAAACATCTCATGAATGTACATAATACAATCAATGTATGTAATAAAAATTTCTCCAACTTAATTGTACAGAATGGAATGCCACATTAACCTACAGAATACCTGGAAGTCAAGTTCAGACAAGGAGATAGAATAGAGGAAATCTCCTGCTGAGCCTACTTTGCCACACATTCCTTCATAACATAGACCATCCCTGATAATAAAACAGGAACTTGAATGCTGTGACACTGAGGCAATGAATGTCCTGTTGCAGAGCTGCATAGCAACCAGATGTCCACAATGGAAAGTCTGGGAAGACAATTAAATACAGTACTTTCCCTCCAGGGCTGTATTGATCAAAGGAGTAACACATATACATGTTTCATCATTCAAATGGTAATGAATCTATAAACCTCATTATTTCTTATCTGTCTTTGAGTTTCCACAGCAGTTTTTGGTGACATACCATATTGATGCCTGTAATGGTTTCACTTTTTATAAACATTTTTGAACCAAATAAGGGACAGAAAACCATTAATAAGGAAAAGATATGAATATAATCCCAGAGCATGCTTTATTTACAGGTTGAGAATGGATATAACTTTTTCACTTTCTGTTTGAAGTATAACTCATATCACACAAGAATTATAATGGCTAGAAAAAAATATATTTGCTAAGTGAGACATTAGAAAACATTTACGCTATAAATTTTGAAATTCTCAGAAGACATATGATTCAAATGATATTATGGTCTCACCGATGTCATATAGAACAAGAGTGTTCAACAAGAACACTCAACAGCCAAGATACTTATGCAGACACCGTTTCCTACTGCGTATTTTTCTCTTTCATGCCCACACATGCCTTATGTCCTATTTTTTTGTGATTATTGTCATTGTCATTACCATTTTATTTGCTTTCAGAGAGGCAATGCCATATAATGGAAGGAATAAGCCAGAAGTCTCCAGTTAAAATCTATGCTTCTATTGACTTGCAAAATGACCTTGATTAAGTTAACTATCCTCCCTGAGCATCAGTTTTTTCCAACTATAAAATGGGGATAATAGTTATTATTGCAAGTTGTGTACCCAGTGTAATTGGCACATTATTCTGAAGATGCTTCTTTCATGAAAATGATAAGGTTGTGTTAAATGTGATAATAAACACAGAAGCTGGCATGAAACCTAGCATGCACTGGATACTAAGTGGCTATATGTAATGTATGCTAGAAATATATACTCATTACAAAATATTTGGAAAATAAAAGCAAGAAAGAAATATTCTGTATTTGGATATGCCATCTGCCAACCTTTTTTCTATGTTTGTATTTTATATGTAGGTAAGTTTATATTATCTATAGTTATGTAGATACTATAATAATTTATGAAATAAACATTTCTCCATATTGTTATAATATCTTTATAGTCATTATGCTGGTTAATTTCACTGAGCTAAGGGATGCCTGGATAGCTGGTAAAATATTTCTGGATGTGTCTTTGAAAAAGTCATAGAAGACATTAGATTTACATTACTACACTGAATTCAGAAACCCTTTCCTCACCTTGGTCAGCAAACATTGTCCAGCCCTCTGAGGACCAGAAAGGAACACAGACAGAGGAAAGACAGTCTTCTCTCTCTTCTCAAATTAAAACTTCTATCTTTTCCTGTCTTCAGAGAGCAAAACTGTTTCTTGGACATTCAAAATTCTGGGATTTATGCTAGTGGCCCCCTCCTCAACCCCTATAACTCTCTATTCTATTCTATTCTATTCTATTCTATTCTATTCTATTCTCAGGCTGTTGAACCCAGCCTGAATTACACTGTCTTTTTCCTGGCCCTTTATCTTACAAACAACAGATCATGGTTCTTGGCCTCCATAATCACATGAGACAATTCTCCTAATAAATATTTCCTCTTAAATCATATATATATATATATATATATATATATATATATATATATATCTTTTAGAGAACTCTTATATAACCATGAGTTCAATACTAGCATTTTAGTTTATATTCCAAAATGTTTAAATTATGATTTTACTATGCTAAATACTATATTAGCAACAATTTTTAAATATTTTATTTAGTTCTCTTAACCAAAATGATTATCTGTAGTTTTGTAAAAAGAGATATATTGAGTTGTAAGAAATTTTAGGAAAAATACAAAGAAGGATTAATTTCCCCAGCAGCAACAAAAGAAAACCAAAGTAAAACAATGCATTTGCAATGAATAATAAAAAATCAGAATGAACCTATAGAATAGAGCAACATGAACACATTCTTTGCAAAGACCCTATGGTTTGACATACTTAGAAAAATACTGACTTGAAAATGTTTGACGTTCCATAAAATCTCCACGAATAAAGTAAACATTTCTTAACAGGCCTTCCCATCAGTGTCTCAAGTGCTATGATTTTGTAAGCACTCTGGGGGGGGGGTTGGACAATACAAGATGATTATTGAATCTATTTCTGTTACTAATATATATATATATGCATATATATAAGCTAGAATCATATATATGTGTACAAATATGTTAAAATGAAATATAAAGGCATTAGAACTATATGCAGAGAATGTAAATGAAGACAGTCAGAAAATATCTTCCTTTCTTTTGATAAAACAGGTGTCTTATTTCTAATAAGCTGAATTTAATGGGCAAGGAAAAGGAATAGAGAGCAAATATCTTCGATCACAAGTTTTAATTATTATTTAAATGAAACTCTGAATGGCAGTACATTCCTAGTAATTCAGATTTGTTATACAGACTAGGTCTATAGACCACATCCTAGGGTAGGCAACACACTACATCTACTTTCTTGGCTATTCTATAAGGAAGAAGCTTGAAAAAATGCACACATGCCAACTAGTTAGCACATTTATCTTTGCTTTTTAAGCTCATGTGTATGTTAGAAGAAATTTAATGTCTGTTTCTCATTCCTTTCTACTTGTTTCACAAAAGATACTTAAAAGAGCATTTCCATAGTTAATGAGGGTAATCTGTTCAGTTTTTATAAGAAATCAGGTCAACTTTCACTTTCCAACCATTCCTTCTCATACATCCCTCTCTTACTGGACCTGGGCAGTCATCAAAATAAAATTGCCTTGGAGTCTGAAACAGGGTTCAATTTTTATTCTACTGACCCTTTTATTTGGTAGTTGCAGATATAGTGGTACATTTCTATTTATTCGAAGTTTTCTGGGGTTGTGCTTTGATACTAGAGGGTTGTATGGTAGTACAAGTGACAAAGCGTGACCCAAGTTTAAAAAAATGTGGAAAACATTATAAAATAATTTTCTTCTCTATTTATAACAGCTTACCTTTACCTTAAATTTATAGGGTTTGTGATCTGACTGAATGGTTCACAATCAGAAAATAATTTCAAATGATAGCTCATGAAGGCAACTGTCCCATAGCTCTGGAGTGGGCCCACACTTCTAAAGACCCTAAGTTTTCTAGTCCTGGATGACTTGATAATTTTGCCTTTTCGGTCAATACAGAAACTTGAAATCTTTTTCTATGACCAAACTAGAAAGCTTTATTGGTGTAGAAAGACTATATCTTACTAAAATGACAATCATAGACTGTTTTGTATTAATTATTTTGGAAGCAAACCTAAGGCATCCTATTTTATTTTCAGCCAAAGACCTCAGGTTGGGCAAGAATTGCGGCCCCAGAATTAAAATAGCATGATTTTATTTGCCACAATGTTCAATCTGTTTATTGGCTTTTATTGGCATTGAAATAACATTTTGACAAAATTGTATATATTACAGTCTTCGTTTTAATATGCCTAATACCAAAAATTTAATAACTATTATTAAGAAAATCAATATAAATGAATACTGAACACAATACCACTGGCATGAACAATAAAGAGACAAACTGAAGTAAAAATTCTTTTTATAAAACAAAATTTTCAGTATTTGTAGGACTTTAATATGATAGCAAAAATCATTTAGATATCGCTTCTGTTCCATTGTAGCAGTATGTATGAATTCCAGGGGAGACAAAAGATAGAGGGTGAGTGGTAGGGACAAGATGACTCATTTTATAAAAAAAAGGTTTTGTTTTTCTCAAATATGGGGTACTTTTATAATGTGACATTTCTAAAAGATATATGTTGAATTTGATGGCAAGTTCAAGACTCATTTACTTTCACACTATCTGTAATTGAATATAATTGTGTAGATTGCTTTTACACTGTCCTTGGTCTACCTTCTCCTAGTGAAACTATTTCCTCAGTATGTTTAGCATCTGCCCCACCTGGTCCTTCCTAGGATACTAGAAAGATGACCTGCTGACTCACTGATCTTCATCTCAGCAAATCACTCATTTATTTAGTTTTGCTATAGATCCATGTCCTATTACAGATTTACTTTGAGGATATTCTAACAGGACTAGATTAAATCATTTTTAATTTATTGATTTTTATAAAATAAGTTTATTTTGCTTCAATAACTTTCTCTTTTTTTGGTACAGGGAATTGAAATCATGACCTCACTGCTTTAATAATTTGAAATCATTATTCATCTAAAAAGAAATTCTGGTTATCAACCCAAATCAGAACAAAAGTTACACAGCAAAGATTAACCATGGGCATTCACCAATGATTTCTTGAATACAAAAGATCATGCAAGATATATTTCGTTTACTGAACCACTTTTATCCAAATGTATCAAGTGTGCATTTTAATAACTTTCATTGCCTTACTTCCACCATTTACATTTAAACGCAAATCTTATTTTGTGATTCTGCCAAAGTTCTTATATTGAAACAAGGAAAATTACTATACAAATGCCATTACCTAGAAGTTTGAAATCCTGAGACTACAAACGGGTTAATTAATTACATTATCTGTAGCATTACCCTGGCTACATTCTGCCTGGAAGGCATATGGATCCACTCAGCTGCTGAATTCGAAAGCGCTGTGTCCTTTTCATGCAGAAGAAAAATCATCTACATAACCCTCTTCCACCCCCACTGTAAGCACCACAGGACTTTGTTTCTTTTTCATCTGATTATTGTGTTTCTGGTGAGATAATCAAAAGAAACAACATTAAATAAATACCCAAATTTTTCATATCGTCAAGAAAATCTGAGTACAGCATAATATATTTCAATCATGGAAACTACTAACTGGGCTTCTATACAGCACTGGGAGAAGTAAATTGAAATGTGATGTTTGCCCGTCAGAAATTTGTATTACACTAAGTTAATAAAAGGATAAGCAAAAAGATATACAGTATTGAAAATGTATTAAAATTTGATTTTCTGGCAAATTATTGATGCTGTGTAGTCTATATTAATTTTACAACTGTTCAGCTCGATTTTGTTTTCTTCTCTTTCTCTCCTCCTTTCTTAGTATCCTCCTTCTCTCTAGTTTCTTTAGTTCTTTCATTTGTCCCCTCTATTTTGCTTGATTTTTTATAAGAACTTCAAACAGCTAAAACATGTGTATAGTACCATGAGAAAAAATGCCAAAACATAAAGTGAGATTTACACTAGAAAAATAAATTGAAATGAAACAAAATTAGTATAACATAGAATACATCAGAAACTCCTATATAATTGTTAAGCATGGATGACAAATAGGTTCTCAGTTCTCTGTGCCCAAAAAGAGGTATAATTCAGCATCCAAACTTTCAGTAACATTTCAGCAACTGCTAAGATTCAACAAACTTCTTCCAGAGTGCAGATGTAGAAAATGTTTTTCCAGAGTTCACTCATTAAGGGTTTGTTATGCTCAATACTGGATAGTTTTTCCACAATATCAGACACAATATCACATTATTCAAGTACCTGGCACAAAGCTACTTGACTATGAATTCCCAGAGATTTTACTGGTGTAATATGATCATAGAGGGACTGAAAAGTTATAAAATCTGAGTCAAGTAGATTATAAGGGATTCTCTCTCTCTCTCTCATATTATCTGCATAATTAAATCACTAATATAGTTATAACAAATATGCAGTAACAAAGACTAGTTCTATAACTGAAGAAGTCTTCTAAAAATATATCTGCAATGTAACAATAATACCAGAGATTTGTTCTGTTTTTAGGCACTTTAACAATTTTTTCCTTTTTTTTTTTTTTTTGCATGTATGCAGTACTGGACGTGGAACCCAGGACCCTGTGTGTGCTGAGCACACATTCCATCCTAGAGCTACATCCTCAACCCAAGACTTTAGTATTAAATTAAAACATTCACATTTTATTTTTTGTTTTCAAGATATGTGTGTAATTTTGCTTATTTGTAAAAAATATTTATTTTTACTAATTTTATTAACTAATATTTTATCAGTGTGACAATGGTTCTAATAGATTTTAAAATAAATTTGTTTTTAATTTAAAATATTAATGCATTTTAAAATTTTGATTTGTATTGAATACTTAGTATCATGCCTTTAAACAAAAACCTGAATGCCTTTAAACAAAAATACTTTAAACAAAAATAACTGTATTATACACTAGAAATATTACAGTCTTATCTTTGTCCTTTTGTTCTGGTGTTGCAGTTCCTACACAGTTTGAGAGATGCAAAATTGTTTACTCTGTCATCCTTCACCGCGTCTCATCCATGCATGACAATTTCATCAACCCTACTCAAAACTACAAAGACAAGAAACAAACTCAGATTTTACCTTTGGGATTTACAATCTGTTCTGCTTACTTATCAAACCTATGAATATCTATTATATGGCATAATCAGGGATTCTGCATTTCATGACATTTAGTATAGCTAAACAGATTAAAAAACAAACAAACAAACAAAAAAACATGAACTTGATCTTAGGCAAGTCACCAGAATTCTTTGTCTTCATTTTCTCATTTTGCACATGGATTGATTAAAAACATTTTTCTCTCTTATAGGGATGCTTTGCAGAATTACATAGTCACAATCACTAAGTGACCAAAGGAATGTAAATGACAAGTCTTTCTTGTGTTCAAGGAGCCAGGTATCTTTCTAAACCTCAATTTGTCTCTGGTATTTCTGTGAGAACATATAGTCTCTGGTTTGAATGGATTAGATGAAAGTGACATAGAATAAGTAGCTGGTTACACAGCATTAAGAATTTAAATTTAGTTAAAACTGGTTATTTTCCACTCATCGATTCTGTATAATATCCAAAAACTGGTTGTATTGTCTAATTTATTTTACCGATGACTTCTTCCCTTGTCATGTATCCTCGGTGTATAGTTTCATGGCAAGGACTCAACATTTTGACATGGCTATATATTCCAAGTACCAAAACAGCACACATAGAAATTTCACAACACAAATGTATCAGCGAGTTCAAAAGTTCAGCCAACTAGCTTGATGGTTTATAGCTCAGCCAGTTTGCCAAAGGAACAAATGTCCCCTTCATGTTTCAGGGATCTCTGTTGGATCTGTACAAAGACAGAAAGAAAGGAGGCTGCTGAGATCTGTGTTTTGGGTCTAACCCAATAAATCAGGAAGAACAGGGGCTGGGGATTTAGCTCAGTGGCATAAGCACCTTGCCTGGCAAGTGCAAGGTCACAAGTTTGATCCCCAGTACAAAAAAAAAAAAAATTAGGAAGAACACATTTCCAGTGAGTATAGGCCACTTTCTGTACTCTGGAGTTGAGTATGACCTAGAGATGAATCACTTTATCATCTCTTTTAAGAAAACTTTTCAAGTCTGCTATTCCCTACTTTATAAAATGACCAGCTTGTCATTCAGAAAGTATTCGAGCTCCTCAGAGTCACTGGGCAGCATCTATTGAGCACCCATTGTGTGCTCACTGCTGTGCAAATACAAAGCGTCAGGTTAACAAATCACAACTCTTCTGGCTGAAAAATAATTTTTTAAAAGTCTTTGCTCCATTAATATTCCATGCCATATGTTGGAGAAAGGTCTACATTCTATTGCTTTTGCTTTTACAGATAATTTATGAAAAAAATGAAATATTAACTAGGAATGTGGTAGAATGGCTTTCTGTTTCGCTAGGCGATGACAAATGAAGCGGCGTAGGCACACATTTGAATAAGGAATTATCAATCAACCTCAAACTTGACCCACAGCTGTCATCCCTATAAATTAATGTTTACTATTTTTAAGTCTGTGCAGGACATCTGGAAACACACACAGGCTGTGGCTGGCAAGAAATTTTCAAGAAATAGTATATCAAAAGCTAATTAGAGCAGCAGCGAGCCCAAGCGTCACTTTGTTATGGTGAATTATAGAGGGGAGCTCTGTCACCACAAACTGTTATTCATAACTAAATCATAATGCTTTTAAGTTTTAATTAATCTGCTTAGCTTTAGTTGCAAGGGAGAAGCTTGCTTAACCGTTAAGCCACCGGGCTCTCCTGGGCTAGCCCGGAACCGTGTCTGCACCTGAGGGAGCGGACCACATTATCGTGCTGACATTGCTTGCTATTAAAGAGAAGTTCTTTTAATATGTCAGAGTGGGGATATTTCCTTCTATTTCATTATCAAAAAACCAATTAATTTTCCATAAGAGCACCAAATTAATTACAAAATACTATGGAAATCAGAGCTGTCTCTTTTTCCCTACCATTATGGAAATGCCAAACCCCTTGGCAGTGAAGTCCTTAGAAAGTATCAGTTTTTCGCTCTCACTTAACATTTTGTTTGTGATGTTGAAAAGATCCTGAAAATGGATTCTTTCATTTCTCTTTAAAATCACTTTCTCTCTTTAATTACTTATCTAGGCCACGTTTCCTATTGAGTAAACCTCACTTCCTGAAGGATAGCTGAAGAAAAGACATTTTTCCAGCAAGAAAGCCCCTCCTATTTGCTGTGACTTTTGGAGTTTTCACCTGGTCTGCCCACCTAAATGTTAAACTTGTATGCAGATGGCCATGTTTTAAATTTTTTTTATATGCACATTTTTTACTCCCTGGCCTTAGTATGAACATTCACTCTGACTTCAAACTAGGGTTTTAGTAAATTTTTGGCAGTTGAAAGGAATTGAATTTTAATTAGCAATTTCCCAAATTTTAACTTATTGAACTAGAATCCAAACCAAATAAAAAAGAGACAGGAACGAGAACCATCATGGTCTCATAAAGAATTCTACAAGAAAAGTACTGACCATTCCTGCTGCTATTTAAAATTCTAAGTAAACAAAAGTGTTTTCCTTCTATGAAATATATTATGACCTTATATATAAGGAAATCTGCAAAACAGTTTACAAGGGATGACAATATTTGATAATAAATTGTGTCTGTGCTAAGAGGATTAGCTGATAGTGTGGAACCTTTGTTCAAATGAAATGAAAAGAAAGCCCCCATGCCTTAAGAAAGAGTTGTGTGGACTGAAGCCCAAATGATGAGGGGCCTGATCTGTAGACCCCCTCAGACTTCTCTTGGAGCACAGGTAATTCTCCCGTGTTCTGCAAAAAGGCCTCGGTCCCTGCAAAACATCATCAGATAATGACTGAGAAAGTCTTTGGGGACAAACCCCCATCACACTCCATCTGTGTCTCTGAAGGACGCACTGCTGCACCCAGCCCAGCGTGCAGTGAGCATATTTTATTGATTTAGCACAGTCAATGTTTTTCATGGTTTTCGATGATGAAATATTGATTTATTTCTTACTGATTTGTATCTAAAGTAACACATGTAAAGTACGATAAATATTTTTCATTGTTGCCATTGGCTTAGCTTATAGATGTGTTTATGGTTAAAATGCTATAATCTATTTGGTTTGAATAATTTTAATAAAGGCTCTTTTGGAAAGATTTTTAAAAAGAACTGCTGGATCTAAAAGTTGTGAAAAATGCAGGCTAAGCCAACTAAGTGTTTCTTCCTGGAAGCAAGGATAGATTTTCAGCTCATTTAAATGGAAGTTCTCATGGGTGGACTTTGTCTCTTTTAAGGTCTCCTGCAACCTTTAGAGGCAGAACACAAAGAAATTTTCCTATTTCATATAACAAATAATGCAACTACTTCTTTTATGTGTTATTTGCTTATCCAAGAAAGATAAGGAACTGAAGTGAAAGTTGTGTCCATATTTAAACCTTCGTTAAACATAGAATGGCAAGAGATTTAATCCACTTCTGTTCAGTGAGTAGATAAATCTCATACTTTAAAATATAGTTATGAATTATGCAGCTGTATTTAAGTGCAAGAATATCTTAAAGCCTTAAAATATAGTCATTTAAATTAAATGAGTTACATAGTATGCAACAGGATTTTGTATAACCTGTTCCTAAGAAGGAAACTGAGGCATAGTCCTAATTAAGGGTCTTTCTTTGAGGCAGGAATTCAGTCCTTTTGGTCCATTAAGGTTTGCTTTCAGCCAAAATGGAGCTTGTCCTAGAAGTCTATGTTTTAGGGAACAGATAGAGAGATAGATAGTTTTTTATTTTTTCTGAAACTTTGTTAACAGGGATGCACATGACCTTCTGGGCTATTTTAAGCTTTCATTTTCATTCATTAAATGTTAATTTTTTTCAGCCCTGTCATAAAAATATAAATTTATATCATAATAATTGCTAAAATGCTACTTAACTGCATCTGACTCATGGCCAACATCAGAGGATGAGTTGAAACAGCAGTAGATAAATAATTAAAACATTTGGAGACATTAAGTTCATATTTTCTTCTAATAAAATCACATTTTTGATCTGGTGATGGCTTCCAAGTGTGTCTTAGCCAAGGGTTCTGTGAGTTCATCATTTCTAGCTAAGTGGAAGTACTAGCTAAACGAATTCCCCATGTTAAGTGAAATCAATCAAATGCATGAGTTGAAATGTTACATTTTTCCTCTTGTATGAGAAACTCAAAATACAAATAAGAAGAACAGAGGATAGATATTGTGATATTGGGAAGTAGAAGACATTCAAATGAGAAGGGGAACAGCGGAGTAAGGAGGGAAGGCAGGGCAATGCAGTGAGAACGGCAAGAAAAAACAGAGACAAAGATTTTTTAAATGTCAGTGAAAAGAGTTGAAGGGTGAATGGGAAAGAAAAATTAACATATGTTATGCACAGGTACAAATTCCCTATCTAGAATGTGATCCTTTTATATGGCAAATCTGTACTACTGAACATAAATTTTTCAAAAAAAGAAAATGTGTTCTTTTAGTTTAAAAAATATGTTGATGAGAGTAATTTAGCTCAGTTTTTACTTTTTCATCATCTCAGGGCTCAGAAAGAGACAGTGGGGATTTTTGTTTGCTTTTGCTTTTTTCAGCCGTGTGGAAGATTCTCTTATATTTAGAAACATGGAAACAGAGCTTATGAGGCATGAAAACTACTCAGGACTGAGAGTGACCATGGGAGACCCAACCTGAAAGATTTCTTTCACTATATTATTGTCTCTGGGAAGGATCAAAGGATTAGTTTTTGTTTTGGTTTGGTTTGGTTTTTGGTACTGGGAATCGAACTCAAGACCTCGTGCTTTCCAGGCAGGTGCCGGGCTCTAGCCCTGGTGAAGGATTGCTTTTTTGAGGGGAAGAGAAAACAAGTTGATCAAATATTAATTCCAAATTGCCACCTCGTCTGATTTAGTCAGATATCAGGGCTACAGATTTCAGCGAAGGACCTTTTGTGAACAGTGTGGCGAAGTAGGAACAAAACAAAACAAACAAAATAAACCTTTGAATTCTACAAGCTGGAGTGCATTTTGGCAGTGCAGTCATCCCTACTGATTGTCCTTATGGGCAGGGTAGCACCGTGGCCACTTTTCCTGTACTTTAATACTTTTATGTTTACAAAAATCTCACCTTGCTAATTATCAGATCTGTTATAGAAATAAGGAAACTAGAGGACAGGTTATATAGCTTCCTTGGAATCAAGGAAAGTGAAGGATTGGAATATGCTGTTCTTTTTCAATAAGTTGAGAATACGGTAAAAAAAAAAAGACTAATAGATCCAGTTTATCTTGCCAGAGAATTAAACTATGAGTAATAAAGAAGGTAACCACTGGAAAACCCAACATAGTCTCTGTGACCTGAAAGAAAAATTAATACTTTTTAATGCCTCCTCTTGCCTGCTTTTGCTTTTCTCTTTTTTCCCTCTCTCTGTTATTCCTTGTGGTTCTCCCTCCAGCCCACTCAACAGCTTTCCTCTGTACATTCACTGACTGTAGCTTGCTTCTCTGGGGTTCTGACATCTGACCCAAACAGAGACACCATGCAGGTCTTGCATAGTTAGGCAAATCCAAGACCATGTAGCCAATTCTGTATTAAATGCCATCATTGGATTCACCCTCTTCATTGTTCATACAAATGTACAGCAAGACTTAAGACATTTCCTGAAACGTAACTAGAAGCACATAATCATTTTTGGCCTTACACGGCTTGAATGCCCACTCTGTCTTATCTCACGTGTGTGGTCAGAGGTGCACAGCATTTAGCTGGAGGTCTGAAAGTGAGAATGAGCCATGTGGACCCGAGGTGGAGGTCCTACACGCCAACTGCTCTGTCTGGCCTTCTGCAGCATCGCAGGCAGACCCTTCCGTGTGTCCTATATTGTTGCTGTCCTCATCCCTGAATTTATTTCTTTTCATTGCTACTTAAATACTTAGAAATCTTAACAACAGTCAGATGGGCTTCCTCCTTTTAGTAAACGTTCTCTTTCACTGATTTCAGACTCATCTACCATTATCTTCTGAATCAGCACATTAATACAACAGTCAAAATCATGCATCTCTCTTGCACATGAACTGCCTCTTCTAGAACAATCCTTTGTCCTTTGTGAAAACCTTACTTTCATCTCATATTATTCATCCTTTTTAATTTGAGTGATTCAAGATATTTATTACCTCTTGATCTAATTTTATTATTTCTCTAGATTGTTAAAATTATTTTTATACTTCTAATTCATCAGTCTTCTAAACACACATTTGTTAATGATTTATTAAACTGGTATAATTTTTTCTTCACTGTTTTATATCTTTTATTTTAAAAGCTTATTTATATTTTAAAATAAAGTTTTGCTAGAAAACTTATTCACTATAAGGCAGGAGAATGTATAATTGGAAGAACAAAAATTTTAATTCAGTTTCTCCCTTCAAGGATCCACTTTAATTACCACATTAGAAAATACTTTATGGGAGTTCTAAAATATATAAAGAACTCCTCTAACTCATTAGCAAAAACAAAAATAAAGCCACAAACAATTCAAATGACCCAGTTTAAAAATGAACAAAAGACCTGAGCTGACATTTTTTTTCAAAGTGTCAACAGATACCCAAAAACATGCTCAACATCATTTATTATCCAAATGAAAACCACAATAAGACCCCTTCACAGGTTTATGGTATCATCAGAAGATGAGAGACAACACGGTTGGCAAAGAAGAGAAGAAGTAACCCTGAAACATTGTTGTTCTGAATATTAACTGATGCAACCATTCAGGGAGATGGTATGGAGATTTCTCAAAAACATGAAAAGGGAATTACCATATGATCCAGCAATTTAACTTATTAATGTTGAAAGGAAAAGAATCAGTACGACACAGATATCAGCATCTTAGCAGCATTCACATCCAAATTTATATAAATAATGAATACACAGGGAGAATGCAGTCCATGACATACAGTGGAATATTACTCAGCCACAAAAATAATGAAATCTTGCCATTTCTGAAAGCATGATGAACTCAAAAAGCAATTTGTCAAATAAATTAATCCAGAAGACAGACACTATATGGAATCACTGTTATATGGAATCTGAAAAAAGATTTATTTCATTAAAGAGGGTGGCATAGTAGTTACTGAGGTTTATGGATAGAAGAAAGGAAAGCAGAGATGTCTGTTATGTGGACAAAATTTCAGTTATAGAATTAATAAGCTATAAGGATTTAAAGTACAACTGGAAAATCATAAAATTTTAATAATAATAATAATAATAATAATAATATAGTGCTCAGTTTAGTTATGTCATATTTCACCCATCTTTGATTGCTAAACATCTAGGTTACTCCTCTCATTTATTATTTAAAAAGTATAGTAATATAAATTTCTCACTGAAAAATAGTTTTCTCTAATCCTTCTTATTTCCTTTAAAATATTTTTAGAGAATTGGGTCATATAGCTATGAATGTTTAGGGATTATTTTACCTACTTTTTAAGTCCTAGGGATTTAAAATGTTGAGTCACCCGAGATTATATTCCCACTGACATGTTTTAACTGCTTTCAGTATCAAGGATTTTTTTCTGACAAATATTTAATTTTTAAATTATATTGGTATAGCTTTCTTTCTAGCAGAGGAATAGTTTTGCTTCCTACCTTGATTCTTGGTAAATTCCCCAAGCTCTCTGATGCCCTTGTGGTATACTTGGTTTTCTAACTACTTTTCCTACAATGGTGAAAACCTTTCTGTAGCTGGTGTGGCAGGATGGTATCATCCTGAGGGTCAGACCCTGCTACACTATTAGATTTCCTTCATGCTGGAGGATTGGATGCTTTCCTCACTAATCTATTTCTTTCAATACAAGGTTTGACGTAGAGATGGAACTTGCTTTCAGAATATTTGTGACCAAGATTAGGAGTCTACAGTCTTAAGTCTATTAACATTTTGAGTTAAAATTCTTTGTTGCAGTGGATCTTCCTGCATATGGTAGGAAACTGAGCAGCACTCAAGGACTTTACCTATTAGACGTCACTAGTACCCTGCCAGGTGTGATAACCAAAAATGTCATTAGATATTGCCAAATGGCTCCTGGGAAGGAATCACCAATTACAACCACTATTTTAAATTGTACAGATAGTATCTAACAAACTAACATCATCTCAGGCTGCCTTTAATATGGATGTGATTTCCTGCTCATGATAAGAAAGGTTCTACTGAGCCTAGTCACAGCGCGCCTCTATGTACCTCTGACTTCCATAGTTTAAGACACCAACAAAAAAGAAAGCTTCAAGAGTGGAGTCACTCAGAAGATGAGCAATCTAGAGGTTCCTCACAGAAGGTCTGGTCAGTAGAAGTGAGTTATTTGTTACATAGAAGAATGAGATAGAGCAATTTAATTCGTGTTGCTTTGTTAAGAGCAAGGCACAAATTCTTTCAGAAAGATGTATTTTAAAATGATACAAAGAATGAGGTGTCTCAAAAGTTAAGTTTCCGTTCACTACACATTCAGACAGATCCAGAATCTAAGCACTTTGGTAGGAATTCTCTACTGGAAGCTCCTTTCAAGATAGTTGTATGTCTCTTTCATTCTTCTAACATGTATGAAGCTATCTATCCATTACAGGAGTTTGGTGTTTGATAGTTATTTGAGAATGAGTCCTGCCACTTCATTTAAACAATGTCACCAAGCACCAGAATGCTGAACGGGACAAGATCAAGTCGCATTCTTATCACTAGTGCACGGTCATCACCTGTCTGTGTATGTCATTGCCTAGCTCTAGTATGTGCTCAAAAAGTAAGTATTAATCTGTATGGATTCTCTCTCCCTATAAAAAAATGTGAACTACATAATATGATTACTTCCTTTTAAAGGATCCAATGTGTTTTTAAATTGGCGAATGAATTAATCAAGGGCTGATATTTTTTAATCACAAGGTAGCAACCAGCTGAAATAAACCTCCATTAACTTTTGTTCCATGTCTTGGCTTCCTAGTCAGCAGTAAGTTTCCTAAGTTCAAAACTATTTCTTGGTTTTATTGCACTCAGTATCTAGTGGAGCATGAGGTACACACAAGGCTCTCGTGGAATGCTACCCTTTGTGTCCCGAGAGTGGCTGCTGCATGACAAATTGCCTTCTTTGCTCAGCCAGCTGTTCAGGTGTCAGCTCCAGAAATATACGATTGTTAGAGACCCTAGTGGGAGAAATCTAGTGCAAGGCCTGTGCACTAGGCTGCCCTTCCATCTTTCATACTTACAGTGGTAAAGCCTTGGCCAAGCTCTAGACATCTCACTATGTGTAACGCCTGCTGTATCCACCTGTCTCCGGAAGCAGTGCAGTTGGGATCACTCACCCGGATGCAGACAATATCTGAGCTCAAACCTCAGCTCAGCTACTTTCTAGCTTGGTGATTTTCACAAGTTGTTCAATTTCTCATTGCCACAGAATCCTCAGTTTTGAAATAATTGCATTTGAGGTAATGTATGTTAATTAGCTTAATTTAGCCATTCCATAATGTATATAAATATCAAACCATCACACTGTATAAAATGTTAATTTAAAAATAAATGAAAATAATTACAAATGAGTTAATACATGTCAAGTGCTCAAAACACTGCCTGTCCTATAATAAGCTCTAATGCTAACTTACTTTGAAATGTACATGAGAGAATTAATTTTCTCATCCTTAGGGTGACTGTCATAGTGATTAGGGTTTTTTTGTTAGGCATTAGGTGTTAGGACTGCCTGCCTCACTTTTTTTCTCTTTGTGATTAAGAAAAACCAGATGATTTACCTTTTCAAGTGGGAATGGAGCTAATCTGGTAATAAAGTGAATAAATACAGCACTTACCAGCAAAAAAAGCTAAATTTCCAGCAAAATCTATGAAGAAATCCTGCCGCTTAGTGTACCTTGTGATGCTTGATCTTGAATATTGTGTTCAAAGCACTAAGACAATGGCTTTCTCAGAATCGCTGACCCGCCTAATCTGCTTTGTAAGGCGGGACAAGGTAATGACTGAGATCTCCTGTCCCTGCATCCTAACTCTGTCTGACCTCTTTTGTTGTGCAGGAGCTGTTCACAGGCTGATCGCCTTTTTTCTTTAAGGTTGACTTCTTTCCTTCATTCTGTTCTTGGGAAGGGCAGAGTTCTTTCCTAAGCCAATGGGGTTCTCAGATTTACCAAGAGAGGGAAGAGAAGAAGAGTGAGAATTGCAAAAAACTACCCTTAAAATCAAATAAAATTTCAATTGAATGACCTTAACTAGCAATTTTAAGGAGCAAATGATGAGGTTCTGTATGGAGGTTGAGAAATGCAATCATCACTGAAGGATTAAAATAAATAGCGCAATGAACCTTCGTCCTTTCCCGGTGCCTCCGCGACCCCTCCCCTTGATAAATACACAAATCTACATGGGTGCACACCATTTCAGAGGGTAATTATCCAAACTGTCTAGAACAAACAAAACAAGTGCAAATGTTATATCCATGTTTAATGAAGACTTTGGAGTGGCTCAGTGAAGTGAAACCCATTCTGCTCCGGTCACGCTTTCCCATCCCTGACCCCTCACACAGCCAGCCAATAAGAGGTCTCATTAGAAATTCAGAGTCTCTGAGGCTCGGTTTAATAACAAAACTGGCACCTGTCATTTTTTCTGTATATCAGCTGCACTCTACTGCTTTAACCATTAAAAACTACTCATCTAGGGGGAAAATATAAAGTGACTGCTGAGGAATATTTATGTTTCAGAGCCACAGTCACCCCTCAAGAAGTTGTGAGGTGTGTGCTGCTAATAGTAGGGGGAATCACTGCCAAGAAAGTATTCATATGGTTTAATTTCCACTGCCTCTTTCTATTTTTATCTATATGCCTTGTTCTGAGAGTGACTTGGGCATTCATATCTTGCACACCCAAATGGTGATTTTTTCCATAGTGAAATAAAAACGATCAAAGAGAATGTCTGAGCTTGTATCTGTGATGTATATATGCACTCTCCTATCTCTAGATTTAGAGGGGGTAAAAGGTGTCATTGTATTCAAACTGTTTAATAATACTGGCAGTGGAACCCAGGGCCTTCCACATGCCAGCCCAACAATTTATGACTGAGTTACATCTCCAGTGCCCACTCTCTGTGTATATTTTGAGACAGAGTCTCTCTAATTTATCCAGCCTGGAAATCCTCAAACTTTCAATCCTCCAGTATCAACCTCCTAAGTAGTTAGGATTGCAGGTCTGCACCATTACATCAGCCCAAAATCAATTTTTAAATGCTCATATACAGAATCCTGTGAAGGAGATAAACAGTATTTAGGAAAATATCTGAGCCTCATTTATATAAACAGACAAAATCCACACATTCTGATGCTGAGCATGGTTCTGTGTCCACCTTGTCAGGAAGCTGAAGAAGGGCTGCTTGGATCTGAAAGTTTGTGGCTAACCTAGACAATAGTGTGAGATGTTGAATCTTGAAATAATTAAAAGTTGAACGAAGAATAAAAATTAAAATCCTCTGTGGAGTCTGACTTGTCAAGCTATAGGTATAAAATTCTGAAATGCAATGGAGTAGTTCTGGAAAGGAAAATTATAGCATTTTTATGATCATAAAGACTCTGAAAATTTTATTCATTATTCTTTAATTAATTAATTAATTAATTGTTTCTGAGACAAAGTCTCACTATGTAGTCCAGGCTGGCCTCAAAAGTCTTGGGGATTCCCCTCCCTCAGCCACCCTGTGCTGGGATTACAGATTTTCAACACCATGCCCAGCAACTCTGAACATTTTAATACTATAAAAAATTTAACAAATAATATTTTCCACCATAACAATCTTACATAGAATTTTATAGGGAAAAAAAGGTCCTAATGTGCCCATATCCAAGATTACCTGTTTTGATGATATTCTACTCTGTATTATATTTTGTTCTTTTTCTAATCAATCTTCTAGCAAAAAAAATTTAAGAAAAATCTTTTTGAAAAAAATTAATCTCAATTTATATGAGTAGGTCACCTATTATGGCACCTGACAGTCACTCATGTATTTTATCTTATCCTGTTGTTGGTTTCGGCATCTTACTCTTTCTGATTTTGGAACAAATTTGTCACTACTAAGTATTCTTGAGCCAACAGTTTTTCATAAAATTTCTAAGAGCAGAATCAGCAGTAGATATGATAGAGCCTCCTCCATAAAGAATCTGAATGGGGAATAGTGCCTTTCAAGAATCGTTTAATGATTCAGTGAGGAAAATAACTTGGTGATCTTTTCCATAGCAAACCCAATAAGGGTAAAGAATAATGTGTGCTATATGAGGAATATACCTAAATAAAATAAATTTTATACATGACAAACCTCTAACCAACTTTATACTGAATGAAAATCTTAGCTTCTTGTTAATCACATTAATCTGTTCAAAAATCTGGTTGGCATAAAATTTATGTGCACTTCTTTTCTGATCAAACCACAAATTCTTCACATCTCTTGGCTCTGTCATTTTGTTCCTGACTCTCACTGTAGATCTGTTTAAAGGTATCCAACATTACTGATGCCGTAGTGGGCTGCGCTGAGATTTCAGCCAGACTGATTATTCCACTGCCTTTAAATTCAGCCTTATACAAAGTCTTAGAATGTGGACTATGTAGAAAAATTCTTCCCAATAATGAAACAGGCATGATCTTTAGTCAGCTTTTCAAGAGACTCCTCATGCCTAGCTGAAATGTCACGAACTTGGTCTTTCCTCTCTGCATGCTACCAGCATTCTGGTCTTTGAGCTCCAACCAGCACCACCAATGAATCTGTGCTTACAATATACTAGTGGTTTCCTAACTCACATCTCCAAACCTTTCCAATCCCCTCTTATAAACCAGTTCTAAAAGCGCAGGTAGCACATGATCACATACAATGACAACAACAAATTTAATTTGTGGCATTTTCCTGTTTGCTGGGACAAAATACTTCACACTTAAAATTTAAAGGACAGGTTTATTTTGACTCAGAGGGTTTGGTCCACAGTTGGAAGACTATAAGGCAGAACTACTTGAAGAACATGGTGAAAGAAAGCTGTTCAACATATGGCAATCAGTAAGCAAAGAGAGAAGGCAGCGACCAGGGATGGGAACACAGCTTTCCAGATCATGTCCACAATGATTCACCTCGTTTGATGAGACCTCACCTCCTAGCGGCAGATTCAAATAGAACCTCAACAGTGGATTAATTCACTGACCTGAATAGCATCCCCATGGTACATTCAACTTCCAAAAGTCCGCCTCTGAATATACAAGGCTTTGAGAGAACATTTTAAATCTAACAAACCACAATGAAAAACAGTACAGAATTCCATCAAAATCTGGTAGCATGTATCGTCATTCATTTGAGAAAGCTGAAACATTTTGTATCATAGAAGAAGAATGGGAAACAGGGTCATCTAAGGCTGGAAAGGGGAGAAAGAATGGAGGATGGAAAAAGGTTAGTTACCGAGTATCAAACACATTTAAATAGAGGGAATTATTTCCAGTGTATAATAGCATAGCATAGTACTCTAAATAGTTACTGCATTTCATCTCTTGCTCTGTAGTCTTCAAGAACTTATGATATGTTTCAAAACAACTAGAAGAGGAATTGTTTCAACACATAAAAATGATAAATGTTCATGGTAGTAGGAAGACTAATAACTCTAATTTGGTGATTAAACACTATAAACATATAGCAAAAAATCAAACTGTGCCCCATAAATATGTACCATTACTACATGCCAACTTTTTAAAGAGGAAAAAATGAGTCATCACTTTTAAGACTTTTTCAAAAAAGATTAATCTATGAAATAATAAAAGGACAATTTCACATATGCTTCAGTCAAGGATTAAAATTATTGCTTATGTTTTATGTTCCTTCTTGTTGAAGATATGTAGGTTACATTGAGAGTGATCATTTCATCATAAGACTGGTCTAAAAAATTTGTATTTTGCCTCTCATGTAAGTTATAGGATTTTAAATATTATAAGAAATAATTTAGAGTAAATTCCATTATACAGACATCGTAACACACAGCTGAAATTCCAATACTCAGGCAAACTGAGGCAGAAGGATCACAAGTTTGAGACAAGTCAGGATAGTTTATCAATTCAGGAAAATTCTGTATCAAAATAAAAAATTCTAAAAGGACTCAGGATATAACTCAGTGCAAAGGTCCTGGGTTCAATTTGCAGAACTGTAAGGGGAAAAAGTCCATGAATGTATATTTTCTAAATATTTTGCAGCATTTTTCACCAGCCTTTTAGAAAAGTTATTAAGGATTGTGTCTGAGATCATTACATTTTGGTAATAAAGAAGTTACAAGAAAACCCCAATTCATCTCTTGAACTCATACCTTGGTGTGTTGTGCTTTCCATACTTTACAGGTTAGTAATATTATTACCAGTAATATTCAAGTGAATAATTGTCTGGTTTTTAAATCTGTCTAAGTATTATTTTTAAGCACTCTTAAACATGCTAGAGAAAATAAAAAGCAAGATGCTTCAGTGAACCTCCATAGAGTTAGAAGATAGCTTCTCATCTTGGCATGGAAAAGAGTTATATTCTTAAATTTTCATAATGGAATGTCAATTCTTGCTTGCATGTCTGATATATTAAGCATATGAATCTTTGTTTAATCACCAACTCAGAATATAGACATTCCAAGCACTTTTCAAAAAATTCAATTTTCATTGACTTTGATCCTGTATTTCATAAAACCTTGTTTGGATATCTAACACTTAGGATACCTAGTTTATTTGAATTTTTCACACACAAATGTACAGGTTTATAGATAAACTTCTATGAATGTGCCAGTGTGCTTATCTTATGTAAAACTATAGAAGAACCATCTACATTCTTTCCCTTATTCATTTAGCATGCATTTACTAAGCACCTATTATAATCAGATTCTGTAATGGCTGATACAGAAAAATTGCAAACAATGAAGTTTCTACTTCTCGAAGAAAAAGAAATTTAGAACTGTTGCACTAAAACAAATTTATTATGGTGGGGATGATATAAATTAATCTAGAGCCATTCATAGATAGAAATAAAAGAATGAGACTATAAGGTCATCGGTAAATCTGCTGGTGCTATTATACCAATGCAAATTTGGAATAAAAGTAGCTTTTCCTCTTTCAGCAAACCAAAGTAGATACAGAGATGCAGCTCTGAAACTACCCATGTTAATGTTTGCTTGTTACTTAACTGATCCCAAGTCAAAAGCTCTGAAAAACAGGATAAGGTTTTCTAATTTAATTGTAACAAAATATTGTCTACATATGATACATTGCATTTATTTTCATCACTGAAATATGTCTTTTTTTTCTATCTTCCTATTTTTTAGTTTCTCCACTTTAAACAAAAACTCATATTACTCATTGTGTTCGTTGTCACTTGGAGAAATGGGATACATGAGTGTCAGAAATCTTCCACGGCTCTTCAGTATCCCGTTATTAGGTCTGAAGAAGGTATCAATTACATTGGTAAGATTACAAAGTACTGAATTCATGGCCGTGTGGACAGCTAAGGCCATGGAGAATACTTGCGAAAAATCAGGAAGCAGTGGAGTAGAATGCATACCTTTGTTTAGTTCCTAGGGCGCTAGGACTCTGTTGAAGTTACCTGATGTTGTATTTATACACTATTTGAGTTTAAAGTTGGTATATTATAATGAATAATTTAATAAAGCTACAACCTAAATGTAAAGAGAAAAAAAGCCTAAAACGTAATTACAACCTTGTGAAATGCCTTCCACAACACTAAGTCTTAAGGGCAAGTGGATTTAATACATTCAATGACTAGCATATCATAATAATTCAAATTTGATTTTCTCTCTTCTGCAGTTTCTACCTCAAAAATATTGCTTATTGTTTCACTAAGTATTATAAATGCTGAATTCTGATGGTAGAATACTGTTGTTCAGTTGAGCATAACCCTCATTTTTACTCCTAGTCTTTGACTTACACTTTTCTCCCAATTAAGACCTCTCATTTTCCAGTGATAACTGCAAAAAAAGAGCCACTTGAAAGTAAAAACTATAAATTTAATCAAAATATATAATAATTGCCTGGCATGACCCAGTAATGGAATATCTGTGTAGTAAATTTTATTAATTGTGTAGTTAATTTAATATGGAATTTAGCCCTCTTTGTATCAGGCCAGGTTGATTTTAAAAGTGTTCCCACTCGCCCTTCATTCTTAATATTTAGAGTTCAATTTCTTCCCATTTGAGAGTAATATGCTTCAAATATGCCATGGTTGGAAAAACCACAGTTTGTGCAAAAACAGTTCATTTAAATAAAAATAAAGGGTTAAAATTAAACATGTTTACTATACAATACATATGTACACATTATAAGAAAAAAATAAATTCTTGAATGCAAATGTTACCCCTAAAATGTAAAATTGTAAGATAGTTCTTATCATAAAACATTTTCTTATATAATTCAAGAAATATTCCTGGAAAGTAGATTCCCTCCAGAAGACTACAGATCTTTACAATTTTTCCAATGAGAACCTCTAACTTAAAAATCAAGGTCTTGTGCATTTTGGAATCTGCCTCATTTCAGTATCTTAAGTATCTGCAGTATATTTTGTAACCATGTTACCTTTTCACAGATAATCACAGCACTCAGAGAATACACAACCAGTAGTGCTTTTTAGTGTATTTATTTCTTTATTTGAAATTTACTTCTATTTTAGCTACACATAGATGCTAATTCAACTTCTGTTGGCTAGTAATCCCATCCCCTCATTGTCCTGGAGTCACTAAATCTAACAGTTCAAAGGGTGATGCAGATCTTGTGGGTCCTCCATCCACATGTGGACACTAGGACATTGCCACATCTCCTTCACTTGCTATGGGTTCCCTGACTTACTTGTTTTCCAGCCTGCAATATATTTAGGTGCTATTCTGTCATACTTGAAAAATTTTCATGTCACAAATTTGGAATCTGCTTCCTTTTTTGAGACAAAAAAGGAAGCCTGTGTAGTTCAGATTCACTATGTAGCCCAGGCTGGCTTCCAACTCACAGAGATCTTCCTGACTCAGCCTCCTGAGTGCTGGAATTATAGGCGTATGCCACCACACCTGACTGGAATTTGCTTCTTAATGTTCTTAGGGACCTAAAAGTCCTACTACTCTGCTGTTGGGCACACCACAAGTAACTCCCAGAGACTTTCTCAGGGTCATCTGCTTATAGAGAAAGTCATGTACATGTGCGTTTTTTTTCTGCTCTCATGCCATGGTAAGAATAGGGGAAATGTAGTATTTGCTACCTCTGAAAACTCTACCCTAGGGTTAGGTACAATTTTTTTCAGACTCACAAACCTGTTTGTGTATGTTTTCCCCCTTTATCCTCTACCTGGACTGGCTCTAAGCCCGGTAGATGAGATCCCAGTTAGGACCCTCCTGTCACCTCTGCACTGTTCTTCCCCTAATCAAGGATCTTGATTATGGAGAGCCTTGCATTCCATCATCAGCAGTGTTCTCACATCTTCTGAAATTTCTCCATTAAGCATGAGAAATTGTCTGGTTTACCCCAACCTCTTGAAAGATGTGTGACATAGCTTCCTGGTTTTTGTTCCCAGAAGCCAGAGCTAACTGAGGAAAATAGGTTTTGAGGAGAAAGAAATCCTCCCAATGGAATAAAAAAAATAATCTTGAGGATTATGAAAAAGAGAATACTAAGTTATGCTAGGAGTCTTCTGAGCAATAAAGATCTGCATCCTCAAGAGGTGGTAAGCTAAAAAGGGAAATATCACAGATTCAAGGATCTCATAAAACAATTTCCAGTGGTCCAGGTATGGTACAGAAACAGCTGAGAAGTATTCTGGGCCTTACATGCTTTGCCTATATCTATTTCTCTTCCCATGCTTGGTATCTCCTTATAGAATTTTGTTGTCTCAACTCTATCCACAATGACTACTATGATTGTAGATAAGGAATGTTTCTTATGCCCTTGGGAAATAGAAGTGTATAGCAAATGTTGTAATACATAGATCTGAAGCTCAAAACAGTGATCTATACAAGAGCAGTTTAGTATTTGTCAGTCTGTTGTTGAACCTTGAAGATGCCTGGTTTTTGCTAAGAGAATTTTCAGTAGGATGGTGAATGAGTAAACAAAATCAAACAGTAGAGAATAGTGACATGATTGTGTCACCTTAAGTTTAAGTCTGTGTATAGGTGTTAAAGCTAGGGTAGATCTAGAAAAAAGGCAAAGTAGAAGATCATTTAGAAATGACTTTTCTCAGTTTCTCTTTTCCTCTGTAAGAAATGTGTCTTCTCTGTCCATAAATGCTGACAGGTGCTTTCTCCACCTTCCCATTACTCAGTCGCTCAGTAGAGCAAACATATACTGACCTTTCATGTTTCTTTGATGAGAGTGTTTCTTCTGGATTTTGCACTTAGCATTTCTGTGTTTTACAAATAAATAGTACTTATTTAGAACAGTATTATGGAAAACAGAAATTATAAAGTTGACAGAACAGCATTTTTAAGTAACATATCGACATCCACAATATTAAGCGAATGCTCCTGAGTAGAAATAATTTCTTTGGGAGAGTTACTAACATTTGAGTAACGTGTCAGCGAGAATCATCTCCATTCTCCATGAATCCATTATTGCTCTTGTCAGACACCCTGGAAGAAGTTACTTAAGGTATTTCTGTCAGCTAGGAATACAGAGGACATCTCTGCCTTCTTAGCTCAAGAAAAAAACAGAATCGTGACATAGACTTGGTGGTATTACCTGCCATGGGGCAAAGATGTCATTTTATTCTAAGAATTTGGATTTTTTTCAATGTATGTATGTTAAACACAGCTTTCTTTATCTGAGTTGTGTCTGAGACTCCCAACATCTTCACTCCAGGACCCAAAAGCTGCGCTTTCCAGCTGCTTTCTGCAGCTTACATCTGTGTTACTTCAGTGCTATTATTTGGTTTTTTGGTCCTCTAAAATTTGTTTAATAGTTTTATATATTAAAATATCTCTGTTGACATATCTAGTACTATTTTCCTGACCATACATCTTCATTAACTATTGATCAGTCAACATGTGCCTTCAATAATTCACAAATAATTCACAAATTGAGAAATCACACAGGCAACATTTAGCTGGTACTTGTTATAGCTACACCAGTTGAGTTCATTAAATATCTGTTCTGATTGGTCAGTGTCAACAGTATAATAACCTATTAGATATTTTGAATATTAACCTTGTTTGTCATATCAGATACTGAGATTATCCTTATGATATTTAATACTCATGTATGTGAGTTTATTGTTTATACTTCACTTAAGTGTAGATTGTATTGGTAGATGAAAACCTAGTATGCTAGGGTTAAAAAATAACTAAGGTCTGGGAATATAGCTCAGTAGCTCAGTGGAATATATCTCATTGCCACAGGCAGAGCCCTGGGTTTGATTTCTAGTATATATATATATATATATATATATATATATATATATATATACATGCCTATAACTCCAGTCCTCTGGGAATTTAGGCACAAACTTAGTCTCAAAATAAAATATTGGAAGGAAACCTAGCACAATGCAAAGGTCCTGGATTCAATCCCCTGTTAATTGGTCAGTCAGTCAATTAATAAATATATCTAACCAAAAATCAAAAACATTTCTGGCTTGAATTTTCTTGATACTATCTAATACATACCAAAGGAAAATTTGACACAATCATTATGATATATGCTTAATGCTAATTTTATCTGAACATGAACACTTCTCTAGGTAAGCCAGATATTGATTTTGTGACTCTAGCGCATCAAATGAGCTAGTGGTATCCATAT
Source organism: Hydrochoerus hydrochaeris (assembly GCA_004027455.1). Classification (NCBI taxonomy): domain Eukaryota; kingdom Metazoa; phylum Chordata; class Mammalia; order Rodentia; family Hydrochaeridae; genus Hydrochoerus; species Hydrochoerus hydrochaeris. The sequence goes on from PVLA01000045.1 coordinate 696,622, forward strand.
ATACCCTAGATAAATGAGTGTTGATGGTGCCATAGGGTGGCAGGAAAGAGAAGTGTCAGCAATGGGGAAAGGTGACTTATAGCTGAGGGAATATAAACCACATTATGTCATGTGAATCTTATTATCAGAGATGGCACAGTGGGTTTGTGGATGTCACACATCCCTGAAATATCATTTACCAGATAAAAGAACTACTGGAAATCTTATACTAACCAAGTATGTGGAATCCTATGTTTGTCAGAAGAAAAGTCTTTCATAGGAAATTTGCATAAGCTCCTGCAGATGTCTGAGTGGCATGTGGTGGAATGGGGTTGCTTCTGTCCTGAATCAGCATCTAGCACAGTATTTCCTGAGCAGACATCTCAGAGCCACCTACAGCACAGCCATGGAGAACAGTTACACAATGTTCCATTCAGGCTTGGTGTGAATGAGCTCTAAGAATGGAAGATAATATTTGAGAATCATTTGATACTTCATAATGGGCAACATGTGTCAAATGCGCCACATGCCTGTTTTAAAAGTGCTTCAACTGCATTAACTTATTTACCCTTCGGCACAATCCTATTAGTAGCACCATTGTAGAAATAACAAAATAGAGATATTGAAAGTTACATAACTGAGAACCAAGAAGATGATGGATTGGTAGGTAGCAGGGTAGAGAGCCTCTATCAGAGAAATAACTCAGATGCTAGAATTTAATACCATGGAGAAGACCAGATGAAAGGAGAGGGATTCTCACAACCCAGGAAGAAACTGAGGAAAAAGAAAAAGAAAAGAGAAAGAAAGAAAAAAAGTGGATGATAGGCTGGAGCTAGACATGCTTTCACCAGAGCTGGCCCCATGCAGTGCTGGGTGCCTTAGAGTTGGATGACTCCCAGAGGACTCCCAGTCCTGTTGAAGTTGCAGTCATGCTTAAATCAGGGGTTGGTGAGCCCAAGGCCCTCGGCAGGAGGACGCTCCACAGTGCCACAGCAGAGAGCAGAACTGGCGTTGAGAGCTACACAGACCTGTGGTGAGTGCCAGGAATTTTGGCCTGTGGGGTGGAGGCGACCAGCTGGATGACATATTGGAGTTGGGCAGGACAGGTCTGAACCTGGAACCAAAGTGGCATCAATCGGCTGCTCCTGGCCCAAAGCAGACTAGTGGGATCTGCTTGGGATGGGTCATGCCCCTGGTCAGGACCCAATAGCCAGGGACAAAACTGTCCTGAACCTGTACTCTCTGTACAGCACAGACTAATGTGCTGAAGGCATTCACTGGTTGACTGGCTCGGAGCAGAGGGGTCATCTCACATTGCCCCTTCATGTACCACACAGATCAACAGCAAACTGGAGAGGGCAGCAATCACCTAGCCAGCATACTTCAGAAAAATCATAAGCAATATGGAAAGGACTTGAGACCTCCACTATACACCTGTCTGAAAGAAGCCAGAAACATGACAAGACAAAGAAACAAGAAAAAGCCTCCAGCTGTTGACCCAGGGAAAATAAGTCCAGGAGAGGTAAATACAGAAGAGATAGAGGGCAGCAAACATGCAATATTGGACATGGCAGCTGACATGAAGTATCTTTGTGACATCATTGACGAACTTAAAACTGAAATTGTAATTCAAGTGAAGCAAGATATAAGAAGATTAATAAAAGAAATGCTAAATACCACACAAGAAGACACAGGTGGAAGAATGGAGGAACCCAGTAAAAGGAGAGAAAACTTTGATGAAGAATATAAACAAAATCTAGAATACATGAAACACATTCAAAGAGATTATCAGGAAGTTAAAAACTCCATTGAAAGCTGGAAAACTTGCTTGACAGAATTTAAAGTTAGACTTTCAAAACTTGAAGATAGATTTGCAATGTGTGATTGCAAAAGGAAAGATCTCTTAAAAATAACAAGGAACCAGGAAGTAACAATACAAAGGGTAGAAAATGACAAGAGGATCTATAACTTAAGAATAAAAAATGTGAACAAAAAACAGGGATAAACACAAATGAAATACAGAGGCTATTTACAGAAATAATTATGGAGAACTTCCCAAGCATAGGAAAAGGAAATGATATTCAGATAAGTAAGGCATACAGAACTCCAGCTAGCTACAACCAAAACAGATCTACACCCATACATATAATAATCAAGATACCACAAATTCATCACAAGAACAGAATATTAAAAGCTGTCAGATAAAAGAAACAAATCACCTATAAAGGAAAACCCATCAAAATCACAATAGACTTCACGACACAAACCATCAAATCAAGAAGAGCTTGGAGCGAAGTATTCCAAGCCCTGAAAGAAAATGACCACCAACCCAGATTGAGGTACCCTGCAAAACTGTCTCTCAAAATTAATGGAGAAACAAAGATGAACTGGGGGAGTTTGTGATGACCAATCCAACCCTACAATAAACACTGAAAGATGAGAAAGAGAGAGAGAGAGAGAGAGAGAGATTGAGAGAAAACACCAGGATTCTAGGAACAGTGGCAGAGAGGCCTCAATGAATGGGGAAGACAGCGAAATGAAGGAGAAAAGTAGACAACCAATGGCAGAAAAATAGCATAGCAGAGATGAGGCAGAGAGGATTGGCTATAATCTCTAACACATATGACCTTGATACACTAACAAAGAGAAGCACAGGCAGGGTGGGAGATAGGGTCCATCGAGATGCTCTGAATAGGAAATATAATCAACCTGAGGATGGGTTGGTGGACCAAAAGTCAGAGATGAGAGAATGGTGCTCTAGGTGACAGGGAACTAGACAGAAGTAGGGACAGCTCATCCAGAAGCTACAGATAGGTTAAAAAGTCACAAGGCCTTTGTGAAGTGGAGAACAGCTCAGCTATAAGGAAGGAAAACCTCGAGCTTTAGTAGGTACAGGAATACAGCACAACATCAAGCTCAGGGGATAGCAGGTTGCCCCCTACCCCATCTGGAAACTAAAGGAATTAGTGGAATATGAAATGTACAAAGCACCCTGAGAAAGTGAAAGAGGAAGAATTGTCTGGGAAAGGAAGGCGGAGGACATTGTTAACAGTGTATCAGGATTTAAAGTCCACACTATTCTTATCACTCTATTTGGTTTGATTTTATTCTGATCCAATCTGTCTACTCATACTGTATTTGAGGGCACAGACAGCTATCCCCAAAATAGCAAGATATACTATGGTAACTACCCTTAATTTCCTACTAACTTAAACTGAAGTTTGTATTACTTACACTGTCTTACTATGACTGATTTTATTTTAATCTGGTTTGTTAGATCACTGTTTTGTCTTGGCTGATTTTATTCGAACCTAGTATGTTTGATAGTATCAAGTCTGAGAGTAGAGGCAACTACTCTGAAGATGACAGGATTCAGTGGGATATCCATTCTAGTTTGATTATTAACTGCTTTTGAAGTCCTATAATATCTCCAATTTTTGTTTTTATTGATATTGCTATGTACTGCTATGTTCAACTGTACTATGCCTGATGATATGGACAGTTCTATTGAAAATAACAGGAGACATCATGATAACTATAATAGATCACCTAGTATTGTGGTTTTATATGTCTTTTACATTTGATGTTTTTCTAGGAATTTGTTTTGTTATCTTGTTTTGATTTGTTTTCCCTCTATTTCAGAAAGGATAGGTATACATGTAGAGACTCATGCATGTGTAGAAGTTCTAAACAGTTTATGAGAATTGATTATATAATGCATGATGTAATGAACAGATACTTTTAAGAAAAAGAGATACTAAGATACCCAGTGCTAATTCCATAGATATAAAAATCTAGCAATACTATTATTCTCTGTTCAGAGTGATGTTAGTCTGTTTTCTTTTGTTTTACTTCAACATATGTAAAGGTATGGACAGCTGTTACGAAGAGAATGAGAGACAATAGGGAAGTAGCCATTGCTGACTTCCCTATTGTCTGGTCTTGAAGACCTACAATGCCTTCATCATCCTGTTATGATCAGTTTAATACTATTTTGTTCTGTATGAATTCACTGTGTGTGAAGATATGAACAACTACTTGGAAGAAAACAAGAGACAATATGATAGTAAAGATCTCAGGAGGTCTTGCTTTGAAATCTGTTTTTAAAATTGCTTTCTTATCTGTTTTGTTCTGTTTTGTTATGTTTAATTTTACCCTATTTAAAATAGAAAAAGAAAATTACATAACCTGGAAACATTGTACAGCTACTTTTTGGTAAATGCAAGGCTTACACCAGCAGGGTCTGGTTCCAGTATCTTCACACTCACCCACTGTACCACACTGCCCCTGTGACAGCCATCAAAGCTCATGCGTGATCATTAATTCTAGTCCCCTCTCAAATGTCAGTGTTCCAAAGAACCATCAAGATTTCCAGCAATGAATTTGAATTATACGTGAGAGAAATAAGATGCCTATGCCCAAATATGTGCCCTTATCTAAAAGCAAAGAAATATGACTATATTATGGATGTTATGAATCATCCTTTATTCATGGAGCTTCAGTGAAAAAGTTTTTATGAAATCAATGAATGCCATATAGATTAATTTTAGCTGGAATTACATCTAAGCTTACCTGTTTTTATTTTCCTTTTAATGAATACACAACTAGTATTTCACTGTGACACAAATCTTTGCAAAATATTTTGAATTGTTATGAGCAATTCATATCATCAATTGTCATGAAAGATTCAAGACATTTCATATCTTGCCTTATATCACTGATGCTGGACTTGAAAGAAAAAGAGAAAATGCTTTCATGGTAACACAGGCATTCTTTGTAATACAAATACCCAATATAGACAATGTGAAAGCACTAAAAGTAAAATTAAAAATAAATAAATAAGAAAGAGCCTTATGGTTTGTTTCAGCATATTTGAACATTTTATGGGAGGGCTGTAAATACTGTGGTATAATTCATTTGCCAACTAGCTCATGTTTTTTATAGTTAGAAAATTATTAAAAGATGTTTTTATTGACTTAACCATTTGAAATTAAATGGTTTGTTTTATTATGATTATGGAGGCTATCAATGTATATTAGTCAAGTTTGGTAAAGAGGTAATATTTTTAAGAGCATTCATTCAGTTTCAAGGAGACAAACTTTAAGAACATATTGATTTATTTTCTTGTGATCAGTGAAGAGAGAGTTTAACAATGTTTTATATAGTAACATTTCATTAACAGACCTCAAAAGCAAGCTGTTAGTTGAAGTAGAGGTCATCAGTGATCTCAGAGGATGTGGAACACAGTGGGTAAGAATGACTGATATGAAGTCGAGTAGAAATGAATTTGAATCCTGAATTTACCAGTGTGTAATTCTTCAATAGTTATGAACACGTCACCGTGAGAAATTGTGTTTATTAATGTGTGCAGATAACAAGTATTGAATGAAACAGCTCAAGACTGAGTTGTGTGTGCATTTAATTCTGTGCCATACATTTGCTAAACCAGTGGGAAATATTCTTTCTTGTAACACACTATTCATCTAGAAAATATCTACTCTTCCATTGTGACTCATTTTCTCTGACTTTATGCAATCCTTCTTTCCTTGCTCCCATTTTAATCCCTTCTTTCTCTATCCTCACAAAAATGCCTTGCCTGCACCTTTGTTATAGTGCTTATACAACGTAGTTTTCTTTACTTATTTTCATTCAGCACAAAATTATGAGGTCTTTAAGAACCAAGTGATTAGCTTTATAGCCCTAGCTTTTAGACAGGAACAGATGAATAGTGAACACACATTATTTACTAAATAACTGCTAAGTGAATGAAAGGGAGAAACAATAAAATCAGAATTTGAGGTGTAGTGGTTTTTTTCAGGGCTCAACTGAAAATGTAGGGTTTCCAAAAAATGACAAAAGAATGTTTGATTGAAAACACTTGGATTTAAGAGAAAAAGAAACACAAAATACAGGCAACAAAATCTGATGCTAAGCCAATTAACCATTCATTGAACTATTATGACAATTAATAGTGGAGAGAAAAAGAAATGATGTTTCATAAATTCAGAAAACTGATAATGACTAGAGTAAGAATGTCCAATATATAAATTTATCCTTTTGCCTTCAGGGAAGGGTAATGTTAAAACTATTTTACAGAGAAGTGATTCTATCCTTTTCTTTTATCTCCAAAAATAGCTGCCATAAACATTTTAGTAAATAATTCTTTGTGCTGCCTTAGATTTAGACCTTCTTTATGATTTAATTTTCATAAGTGATTTACATGAACTATCAGTATGGTACAAAAAGAAGATTAAGAAAGAAAGCATTTATCATTAGTATTAGTATTTATTTACAACATTATTAGTATTTATTTATAACATCACAGTTTATTGAGATCATAATGCTGTGGAACTTCTTCCTCTTATGCCCAGATATAATAATGTTTGCTGTTTTTAGGATGTGTGTAAAGTTACTTTGGGATCTACTTATAGAATTAATTTTTTCTATTAGTTGTTAAATTTTTTGTAAATTGTAAAAACAAGTTATTGGAGATTTTTGAATTGATTCAATTGATTAATTTTATTTATTTTAATTTAATGAATGATAATTACATATAAACTAAGCGACTTCCAGTCTTACAACTTCACATGCATGCACAAAATCATTGGCATCTTGAACCAGCAGTCCCCCAAGATAATCTTTGAGTTTATTAATAGGGCTAGTACAAAGAGTAAAATAACAAATCCTGTTTAGGTGATCATATATTTTCAGATATTTTTAGGTGATCAGATATCGCCACTTTAAAATATACAGATTAGTGAGGTTTAGATGTTAGGTGCTATCACAATCTAATTCCTGATCATTTCATCACACCAAAATGAAACTTCATACTGGTTAAGCAGTACTCTCCATTTCATATCAGCTCAGTCCATGCAATAAGTAATCTGTTTTAATGGCTATGAATTTGCCTAATTTTAAAAATGTAAATATTTTAAAAATAATAATTTGCAGGCTTTTGTGTCTGGATTTCTTCATTTAGCATAATTTTTCAAGGTTCATCCTAATTGGTGGTGGCGAACCTATGTCACACCTGTGGCAACAAACACACTGAGCCTTCTCTGCTGCAATGTGAGCCAAGTCTCAGCAGTAGCCAAGCATACCATAACAGTTTTCTTCTAAACTAAAACTGTAGCAAACTTAAGGACAGTGTTGGAACTTTGTGATAAGTAAGTGGGCTTTGGGTTACCATTTGGGAACTTGATCTCTAACAGGCTCACCATCACTGATCTATATTATAGTATGCATCAGTACTTTCTTCCTTTTATGGCAGAATAACATTCCATTATGTGGGGTATCCATTTTCAAAATCCATTTATTAGCTGATGCACATTTACAATGATGCTACATTTTGAATGTTATGAATAATGCAACTCTAAACATTCTTATCCAAGTTTTTAATAACTTCCACTCTCTGGGAATGTACTCAATAGAGGCATTACTTTGTCATATGTGGACTCTCATTGTATAGTTAACATTCTATTGTAGTCAGGGTTACAAAGAGAATGAATTTAATGTGGGACATGTAATTTATAGAATTATTTTACAATGTTCACTCAAAAAGTCAAATGCAAAAGAATGTGGGAGATTTCTCTACACATTGGATACCAAAGAATCCAGCTGAGGGCCTGAATCCCATGGCAAGGTCCTGCACGATTCCAGCTAAAGCCCACGGAAGTGTCCTCCACAAGTCCAACTGGAGTCCTAGGGCCACAGCAATGGCTCATACAAATCCCTATTGAGGAGCTGCACTGAGAAGGTCCTAAAGTCAGTGGTGGAAATGAGGAAGTCTGCACCAGTGGGGTGAAGGATCCATGCCAACAAGTTGATAAATCTGCACTAGAGCCAGAAGTGATACTCAAAGTAAACACCAGAGCTCCCTGCAAAGAGAATTGTAGCCATCCTCAGTGACAGCAAGGACCCAAACTCCTCCAGCAATGAGAACTACTGAGTTCATATCAGGAAAACCAACATGACAAGTTTCTCCAGGAGAATGAACAGCACACTGTCTTCCCTTCAAGTTTTGCTTTTATGCTGTTGAGAACAATCCTCAAGTAGGCCTTGCACAATGAAGCCATGAAGATTCAGTGTTACAAGTTACCATCAGTTAACCCCCCATACCATCTAACAAACTATCAAAAGTGACTGGGTGTTACAAGTCGACCATCAGTTAACCCCCCATACCATCTAACAAACTATCAAAAGTGACTCTACTGTTTTAGATTACACCAGCAATGTGTTTCTAATTTCTCTACATTTTTGTCAACTTGTTTGTTATTTACAATTTTTAAGAATTCTGATCGGACCGGGAACTCAGCACAAGCCCGCCTCAGACGTAGGCTCCCCGGAAGCTCCAAGGGCCAGCCCTGCCACGGGGAACTCAGTGCAAGCCCGCCTCAGGAGTAACCTCCCAGAAGCTCCAAGAGCCTGGTCTGCCACCAGGAACTCAGGTCAAGCCCGTCTCAGGTGTAGGCAGCCCAAAAGCTCCACCAAGGGCCCACCCTGTGCCAGGAACTCAGTGCAAGCCCTCCTCAGGGGAAGGCTGCCCTGAACCTCCACCAAGGGCCTGCCCTGCCACCAGGAATTCAGAGCAAGCCCGCCTCAGGGGTAGGCTACCTGGAACCTCCCCCGTGGGCCCACCCTGCCACCAAGAACATTGAGGAGGCCCTCCCAAGACTGAAAACTGCCCTGGACTGCTACAGATGGGCCCGCCCTCCGAACTGGAACATCAGAAGATCTCAGCAGGATCCAGTTAGTGTGAGAAAATTTGGAACTTTGCTCCCAGGTGGTGAACATTGGACTACACCGGATTGACTATATCAATGTAGTGAGTATAACCCTAAAATACAGGTGTACAGGGAATAATTAGGGCCAGTAGTAAAATCCCCTCCAACTAACTGTAAGACTTTGGGGTGTCAGAAAAGTGTGTGATCCCCTCCTACACATAGAAAACACCAGGCAGAGTGAAAATGACATAACAAAAAACCAAAATGCAGTCTCAAACATGTAGTTCACCAGAAGCAAGTATAGGAGACGTTGAAATAGAGGACCCCAAAAGTAACACACTGGGAATCTCTGAAAAGATAGCCAGTGAAATAAAAAAACAACTCCATCAGGCTATAGAGGAAAACAGATCAGAAGTAGTCTCCCATGTAAAGATAGAAATAACAACTTTAGTAAAGGAGTTGTTGAATGCAGCTAAAGAAGAACTAGAGAAAAAACTACATGAGCATGGAAAACTGAAACTTTGAATGAACAATATAGAAAAGAAGCAGAATTCATGAAACAAACTCAAAGAGACATCCAAGAAACAAAAAATTCTATTGAAAGCATGCAAAAGCACCTAAAGGAAGCTGAGGATTGGATTTCAGACCTTGAGGACAGGATCACAGTTAGTGATCAGGAAAGGATAGAACTTTAAAAATAACAAAGCAGCATGAAATGACAATCCAGAAGCTACATGATGATGCCAAGAGCAACAATATAAGCATAATGGGCATTAGTGAAGATACAGGAGTCCAGGCAAATGACATACATAAAGTATTTACAGAAATAATAGAAAATTTCCCAAACGTGGGCAAAGAATATGATATGCAGATTAGTGAGGCATATAGAACACCAAACAATCACAATTAACATAAATCCACACCCACACATATAATAATTAAGATCTCAGACATACAGCATAAAAACAGAATACTAAAAACTGTCAGAGAAAAGACACAACTCACCTATCAAGGAAAGCCCGTTAGAATCCTGGCAGACTTTTCAGCACAAACCCTCAAGTCAAGAAGAGCTTGGAGTGAGGTATTTCAAGCCCTGAAAGAAAACAAACTCCAACCCAGACTAATGTACCAGCAAAACTTTCATTCAAATTTAATGGAGAAACAAGATACTTCCATGACAAAGAACAGCTGAAGAAATTCATGTCCATCAAACCAATGCTAGAAACAGCACTGAAAGACATACTACACAGAAATAAAAATGACCACAATCCCCAAAACAACAACAGAAAGAAACGACCAAGTAGGATAAGCAATTAAATAAGAGGAAAAGCAGAAAGAAACAACTGGAACATATCATGGCAAAGTTGAGCCAGTATATATCAGTGATATCCATAAATATAAATGGCCTCAATTCACCTATAAAAAGAAATAGATTGACAGAATGGATCAAGAAACAGGATCCCACAATAAGCTGTATACAAGAAACACATCTGACCCAAAAGAAAACTCATAGATTAAAAGTCAAAGGATGGAAAACAGTATTCCATGCAACAGGAACCCAGAAAAAATCAGGGGTAGCTATTCTATTTGCAGACAACATGAACTTCAAACCTAAAATGATTAAAAGAGACAGAGAAGGTCACTACATACTTGTTAGTGGTAAAATTCAAGAGGAAGAACAGTTATAAATATATATGCATCAAATATAGAAGCACCCAACTATGTAAGACAGATACTAATGGACATGAAAAACCAAATACACAAGAACACAATTATAACAGGAGATCTTAACAGCCCATTGTCACAAAGAGATAGATCAACTAGACAAAAAGTCAGCAAAGAAATAGCAGAACTGAATCATACCTGTCAGCAATTGGACTTAGCAGAGGTTTATAGAGTGCTCCATCCAACCAAATCAGAATACACATTCTTCTCAGCTGCACATGGGAAATTCTCCAAAATAGACCATATATTATCCCATAAAACATTTTTAAGTAAATGCAAGGGTATTGAAATCATCCCATGCATAATATCTGACCATAGTGCACTGAAATTGGAAATTAATGACAAAATAAATTGTAAAACCTACATAAATACATGGAAATTAAATAACAGCCTTTTGAAGAACCAGTGGGCTACAGATGAAATTAAAGATGAAATAAAACAATATCTACAATTCAATGAAAATATAGATACAACATACTGTAATCTGTAGGATGCAATGAAAGCAGTCTTAAGAGGGAACTATATAGCAATAAACTGTCATATCAAGAAAACAGAATGAGCACAAATAACCTAATGTTCCATCTCAAGCATCTAGAAAAAGAAGAGCAAGCTAAACCCTAAGCTCATAGAAGAGAGGAAATTCTAAAGATTAGAGCAGAAATCAATGCTATTGAAACAAAAAAAATACAAACAATTAATGAATCAAAAAGCTGGTTTTTTTTTGAGAGAATAAACAAATTTGACAAACCCCTAGATAATCTTACAAAGACAAAGAAAGAAAAAACCCAAATTCATGCAATAGCAACTGAAAACAGAGAAACTACTATAGATCCCATGGAAATTCAAAAGATCATGAATACCTACTTTGAAAATCTCTACTCACATAGAGTGGAAAACACAGAGGAAATGGACAGATTCCTAGAAACATATGAACTATCAAAGCTCAACCAAGAAGATATAGCAATTTTGAACAACCCAATATCAACTATTGAAATTGAAAATGTAATTAAAAACTTACCAACAAAGAAAAGCCCAGGTCCAGATGGATTCACAGCTGAATTCTACAAGAAATTTATAAAAGATTTGATGCCAGTACTCCTTAAACTCTTCAATGAAATTGAGAAAAAAGCAATCCTCCCTAAATCATTCCTGAGGCAAATATTACTCTGATACCAAAACCAGAGAAAGATGCAACCAAAAAAGACAACTATAGGCCAATCTCACTAATAAACATTGATGCAAAGATTCTCAACAAAATACTGGCAAGTAGAATGCTGGAAATCATCAAGAAGATTATACATCATGACCAAGTGGGGTTCATTGCAGGAATGCAGGCATGGTTTAACATACACAAATCCATAAATGTAATACACCATATCAACAGAGCCAAAAATAAAAACCACATGGTCATCTCAATAGATGCAGGAAAAGCTTTTGACAAAGTCCAACACATGTTCATGATAAAAACCCTTCAGAAACTCAGAATACACAGCGTCTACCTCAACCTGATAAAGGCCATCTATGACAAACCAACAGCCAACATTATACTAAATGGACAAAAACTGAATGCTTTCACTTTAAAATCAGGAACAAGACAAGGATGTCCACTATCACCACTCCTTTTCAATGTAGTTCTGGAAACACTAGCCAGGGCAATCAGACAAGAGAGAGAAAAAGAAGGAGTAAAGATAGGAAAGGAAGAAGTTAAATTATCACTATTTGCAGATGACATGATACTCTATATAGAAGACCCAAAAGATTCCATTAAAAGACTGTTAGAGGTAATAAATAAGTTCAGCAGTGTAGCTGGATACAAAGTCAATGCTCAAAAATCAATAGCATTCCTGTACACAAACAAAAAGCTCACTGAGAGAGAAATTATGGAAATATCGCCCCTTACAATAACATGTAAAAAAATGAAATACTTAGGAATCAACCTAACTAAAAATATAAAAGACCTATATGCTGAAAATTATACTCTGCTGAAAAAGGAGATGGAAGAGGATATTAGAAAATGGTAGGACATTCCTTGCTCTTGGTTAGGAAGAACCAACATTGTGAAAATGGCCATACTCCCAAAAGTGTTATACAGATTTAACACAATTCCAATCAAAATACCATTGACATACCTCACAGATCTAGAGAAAACACTCCTAAAATTCATTTGGAAACAGAAGAAACCTAGAATAGCAAAGGCAATTCTAGGCAATAAAAGCAAGGCAGGAGGCATCTCAATTCCTGACTTGAAACAGTACTATAAAGCCAGTGATAAAATCATCTTGGTACTGGCAAAGAAATAGACTTGAGGATCAATGGAACAGATTAGAAGATGCAAGCACAACTACAAAGACACTCAGCTACCTGATATTTGACAAAGGGGCTAAATATGTCCACTAGAAGAAGGATAGTCTCTTTAATAAATGGTGTTGGAAAAATGGGCTCTCTGCATGCCGAAAGCTGAAACTAGATCCATGCATATCACCATGCACAAAACTAAAGTCTAAATGGATCAAAGACCTCAATATTAAAACAGAAACACTAAATCTACTGGAAGACAAGGTAAGTAGAAGTCTTGGAGACATAGGGGTAGGCAGAGAATTCATGAACCAAATGCAAACTGCACGGGAAATAGTTCAAAGAATCAACAAATGGGATCTTACATTATTGAAAAGTTTCTGCAGTTCAAAGGAAATCACCAACAGAGTGAAAAGAAAACCCACAGAGTGGGAAAACATTTTAACCAGCAACCCCTCAGACAAAGGACTTGTGTCCAGAATATATAAGGAATTGAAAAACATCAAGCTCCCCAAATTCAAAGACCCTCTCCAAAAATGGGCATCTGAGATGAACACATAGTTCTCAGAGAAACATATACAGATGGCAAATAAATACATGGAGAAATGTTCACCATCATTTCTCATTCGAGAAATGCAAATTAAAACAGCACTGAGATTCCACCTTACTCTGGAAAGAATAGCTGCCATCAAGAAATCAACTGATAACAAATGTTGGCGAGGCTGCGGGGAAAAAGGAACACTGCTCCACTGTTTGTGGGAATGTAGACTGGTGCAACCATTATGGAAATCCATATGGAGAATTCTCAGAAAACTAGAATTGGAAGCCCCATTCAATCCAGCTATCCCCCTCCTGGGCATTTTCCCCAAATAAGTGAAAAGTTCATATCACAGTGATATATGTGCACCCATGTTCATAGCTGCACAATTTGTGATAGCTAAATCCTGGAAACAACCAAAATGCCCATCAACTGCAGAGTGGATGAAAAAGATGTAGCATTTTTATACAATGGAATATTACTCAGATATAAAAAAGGATGACCTTGAGGCATTCATAGGCAAATGGAGACAACTTGAGACTATCCTCATTAGTGAAATAAATAAGAATCATATTTATAAATATCATATTGTGTCTCTAGTGTAAAAAGTAAATAAGAACTACAAGTGTAATAAAACCAAAATGTGTAATTGCTATTGCAAAAAAGAGAGGAAAAGAAAGTGCTCTAAGGGATATAACTGTATGTAAGTTTGAGTGTATAGAATAGATGACCATATTGTTGAATCTTTGTTGGATCTTGGAGCAAAACTGTTTGTAGTCTTACTGTTTGAATATTTACTATGTTCTCTTTAACTTTGTAACTTGAACAACTACATCCAGGATGAAAGTATATAATTTATAAATTACTGATTTCTTAGTGGGGCTTTTTTTCTCATTCTCCTTTTTCTTTCTTTCTTTTAGAATTCTGTATTGTCGCTACCTTTTTTTCTGTTTAAATAAAATTTTAAAAATGTATAATTGCTATTGTAAAAAAAGAGGAAATATGAAGCACTATAAAAGATATATCTGCATGTATGTTTAGGTGTGTGGGATTGATGACCATATTTCTAGGTTCTTGTTGGACTGTTGAACAGATCTGTTTGCACTCTCACTGCTTTAGTGTCCACTTTGTGTGCTTTAATCCTGTAACTTGAATAACTATTTCTAAAAGAACAATATGTAATGTATCAACTAGTGATTTCTTACCGTTTATCTTCTTTTCTTGAAATTCTGTAATATTTCTACTTTTTCCTGTTTTTTTTTATTTAAATTAAAAAAAAGAATTCTGATCATTCTGGTGCATGTGAAATGGCAACATTTTTGAATATTTTTCATATTTCTGTGTAATGGAATCAGATAGAAGCAATTAGTTCATTTTCCTCTTTCTGTGCTGGGGCTTGAGCCAAGAACCGTCATACAAACTACATCCCCAGTCCTCCCCATTTTCCTTGTTTTGAAACAGGATCTCAAAGTTCCTAAATCACACAGGCTGGACTCAAACTTGTGATGCTCCTGCTTCAGCCCCCAGAGTGCTAGGATTACAGGTGAGCACGGTCATGCCTTGCTTTCATCCATTATTAAGTAGATATGGACTATGCACCATTCTCCAACATACATAGGGAGTGCAGAGAAAAAACATACCATGTGCTTGAACACAGGAGGTCTGAAGTCTCAAAGGAAAACTGTGTCTATTAAACTATATTCATTGATTACAAGGTATAATGAAAATAAATAAATAAAACATTATGAAGTCTCCTATAATCTGGAGCATAGGTCAGAAACAACTAATAAAAATCTGCGTAATCAATGGATGATGAAAATGAAAATGAACCTTAAGAAATCTAAAATTGAATCATTATCAAGCTACAACATGCAGATGTATCCAGATATTTGTGACACAGGTGAAGCAGTCCTCAGAAGCAATTGTAGCCTTATGGTATTTATTACATAAATAAACTTAAGATATTTATTGGGAACTATTCTTTTTAAAAGACTGTTTTCAATCAAGTTCAAAAGGTAAAACACAAACCTTAAAAACAGAAAAAATTTGTTAGGATTTCTCCAACCTGATTAGAGTATCAGTTAGTCATATGATTAATATTGTATCCTACTAAGGAGTGAAGCAATAGAAGTGTTGTCATTAAAGTCAAAAAGCAGTGTAAGGGTGACTGCTACCACAACTAGGGACTCATTAAACTTTGAGGCTTTAATGAATATAATAAGTACATATATGCTATTTATATCCATGTGAAAGAATATAGAGGTAAGAATCAAACTGGGTTTGTTTCTTTTAATTATATTCATTTTCACTTCCATTAAGCACATGCATTTAGCAGAATAACACACAAACATTTAACTGAAAACTGTCAGCACTGCTAAGAGAATTCAACAAGGCTGATGAAATTCAGATCAATGTACAGATCTCAAACACATTATGTGGAACAAAACAAAGCCAATACAGAAAATCACGTTGTATATATTTATATGGAATCCAAGAACAGAAAAACCAATCTTAGGTGATAGAAATCTAAGCAATAGTAGCCTCTGGGAATGGAATGATATCAGAGGAAATTAAAATGGTATTAAAAGTTGGCTACCCATTAAAAAATTGGATGCTTGTTTCATGCCACACATAGACTTAAACCTAAAATAATTTAAAATTATTTAAAAACTGAAAATTATTTATAACATTATAATGCTATAGCTTCTCTACCTTTTTTATCAAAGATTAAAATGTAATATTTACATAGAAAATGAACATTGCATCTGAACAAATCAACAGTATAAACTTTTGTATGTCATAAAATATCTTTACTGAATTTTATAAAAGAAAAGGAGGGGGAAAATAATTTTGGCAATATATATATAACAAAGTAACAAGGTTGACAGTGTACAAAATACCTTTACAAATCAATAAGGAAAAAGACAATAGTTTAGCACAAATATGGGCAAAGTTCAAGAACAGGAACCTGGCAGAAGAAGAAGTATAAACAGCAGATAAAATATCTCAGTTTTTGTAGTATTCATTAAAATGCCTTGCAGTGTTAAATGTTAAGATGTAAAATAACTGAAATTTTAATATTCAGCTTATGGTAGTACAAATTAAGATGGCTATTGTGTTGACCAGATAGTATTATTAATATACACATTTCCTGTGAGTTAGCAATTCAGTTTCTTAGTATCCAATCTTGAGAATCATTGGTAAATGCACATGAGAGATATTAGGAGTTTCAATACATGATTGCTTGTAATTGAAATAAAAAGAATTTATTCGTCTGTCAATAAATGACTAGATCAATCAAATAGGATATATTTGTACAATGACATGCTAGATAGTACTAAAGAAGAATAAACTAGATCAATATTATATCAATATGGACACAAAACACCTGGTCTAGAAGCAAAATGCCAAAAACTGCATATGTGATATAAACCATTTATGTTATTAACCACATATACTCCATAATACTAGATATGTTCAATGGATTCAAAGGCATGTAAAAAGACTAAAGAGAACAAGATACATCCACTTAACATGTATCATGGATCCTAGGAGTAGGGACAGAGAACCATAATGCCAGGGACAGAAGAGTAAGGAAGGCTGGTTCCATTTTGTAGATTATATTGTCTTGAAAACTAGAGTGCTTTCATGCATTGTTGTGCATTTTGTTAGGAACTGTTCCCCTGGTGGCAGAGTGGTATATGTTACTGCCTTTTCCAAAACACAGAAAAGAGAGGGAAGAGAGAAGAGGTAGAGCAGGAGGAGAAAGCAATGACAATAAGTAAGTGACCAGAGAGGTTTGGTGAAAAAAAGTTCTTTCTGTTCTCTTCTCATCCTTCTAGTGCCAGGAGTCAACTGAGCCTGACACTAAGGAGATACATGGGGCAAACATCTTTCTTGAGCCCAAATTTCTCATTGCATGAAAGAACATGCAGGACTTACTTTACTTGCAAGGTCTCCTCTGGACAGACAATTATATAGCTCTGCATGTTTCTATGAAGGTGTAAGACCCTTCTGTTACCTTTAGGGTAGGAGATTTCCATTTTACTCTTTAAATGAAGAGTGTATCTGTGTGGAAAGAAAATGATATAGATGAATAGTCTCTCTCTCTCTGTCTCTGTCTCTGTCTATCTCTCTCTCTCTCTCTCTCTCTTTTGCCTCTCCACCCTGTAATAACTGCCCACAACATTTTTTCTCTATGTGGGAAAAAGATAAGAATGATAATTATCTCCCAGTATATCATAATACTTTTTTGGTTGCTTGAAAGAAGCAATACAGTGAGAATCATAAACAATAAACATCTGTTTACACTCTTGAAACAAGTTTATGAGCTGGATAGAGTGGTGTTCCAAGAGCCCCCATTTCCCATTTCCACCGATTTCTATTGATGCCCCATTTCTAAATGGCCAAGGTACAATTAAAAGCCTCTTCTAAGGAAAAAGGCCTTGCATAGCCTTGTGTATTTATGTAGGCTTGGTAAAATCCTTGCTAGGCATACTTTGAACTTACTATGAAATAGACCCCAAAATTAGTAGCTTCAGTGGCATTTGGAAGAAATCGAAATGTTTTCGAAATCTCAATAATAAATATATTTCTATTCTACTTACTGCTAGTTACTTGAAAGCTGGATCCTCTCACTCTCTTTAAAGAGGAAGTTTCTGATGCCGAGAAGTCAAGTCATGGCCTTCATATCTCCCAAAGAACTGTAATTAAAATCTGAATCAATGACTTTTGAACTCCCAGCCTTCCTTCAGTAACATACTTTGGGCACCTTTCTCTCTGAGCTTTTCCGTTTGCCCAGCATATCTCTATCAAATCCCCTCTTTACTTTAACCCTCTTGTTATCATTGATCGATTCTAGATGTCTTACTGTCCTTATCTCCACTGCCCTGATGGCTTTAACTGATCCGTGGTACTTCCTGGCCAGCTTTGTATTGTCCACACCAGATTGACACAGAGCTTCAGCAAGGATTTATCAGTTTATTTCACCACCTTTCTCTTGCTGGAGAACTCAATCAAGATGGCTGTGATTATAACTACCCTTCAGATTGCTTTGGCCATCTATCACTCTCTTTAGCTTTAATATCACATGTTGTAGTTACTTAATCCTTAATATGCTCCATCAGAGTTTAATTTTCTAGTACTGTTGTATTCAGTGTTCTCATTTTTACTCTACTATGTACACATTATCACATTGGCAATAGTATTAAACCTGCCTTTTGTTTTCCTATTTCTAATAAATTTTTACCTGCCCATTAGCAAGAGATCTAACATACTTTCGCCTTCAATTACATTAGCTACGGTTGGTAACAGAAAGTTACATTTCTCCAACTCAGTAACCCCTTTGATCCTTTATGGATCTTTATCCCAGCAGATGTCTGGGGAATCCAAATCCCCATGGAGTTCAACACGATGAGAGTTCAACTGACCTCAGCAGCTGCTCCTTCCTCACCTCCCCTGCCCATGGCCCACAGCAGATGCCCCGTAACACAGTCTTTGTTTTTCGTTTTTCTCCCTTACTCTCTCAGTCTCCTAAACCCAGAAGACTCTATGCATCCCTCACCTCTATATGCTTAGACCACTTCACAGAGCACAGGAAATTAAATCAATCAGTCTTGCGGTGTCTAGTGCTGAGGTGTGAGGTGTTCTTTTGTGCGGGGGAAGAAGCCAGGGAGATGAGGGTGCTGGTGCTGGCTGGAGGAAAGGCATCTATGGCCTTGTTAGCTTTACTGATACCACACTTGTAAGTCTAGATTATTCGATATAGTCAGGCCAATTCTTCTTGAGTCCCAGGTTGATCTATTTTGCCCTCTTTTCCCTTCAGCTAAAAGAGAAAGCAGTTTATTCTGCACAAAATTGCTCATGTTCCACAGTGCAGAATTGTTAGGAACTATTCCCATCCCCCGTGCCACACCCTACCAAATTTCCTCAGGTAACAGAACCCAACAAAATTATATTTTCTACCCATTTCTGAGAGTCTACTCAGCTTTTATCAGTGTCAATTTTCCATTTTGAGCCAAAAAATTGTATCATAGGTGCTGAATTCAAGAGATTTCATTTCTGTGTGCTCCAATAACATATGATAAAGTTGCATTAGTCCCAAATTAAATTCCTCTAAGTAGGACCCCTGAAAAACATAGGTAATGAGCTGAGAGTCTAGCATAAGAAAGGTTGGAATTTGAATCTTATCATTGCCTTTTGTGATGTGTTAAGTAAGTCACATAGGTACTATGTCTCTCAGTTTATTCATCTGTAAAATGGGTGATGATAATAATAGCAATTTACCTTATCAGTTGATTATGAAGACTAAAGGTTCATAATGATGTGTATGAGTCCTAGGATGCAGTAGGTTCTTCTTTAGTATGATTTATCATTTTTAAGTTCTCCAAAAATTCAAACTGATTTTAATAATTTGAAGTCTGAACTGTATCATTAATCACAGGATGTACTTGAATTTCATTTCTTGAAATGATTTTCACTTTCTAATGACAAGGAAAGTTAAAAACTGACTGTATTTTGAACAATGGAAGAAAACATGCAACATTATTCGCTCAGAATTATATTCTGCTCAAAAAATATTCTACTACCAAATGAATTTTTACAGATTGTGATAAGTCTTTTTAGCATGATAAAATAAGACTCTTAGAACTGGAAGGTATTAGCTTCAGGTTTACTATAGTAGTTTGGAGATTCATAAAAACTCTAGAGTGTATTTTGAGTATGATTCTTCTTGCACCCCTGTGAGGAAATCTACTTTTACTGCTTGCTCTCCAGTAGGCAACAAATCAATAGTCAGACTTTTTGAAGCCACATACTGTCAAGGCAGCACTGCCTCTGGGAAAAGATTTGCTGGCTTTTATGAATGTCACCATTCCCACATAGGAGACCTCCAGCCCAGATTCCTGGAGAGAATCTACTCTGAATGTCATATTCCCAGCAAATTCATACAATTCAACATTCTTAGGCAAGACTCACCAAATTTCTATGTAATCATCTTTTGGCTCATTCGGGTAAAACCTCCATGCTATGGTTTTATGACTGTATTAGGTTGCAGAGGGGCTTATGTAATCAGTAATCCCTAATTCCTGAAGCAATCATGGGTGCTGGAACACTGAAAGAACCTAGCTCTCCTTACTATTCAATTAGAGAGAAGATTGAGTTAACAATAAACCCAAAGTCCCTTGTCCTGAACCCTGAATGACAAGCACCTTATAGGCTGATCTATAGAAACAGAACCTGGAAACAAAATAGTTCTCCAAGATGTGTTTTATAATAAACTGTTCTTTGACCTACTTTAAAAAGAAAAACTAGTTCAGCAAATACTTAGGCACTTGCTTGGTGATTTTTGTAACATTAAATGTTTGTTGTTTTCCTGGGATGCAGTTTTTCTGGGATGCATTGTTGCTCCGTGACCTCCCCTCTGCAGTTAGTGGATTTTCCCAGTCTCTTCTGAGCTATTTTTATCCTGATACAACTTCATCTTACTCATCTGTAAATGAAGACTACAACATATGACAATGTCCCAGAAAAAATTGTGGAATTACTAATTAATAGACAAGGAACACATAAAAAAAAAATCTATGATCCTCCATTCTCATAGCAGTGGAGAGTAGAGGGAATACGAACAGAACTAGAAGAGAAATACAATAGAGGTAACGCAAATGACTAGTAACCCCACAGATTATTTCAAAGACATTTTTTTTCAGCTCTTGGCCCATGAAATGTGTTCCCAGAGCTGTCAATGAGCAGAAAGATGAAGGACTTGAATCTTACAGAACACTTTTTTTTACCACCCACCCATTAGTTTTGTTCTGCACTAAATTGGAAGATAGATACTAAAAAAAGAAGTGAGAGGCTTAAGCAATTACAGTAGAAACACTCAACTCCAATCTATTCTCTTTGCACAATCAAATAGGTGCCAAATATCAAGTACATCTTCATCTTTTCTCAATATTTACATTTTTTGAAGATTCAAGATCAGAAATAATGAAATTTCTTGCATTTTTTTTTTCCTGTCTTCCAAAAATGTGGATGGGATTTCTCAAATCTACTGGCACTGGAGGCTGGCTATTTTCTCTTGTAGAAGGCTCCCTGTAGGATGTTCAGCAATATTCCTGGACTCCAGTCATTAGATGCCAGTAACACTCCTAGCCCTCCAAGTCATGACAGCCAAAAACATCTTCTGACATTCCCGAATGTCCCTGGGGTATGAGAACTGTAGATTTGTTGTTACTGTTTTTAAACCTAATACCACATGGGACTTCACCACAATCCTTTCCACTATAGGAAGAATTCCAAAAAGTTGACACAGATTCCTTTGAATGCTGCTCTCTTCATTTAGCTTTCTGTTTTTGTCTTGCTGTCTGTCTCCTTCCATGTACACACACACACACACACACACACACACACACACGCCCTCACTTAAACCTTTTATCTTCCAGGTCTGCATGTTAAAGATGAAAAGGAGCCCATGGGTCTGGGCTGCCACATTACCTCTTAAGCCTTTTCAAACTTATAATTCAGTAGATAAAGAGTTGTACAGTAACCTGATTTGCCAATTCACTGTTCAACCTGATGGTAGTATTATGTGGTAATTTCAGCCAAAATAAAATTTTTAAAGCAAAAAACCAAATGACTTTCTCAGATAGTTAGTACTTTACAGTTCCATGTGTAACAGTCTCTTCCTTATGAGTTGTATGCTACAACGGAAGTGTATAGAAAGATGTTTAATGTGTTGTCAAGAGTAAAATTATTAGTGTATTATATACGATGCAGTCATACAGCAAAAGAACTGAAGCTTGTGTTTGCCCTTAAAGGAGATGCAGTCATATAATAGAGGGCCTTAGAGCTAAGGTTTACTGTACTTTGGGAATTAATCACATAAACTATAAATTGGGTTCAACAGGCTGGCTGGGTAAATAGGCGCAGCTAATGAGGACACTATAAGATCTTATAAGAGAGCTCATTGCCCCAGGACAAATAGTCCGTGGCGTACCTGATGGAAAACTAGAAGACATCAAAGCATAAAGGATTAGTGCTCTCACAGTGTTGAGAAATGGCCGGGGGGAGATTCACCAACTTATTACCCACATCCAAGCTAATCCTGTTATCTGCAAAATATAACTGTGTTCAGGAGCCGCCACCACCTCAACTTGCAGAAGGATAATTTTGTATTTATATGAACAAAAGTGGAGGAAATTTGCATCTGGCTAAGAAAAATAGATGATGATTAATACTTTTAAAGTTTTTTTCTGCTCTGTATTTGGCTGCATGCAGGAAGACAAAATATAAAAGCATCTGTATGTGTGACTGGTGGATGCCAAGAGATATCTGCAAAGAAGAAACTGCTGTGATTTTCCCTAACTCTCCCTTGTCCATGAAATGAGTATCAAGAGAAGAGGAGACACACAGTGTATATTATTAAATCTGTGCTAATTTCAAACAGACTGGATTTACCTTTTGGAAGCAAGTGGGGAAGCACCCTGTTTGAAAGGTAAAAGAATAAACCAAAGAAAGAGAAAACAGCAACTGCCTAGCATATTTGCTGCCCTTCTCTGACCCAGCCACTCTCCAAAGATATTGATTTCTGGGGAGACATCCACCTGATCCCAACATATGATCTCTGCAGGGGAAAAGAGCAGAGCCCCTGAGCTCCCTGCCAGTCTGCCTTGGGGAAAGAAAATGTCTTCCTGGGCTAGAATCTGCATTCAGTGTGGTCTTGTTTATGGAATCAAGAGTCACTCTGTCTGAAAGGGGGGACTGCAGCTTATGCTCAGCCTCTCCTGACTTTGCAGCAGAACATGAGACTTGAAACAGTTGTGACCACTAACTGTCCTCTACATCCCAGAAACACCCTTTGCCTTCCACACTCTTTGTCTTGGTGAGCTAATGATGGCTTGTAGGGGAATGGAAACTCCACCTACTTACCCACAGAGCTGGTGCCTGGTACGGGGCCTGAGTCACAGGAAGAACTTAAGACTGGGCCACAGTTTCCACAGCTAACATAACTGGAAGTCTCTCAATGTACAGTATTTTCAGGTGTTAATTTATATCATACTGAGATCTATGATATTTCCCTTCTCTTATAGAAAACCCAAGGGTCATAATTATAGCATTTGCCTGAAGAAATAGCAAAGGAGAAAAAAAAAATCTCTGCTATGATGCAAAAAAACAAATCATATATTTTTTTCACTCTCCAGCCAAATAGCTTTCTCTATGGTAATTTTGAATTTCTGTGGATTAATGAGCTCCACACACTTCTTTCTCCCCACTTCATCCTGCATCACATTCCTGATCTAGCTATTCTGCTCTCCTGTTATTTGCATTTTCTTTTTTTGTTTTTTATTGTGTGTGTATGTATGTGTGTGGCCCTGGACGTTGGACCTAGACCCTCACATACTCAAGGCAAGTGCTCTACCACTGAGCTATATCCACAGTGTAGTATACATGCTTCTTTTCAGCACCCTCCCAATCTCCTGGAAGTGTTCTTTTCTATCTTCATTGTACCATTTCTTCTCTTTTGACATTTCAGTTATCACTTTAACAATAATTTCCAGAGCTCTCAGTGTATCTCCGACTTTATACCAATTTTCCTTACCTGTTGTACCAACATCCTTCTGGACAAGACATCCAAGGACATTTGCTTCACTCCAAGCTCCACATATCCAAGATGAGTCCCAGCCACTTTCAAATCAACTTCTCTCCCTGCTTGATGTTATGGGAATCAAACATCTCCAATCTCTTTTTATTCCAAACATGTAGTCATATTGATTTGTTCATTTCTAGTATTACCCATAACCAATCTACCATCCCTAAAACTCTTCCAGAATATTCTTTTAGAATGGTTACTCCTCTGCCTTCCTTCCACTCTAGGTGATTCCATTCTTCTTCTTTATGAAATGTTGATAACACATATGACTTCACATTCTGGCACATCCAGAAACTGGCTTTGAATACAATTACCTACAGGGTGACTGAAGGCTAATTCCTGAATCTTATTTTATCATCTGTAGGATGGGTAGATTAGAGTTTTCCAGAGACACAGACCCTCAAGTTATATAGAAAAGATTTGCTATATGGAAATTGCCTTAATAGAATCTGAGGCATCCCATAGTCTGCCAGCTGCAATCCAGTGGTCCAGGAAAGGCAGTGTTGTGTTCCCAAACCAAGCCAACCTGTAAGTCCCAGTCTGACTTCAAAGGCTTGATAACCAGAATCATTGGTATCTAATGGCAATCTAGACTGGATGTCCCAGTTTAGGAGAGTGAACTCCTCCACCTTTTTGTTTTGTTTGGACCCCTTGACAGATTGGGAAGCACTCATTCACCTGGATGATATTAGATCCTTGTTTGGTCTACCAGCTCAAATGTTCATTTCTTCCAGAAAAACCCTCACTGTCACACCTAGGAATAATGTTTTACCAGAAGCTGGAAATCTCTTAGCTTAGTCAAGGTGACACATATGATAAAATACTACACCACAGAACCTAGCCCTCACTTTCTGAATGATTCTGAGTGTTACATATTTAAAGCACAAGCCTAAGACCTTGGATACTGAGAACACTCTACATATGTAATTTCTTCCTCTCTGCTATTCCCATTTCTAAAGCATCTTTTGTTGCTATTTTTAATGTTATGTCCAAAACCTCAAATCTAAGGATTTTAAGTCATATGATCTCACTCTTTTCTTGTAATCTGTACCCTCAGCTGACTCTTTACTGGATTGTCAAAAATAATGTTCCAGTTTTACCCTGTTCCCTGAAAAGTATTTTCTTAAGGTAGATCAAGACAATCTATTTTTTAAGAACCAACTGAAGTCCTTTGTCCTTTCTGACAAATCGGTATTCCCAAGAGCATGCCTCCTCTGAGCTCTTATCAGGCTCAAATTTTTCACCATTTAAAATCTGCATTACTCCAACCCCTAAGCAACCACAAGCAAGGTTGTATGACCCCTCGCTTTATAAGATAGAAGTTAAATATTAAAGATCTATTGGTTTGCAGTTGTGTGGCTAATTTCTAACAAAACTAGAAGCAGAATACTGGTACTGGGCATCTAATTTTTAATATATTTTCATTGCTTTTTAATTTTGAAATTGTTTTACCCTTTTATGATCTAAGAATATTGTAACAGAATGTAAGGACACATTCCCTGTGATACTTGGAAACATTTAACACACACAAACACACACACACTCACATACACCCCACACAAGAACTTAATAAGAGGTTGGAAATTAATTTAGGCTTATCATTACAAAAAGATTAATCAGTATGAAACCTGTGAGACCCTGTCACTGGTATCTTTAAGTGATTTGGAAATTCCTCCTTTTAAG
The DNA here is from genome assembly GCA_004027455.1 of Hydrochoerus hydrochaeris. NCBI lineage: Eukaryota > Metazoa > Chordata > Mammalia > Rodentia > Hydrochaeridae > Hydrochoerus > Hydrochoerus hydrochaeris. Next base: position 722,213 of record PVLA01000045.1, read on the forward strand.
ATCTTGAAACAAAAGGAGAAAATTGTTTAGTTTAAAGGAACCACTGCCTGAAGGCAGGGGGTAGATTGGGTGGCTTTGGGAGTTTCATTTCATCACTATAATCCTATGATTATCTCACGTATATCCCTGGGAGGGAGAGAGAAGTCAGGTTGAAAAGGAGCCATAAATCATCGTCTGTGGACACACAGATCCCAGCCCTACCACCTCTCTTCCTCTTTGCGCAACACCTTCCTCAGTGTGTAGCACTGAACTTGGCTGCCCAGCCCGGCTGCCTGAACACACCCACCTTGTGTACCCAGATCTCTAAGGCTTCTGCTGCACAGAGGCTCTGTACCCAACTAGAAGCCATATAGTTTTTAAGAGTGCAACTTTTGGAATTAGATAGGAATTTAACCTGTATTTGGAAATTTATTTGACATTTCTCAGCATTATTTTTCTGCCCTGTAGGTTAGGGCAATGACTTCTTAAAGATGAGTGATGATTAAGAGAAGCAATACAACTGGAAATTTTATATGGCTAAGAAAAATTCCAGATATGATCAGATATAAAAATTCACATAGTGCTCCAGATCTGGCTCAATTTTTAGCTGATCATTTTAGTTATGCTGTTCTTAAAAGGGATTTGGGAGTAAGCAGGTAGATAATTCTGGGAGAAACGTCACAATCCCCTTTGGTTCATATTTCCCAGCACCATCTACCCTCCGACCACTGAAAACTACAGGCAGGTGGGAGTGTCCCAATCCTCTGAGCAGCTGGGGATGAGCAAAGGTCAGATGCTAAGTCTTTGAACTGAAATCCTAACTCTCTTCCATCTCTTAAACCTTACAGTTCTGTAAGGGCCATTTCTTTGTAAGCAGACTTTTCTTTTTTCTATTTTGAAATATCAGTGATGAAGTTTCCCTACTATTTTTTGTTTGCATTTCATTTTTTCCAGGGGGATGTCACAAAGAGTTCCATGTTGGAAAAGAAATCCAAGTGTTCTGCCTGCTGAAGTTCTAGAGATAGAACTTAAATAAGTTTAGGGCTACCTGTAAAAGAGGTGAAACGTGGAAAAGACTGAGTTGAGAAGTGCAATTCCTTCATCTTTTGGGAGAAATTTTATCCTACACACATTTCTTCCTCTGACTTAAAAAAAAACCCTCATCATTAATGACATCAGTGAGATATGCATCCATTTCATTGAGCTCTTTATGTGGTTTCTGAGTGCTTTTCTCACAAGCTAATTCTTCTTTTCAGGAACCATGCATTGTTCTTTGCGGTCTGGAGAAGGAACCATGATCTGATCTCAGGTTTGAAAGTCCAAGATGGAGAAAATAAACTTCCTCTATCTCCAAACTGCCTCAAGCCTGGGGAGGAAGAAAGGATTCTATAGAAGCAGAATGTATCAGGTAGCACCCCAGAGAATGTTAGGTGGCTTCGTAAATGTTTCCCTCTTCCTGGCTCTGATTTAACCACACTCTACATAAAATTTGCCCAGGAAGAAACAAGTGGTAGAACTAACACCTCCAATTTTGACAAGATCACTTATAAAACTCATATCGCCACTTCTGATCAGCCATTCCCAAATCCCAAAACCTCTGAAATCCAAACATCACTTTCCAAGGTTGCAGCATACATTTGGAGATGAAAATTGGTACCATTAAGAGATTACTTTTCATCTTGTTTAATTCCATTTGGTGTATGAGTCATTGGGTTTTAGGCACTACCGCAGACCCTACTTAACACCCCAACGGAAGTGTTTAATATCAGACAGTATGTGTGGTACATCTCTTCATAAGACAAAAACATTTCAAAGCTAATCCCAAGAGGAAGGGGCTGGTGATCTGAATGCCCTTTTAGGGCATCAAAACTGATAGTGAAAACGGAAGTAAGAAGAAAGAGCAATCCTGTCCATGCCTACCCTTAGAACTCAAATTTTTGCCGTATTTCTCAATTGGTAAAGTGCATCCAAAACCCTGGAAGACCTTATTACAATACAGAGGCTTGGTCAGTAAATTAAAGTTGGACTAAAATTCTTCATTTCTATCCAGCAACTGTTGTTGCTCATGTCACTGGTCTATGGACCCAAAGTTAAGTAGTAAAGATCTAGAGATCTAGAAACCTTGATTCTTAAGAAAATCCAGTAGCACAGTAAAAAAAAGAGGTTGTTGCTACCAGTATACAGATGAGGAAAGAGAGGGTCCCGGAAGTAGCTGGCACACAGCAGAGTCGGACCCAGCTTTCTTCCCCTCCTCCTCCCACATCACTTTGCCTAGAAGAAGGCACTAGGAAGAAGGCACAGGAAAACAGCACCCAGAGGCAGCAGCAGATAACGGAGAAACGAGATGTGTTCCACTGAAACACATCCTGATTAGTCACCCGCATTGTGAGGTACTGCACAAGGAGAAAGAAAGTCCATGTTTCAAGCCTCAGGTCTCTCACTAGCTGAAAGTTGTTTCTGGATCAATCTACTAAGCAAATCTAGACATTGAATTTGAGGCTTTTGCACTGAGCTACATCTCCGGGCCACTTAAAAATTGATTTATTCATTTGCTTATTTTTTATTTATTTAGAGATTGAACCCATAGCCTTCACAATGAGCAACATCATCACCCCCCTTTTGCAACTATTTTAAAATTTCTCTTGAGACAGGGCCTTACTAAGTTACTAAATTGTCCATGCTGGGTTCAATTTGCATCCCTCCTGCCTCAGCCTCCCACAGAGCTGAAATTATAGGCATGTGCCACCGTGCCTGGGCAAACCTAGCATTTTATATTTCCACTCCAGGTCCTCTAGAGCAGGTGAGCCAGCTTCAGTGAAATCTCACTCATCACTGTTTCTCAGAATCTTTCCCCATCACAGCAGCTTTGCGAGTACCACTGCAGGCAGCGTCATTCCGTGGGGAAGAGCATACTGGAGACAGAGGACCTTGGTTTGAAATCCACCCCCAGCAATTAACTGTGCAAACACAGGCAAGAACCTCAACTCCTCCTGCTTCAGTTTCTTTGTAGAACGCTGATAAATATAGTACTTACCTCAAGAGGCTGTTCCGAAAGTCTAAATTAATGTAAGTGAAGCTGCCAGGTAAATGATAAAGTGACTCATTCGAACTGCATCTCTCGAGGCTTCCATTTATTTTCAATAGCAGCAGCAAGGTGGTTTGAAGATTTGAACTTTGTTATTCTGAAAGTCCTGCAAAATAACTGATGTTATGTGAATATGATTATCCCAGTAATGAATATTCTGGGATCCGCTTTACTAATTTTGGGGGGTTAAAGTGGGAAAGAGTGAATTTTTACAGTTGGGAGTCTTGCGTCATGTTTTCTCTTTTTGGGGTGTTGTCATGATACCAGAGGTGGAAGGATACTCAGGGTAGGAAGATGAAGAGACATATCTGTACAAATGGAGGGAGAGGAGGGAATGGACACTTTGGAAGCGCACTATACTCCCAACCTAATGTGTTTACATCTGGCTGCTCCAGGTGGTGACAGGTTGTTATTAACATGCTCACTTACTCTTTGACTCATCTGATCAGTTTCCCTCCCTGCTTAAAATCACTTCTGTGGGAGGATGAAAGGCAAAGCAAAATGATTGAGGTGACAGGTCCCGTGGCTCATTGAAAAACTGTGTCAAAAAATCCTGCCAAAAGCTATTTTCAACTGGAAAGGAAACACCCTTTTGCGCTTTGTAATTCATGGGTGGACCACAAAAAAGGGAAAATAGCTAATGTCTATGGAACGTTGCCATTCACCCATAGCAACGGCCTTATTTACAGATACAAAAATCGTTACTTCTCTCTGTTCCCTGGAGCACAACTTTAATCCTGGGGAAATTTCGTAGGATCACAGACAGAGGAGGCCAAATCTTCAAGGTGGCTTCACTCCAACCTCCAAAGTTGGAACAACAACCTCATGCACGCAATTTCAGTTGCTGTTTCCCAGAGTCCCTGAGGTCCTCCTGCTCACACCCAGCATGGATTTGCAAAGGTACCAGAAAAATGATTTGAAATTAAATCACTGCCCTTGATCTGCATGCAAAAATGCCATCTGAATGTTTTTTAAAGTCCCCTGAGTGCCCACTATATTTTGCCATGCTCAAAATACAGTGTCTTACAGAAGTCTAGATCTAATTCTTTTTAAATGTAGGGAAAAATCAACTTTCCTGTATTTTCCTAAGTGTCACTGATACACACTGACAATATGATAGTCAGTCCTTATTCATGGTCCTAGTGATAATTATCTACTTCCTTGAGTTTGTATTTTATACCCATCTTAAGTACTTTTCGCATTTACTCTTTAATATTTACAACAACGTTATGGAAAAAAATAATAATGATTGACATTTCTTCACAGAAAGGTTAAGTATCTTTCCTTGGGTCACAACTGTCAAATGTAGAGCTGGATTTCAAAATTCATTTGGCTCTAGGGTCCTGGCTCATAGCCATTCTATGACTTAACTTCCATCTTCTTGTCTTTTTTTTTTTCCGACAATCCCTCTGTTTCCTAAAATACCATTACAAGTAAAAAAGAAACAATTCATAGTCAATTATTATATTGTCTAGGATAAGAGATGTCTGTTTCTAGAAAACTAAACAACACTATCTTTCATAAATGGGGAAGAAATATAGAGAAATGGTATTTCTCAAAGACTTGTATGAAAGTTCCACTGCACTGCTTATCATTGAAAAATATTTGGAGTTATTTAATGGTAAAGAATAAAAAACAAACCAAGTCCCACATGTGAGAAGCCTGGTTTTGAGAACCCAAATTTACACTGAATACCCTCTGCTACTCCAGTGCAGCCATCTAGGTCACTTCCAGTTTCCTTATTTGCAAGTAGAATCGTTATCTACTTTTTAATCTTTATTCTCTTTTAAGAATAGTTGCTCAGTTATGTATAAAAATAAAAAACATAATTAAAAATAGAAATAAGAGTATAAGTGATGACAAAATGTCAAAATTAGGACCAAGAGAGCAAGCACAGACAATATACAAATAGTGTGAATTCTCAGCAGCTTTGGCTCCCACAACTGACCCTAAGATTTTTACCTGAAAAAAAAAAGTTGTCCGTTTCTTGGAAGAAATGGAGTCCTTCCTTAAAACTCTTCCTATAAAAATTTTTTCATATGGATCTTCTTAGGGAAGTTTCCAAATAATGTGATAGCGATATTGTCAGTGACTTTTCAAACACAGATGTAATTGAGGATACTACAAGTTTTATTTGTTAAAATTTCTGCAAAACTTTGGATTCTAAATTGCTAGCCAGTTCAACAAGGCATTGAAGAGATAAATGAGTAAATCAAGGGGCAAAGTTCAACATGATTCTATCACGTGTGCACCATCGGATAGTCCAGCTTGTTCAAAGAAGAGTTTCTTCATATTTACTTTCAAACATGACTCTTCTCTTGAAAATTATGAAAGTGATAACTGTTCTCCAAATATTTCAATATGAACTTTTAAAAAACTTTTCATTTATTTATTTTTAATTTATTTGGTACCAGGGATTGAACTCACGACCTTACACTTGCCAGGCAGGCGGTTACACTGCTGAGCTAAATCCCTGGCCCCTTGAACATTTTTGGATAATTCCTTTTTTTCAAAATAAAACCATTTTGTTATTTTTAAATTGAATTTATTGGTACAATTTAGATACACATAATAATCACACTCTTATTCGGGAACCTGTACATGGTTTACTTTGAGCCCTTTTTCCTCCTGTGCTCTTACCCTCCCTTCAGTCCTTCTTCCCTTCCTTATTTAAAAGGCTTTCTTTCTCCTGTATCATTCCTCTCTCATTCTTTTCCTTTCATTTCTCCCTTGTTCTACCTAATTCTGCTTCCCACTGGAACACTGTATTTCTATTTCACAGTATTATACATGTGGGTTCTTATTCACACGTTCAGTTTTTCACATCACACAGACAATGCAATATTTACACATGGGTGTCCAATTTATTTCATTTTAAGAGTATGGTCTCGAAGTACATACATATAGCAATAAATGTCTCAAGTTTACCCTTCTTTAAGGCTCAGTAGTAATCCATCACATTAAAAGAAAACACATTATCCATCAATCAGTTGATGGGCATTTGGGCTGTTTCCAAGATTCAGCTATTACAAATTGTTCAGGTGTGCATATATTGCTGTGGTATGATGTTTTTAATTCTTTCAGGAAGATACCAAGAAAGGGAATATCTGGATCACATGGAACCTCTAATTCTAGTTTTTAAGGAATCTTCATACTTACTTCCACTGTGACTGTACCTGTCTACAATCTCAAAAACAGTGAAGTAGAGTTCCTTTTCCCCCACATTCTCACCCACATTTGTTATTGATTTCTTGAATATAATCATTCTTTATGGAGTGAGATGGAATCTCAGCATTTTTAAACTCATGGCCTCTCCAATGACCAGTGATACTGAACACTTTTCCTATATTTATTTGCCATTTTTATTTCTTCATTTGAGAAATGTTCATTCATTTCAGACAATCATTTTTGAACTAGGTCTTTAAATTGAAGAGTTCTGATTTTTTTCAGTTCTTTATGTTTTAGATATCTCCCCTTTGTGTGAGAAGCAAATGTTAAAAATTTTTTCCTGCTCTTTTGGGTTGTCTTTTCATTCTGTTGATAATTTCATTTGCGGCACAAAAGCTTTTTAACAAGATGAGATTCCAGCCGTTGAATATTTGTAATATTTCCTGTGAGACTGGGGTTTTATTTATAGTCTTTGCCTACACCAGAGTCTTCAAGTGTTCTACCTATTGTCTTCCAGCAGATTTAGTGTTTCCATTTTAATATTTAGATTTTTGATCCACCTTGATCTTAGTTTAGTGCCTATACCTTGCATTTTTATCACAATAGCTTCAAATTTCAAATGAGGGATTGTGATGCTCCCTAACTTGCCTTTGTTGCCCAGAATTGTTCTTGCTATTCTAGATCCCTTCTGGTTCCAAATGAAATTTAGGATTGTTTTCTCTAACTCTATGAGATTTGTAGTTGGGTATTTTGATTGATATTGCATTAAATCTTTATAATAATTTTAGGAATAGGGCTATTTTCACTATGTTGCTTCTTTCTACCCAAGAGCAAGAGATATTTTTGCCATTTTCTCATATCATCTTTAATCTCCTTTTCCAGAATTACGTAGTTTTCAATATAAAGGTCTTTTACTTCTTTTGTTAGATAGATTCCTAAGTATTTTTGATGGTATTAAAAAAGATGCAGTTGACCTAATTTCTCTCTCAGTGAGTTTGTTATTTGTGTACAAGGATGTTATTGACTTTTAAAAGATGCCTTTGTATCCATCTGCATGATTGAATTTGGTTAGTAAATCTAGAAGTCTTTTGGTGGATTTTTGGGGGTCTTCTATGTAGAGTATCATGTCATCTGTAAATAATAATAATTTAACTTCTATTTTCCTATCTTTATTTCTTTCTGTTGTCTAATTGTTCTGACTAATGTTTCCAGAAGTTTATTGAATAGGAGTAGTGACAGTGGAAACCCTTGTCTTCCTCTTGACTTTAGCATGAAAGTTTTTGGTTTTTGACTATTTAGTATGATGTTGGCTATTGATTTGTCATAGTGGGCTTTTATCAGATTGAGATAAAGACCATTTTCTATTCCTATTTTTTGTAGATATTTTAATCATGAATGGGTATGGACACAATAATCCTCATTAAGACACTGACAAACAGAATCCAGCAAATTATCAAGAAGGTTATATACCAATACCAAGTAAAATTCATCCCAGGTATGCAAAGATGGTTCAATATACACAATAAATGTAATACACTATTGCAACAGACCCCAAGACAAAAATCACATGATCATCTCAGTAGGTGCATAAAACACATTTTTGTACAATTCTAGAAAGTTGATATGTCTCCTAAATCTCATCCATCAGTGGTTGACTATAGGCCTTTGGATTGCAGGGTAGCAAGTTTACTTGAAGAAGGGGCAGATTATAGATTTGGCCTAAAATACTCCATAAATGTTATTGTTATTCTCAGAGCCTCTGATATGTACTAAGAATAAATTTGGATTTCTATGGCTATTGGGACACATGAAACAGTTAATTTTTATGATATAAATCAATCAAGAAACACAAAAATGTCCTTGAAAATAAAATATTCTTATTTCCACAAAGTGAGCACTGTAAACATGGCACTTGCAAAATGAAATTATTATTCTGAAACAGTTCTGAGTCTACCAAGCAAATGAAAAAAATATTTATTAAGTACCCAATAATCCTTACTCTTCTGTTTCAAGTTAGCTTTGACTCTGGCAATATTCAAACTGGATTATAATTTTGAGAAATATTGTTGACAAGTGAATCTACCAAGGTGAATTAATTGTTAAATGTTTATAACTTTTTGAAAACTTTTCTAAACTTGTTTTTAAACTCTGCTTGTTATTTTTTTCCTCTTTAAAGCAAAAAATAAAGACTTTTCTGGATCTTTTTTGTTTCAGCTCCATGAGTTCATCTTAAATCAATATAGCACTTTAAAATATATTATTACTATACTATAAATTTTCTTAAGGGATTTTAAAATTTTGAATTTTATTAAGAGTAAATAATTCATTGTGTTCTTTTGTTTTAAAATAATTATATTTATATAACTGTGGAAAAAGTAGTATTAAATTAGTTAACACAGTGTTAGCTTTGGGACACATGTGTTTCAGCAATTACCATTTTAATTTTGTTGTATCGTGTCAGTATATTTTCTGCCCTGTACTCAAATCTTTAAGCAAGTCTTTGTTAACCACATAGCATTAGGTTCTGAGTCCAAGAGACTTGTGAATAAAAATGTCTTAGGTAGATGACAACATGAATCAACCTGAATAACATGATTTTAAGTATAAAATAATTATATTTAAGAAAATATTAAAATCTATTTTATTATACCATTTTGGTATGGATTCATTTTTCTAATGATAAAGGATTGGCACGACAATTACTCTATTGAAAACATTCCTTACTCATGTAAATAGAGCTTTGAAATCAATTTATAAATGAGAGGAAGGACAAGTATCCAGATCTTCTAATATGTATTTCAAATGTTTAAGAATTAAATTATAAGCCACTTGAAATTTCTGATTTTTCCCTAGGGTATTATGTTGAAGTCCTTGAGAGTTGAAGTCATGTTTAAAAATATTGGTTTTGAATTTGTCTCAATAGTTGAGCATTAATATTAAGGTCATATATCTTGTCCCATAAACTGATTTCTATACATGAAATTTATAGGACAAGAAACAATAAAAAAGTGCCAACAATTTTTTAATGATATTGACGTATTTCAGCATAAAATTGCAAAGCTTTCAAAAATTTGAGGGAGTAGAAAAGATAGTGCTAACGTCCACTTGATATCCTAATTCTTATGTAAATTGTTGGCCTAGGAAGTCAAGAGTGATAGGTATTGTACTAGAAAACATAATACAGTTTAGAAAGATCAATAGAATGAAAGCATAATATAGGTTAAAAATAAGATCACTTTTTTAAAAAAATCAAATATTTGCAGCAGTTCAACTTAATGTCCCTTCTAGATAGATTTGTTGATCACACCAAAAGTGAAAAACCTCAGCTTTCACCTGCTTTATATAAAGAATTTCCATTAAAATTTTAAAAACCTACTGACCTAAAAAAAAAATTGTGCTTCAAAATCAGTAGGGTAAACTTTCTTAGAATCTGCCTGAATGGGATCACACATGTGAAGCTAATTAGTGTTAACCTGCTAATGGAGATCAGATCTCAACAAAATACAACTCAGTAAGTATGTACAAGTCAATGCAATGCAAGTCGATACAGTCTCTGAGCAGTTTTGGAAGACAAAGGTCTTCATTCAATATCATCTTTAATTTAATCTTTTCAGCCAATAAATTATCTGCAGAATTTTTACTAAGACACAGTTCAAGATAGGGTTTAGGTTTCAATATTCAGGACAGTTGTCTGAAGAACATATTTCTGAGAAAACAAAATCACTCTACAAATAGAAACTACAAATGTACTTTGCACATGAAACACTAGTAAAAATGACTAGAAATGAAAAGACTGCAGAAAGGCAGACCTGTTAGAGGAAACCTTTTATAAAATATTTTTCTGGAAAATTTAAAAACTTAGGACTGATGGGAGAGCATCTGCCCTAAAAGGGTGTGGAGAAGTGGGGACAAGTGACACCTGGTCTTTTTCCTCAGCATGGCCAGATGACAGTACTGTGCTGCATTCTGGCTCCTTTCCTCATAGGAAAGAATGAGTAGAGAAGATGAAAGGACTAAAAGATTACAGCTTGCATTAGAAGAAAAAATAAAAGAGGAAGAATAAAGATGCACAGTTGTCCTTAAGCAGAGCTTCTGTATGGCCACAGAAACAACCAGGTCTGTAAAAGGTAAGGAAAGGAAGAGATCAAAACTATAATATGAAAAGAATGAAAAGGAAAACAATAAATGGAAGAATTAAAACTGTAACTGATTGCTTTGTAAGAAAGAAATGTTTAAGGTATTTGTTTTTGTCCAATAGTAGAAATGGCTATAAATAATTAAAATTTATATATACATCCACCTAACAGTACTCAGGTAAATGTTCAACAAGGAATTTCTGGACTTATTGTAGACTGGAGGCTAGGAGACCTTCTTTGTAGTAGTGCTCAGTGAGTCCCATGGTATAGATATTCTCACTTTGATCATGTAAAATATCAGTGAGTTCAAAGTTAGAAAGAGCTATGGGCCCCTGAGTCATTTTTATCCTACTTCAGCGTGCTACTGAGTCTAGCTTCCATGGTGACTCTGTGAGATACTGGACACCAAAGTCTCTCTTTTGATTGGTGTCACTTAACCCTCACAGGTGAATACTGTTACCCAGATATCAGGCTCAGAGAGGTCCCTGCCAATCCAGTTTTGCATGGTTGAATTCAGAAGGCAGTAACCATATGTGGTTGGTTAAATTTTAGTCTGTATTAATTGTAAGTAAATAAAGTTAGAAATCAAACTCATTAGTCATACTAGCCACATGTGAAGAACAAAAAGGCTGTCACTGCAGAAGTCCTTGTATGATACTGTCTTTCACTCTGAAGTCTAAGTGTTGAGCCCAATGCTCAAAAGCAACCAAGTGTCTTGAAAACTAAACAGTAACAATAACAAAACATTATGTACTGTTACACCACTGATTCTGAGGCAACTTCACCTACTTTCCAGTGATCCTGTCTGCTCATGCTTGGCTTCAAATTTGGGATTTTTCTAGGTATGAAGAAGAATTTTGAGCATAAAAAGGTCAAAGGAAAATATAAAATCCTTTTTTGAAGAAACTTAAGAAAAAGCTGCTTCTTTTTAGACTTTTACAGTAAGTTTTCATGGGGCAACTAAAGTTATCTTGAAACAAAAAACTAAATACTTGCCTCCTCTGCTTGAGGTCCTGCAGGCTTGCTAATAAACTTCAGCTTCATTACAGACTATTTGCCTTTGTCTGCAAGGCCAAACTCGTATCATTCTCTTTTTCCTACTACACTGTCATGACACACAATCTTCTCTTATTTCATGACATTTCCAAGGAACTATAGAATTTGAAAATTTGTGTATGTTTCAAAAAAAGAAGATATTATTACGTTCACTAGAATTGGGCCAAAACCTAGGTATTCATTAATTCTTTTTATTCAGAGCACTGCAGCACAAACTAGAAATGTATAAGTATATAAATCTTCCTGGAAAAAGAAAAGTACGAATAACATTTATTTTATCACTTGCAAGAAAAAAAAAAGGGCAAACAAGGCTGCTGTTAATATTGCTACCTGAGTATCCCACCTATGTCTTACTAGTACTGTGTTATCTGAGCACTAATTGTCTGATTCAAAGTCAATGTAATCACTCAGTGGTACATTGGCAAGTATTTAACAACTGGTTCTTGTATGGGTGCCGGTAACTGTGAACTGAAGCAGTTGGTGATTTCCATGGGATAGAAACTCCTACCTAATGATACCATGTCACAGAATGCAGAAGTAGAAAAAGATGGGTTCAGCAAATTCCCCAAAGTCATTATGAGTCAGCTTCAACACACTACTGAATCTACCCCTGCTACTCACACACACTCCCCCTATCCAGAGAGTCTTAAAAATATGAACAAACAAACAAACAAAAAATGGTTTCAAAAGTTTGTCCACAGCCCATTTTCAAGCAACTGAGATAACGTCTGGTGTTCACCGGCATGTGTGAGCCATTTCACAGAGTTGGCACTCTTGGTTGCAGCTGGCAGAGGCCATAGTCACAGGAAGAATTCCCATCAGAAATGACACCACAAACTAATAATCAGGAAATAAAGCAGCAGGGAGAAACAAAGACACCACAGAGACAACCCCTTCCAAAGTCTGTTCTGTAAAGAGGCCCCATGCCAGGGAGTAAAGAGAGATAGATCCTCTGACTGTGAACCATGCTAGCAGGCGACCTCTCTTTGAGAGTCTCTTTGACAGTGCTGCTGTTTCTCCAGTGCCATAGAGGACCTTGTCACAGGCTATCACTAACTTAGCAAGTACCTGGAACCATTTACTTTCTTCTAACAGTGAGAAGGTGCCTTTGTGTTGTTTACATCATGTGAGTGGGTTATAAGACACTTTATATGAAATTTCTATGAAAGAATATCAGGTTATGGAAATTTTTACTTTGGGTGACATTCGTGCTTCCTAAGAAAAGCTTAGATCTAAAATTCTATTAAAGCTCAACCTGAAGACCTCTGAGTACTGTGCAAGAGGCACCTCTCAGCCTTGTTTGCCTCTTAGGCTCAGACTGACTTACCACCAGCTAAGAACCTTGGCTTTCTGTCTGTTTATATATTTATGCATCAATAGTCATGCTTGTACTCTTGATACTTGGATGCTCATCTCCAGAGGATCCTATCTTGGATGCCAAAAGTGAAGTCTCAGGGTGGTCTCTAGTCTCCAAACTGAGCGATCAGAAGATAAACTACAGACAAAGTTTTGACTCTTGACCAAATTCAGACATTTCGGCTTTGGAAATGTGCCCATCTACCCAGTGTGTGTCAGAACAAAGGAATGGCAAATAGAGATGTGAAGGGCATTTAAAAGAGAATTTCACACCTGCAGCCTGATGGCAACTAGAGAGAGAATTTACTTTACTCAATAATTAAAATCTGTGAATTAAGTTGTAATATAGATCTTTTAGCTTTATTTCTAAACCAGGAAATATACAGGGGTGGATGGATGGCTCGGCTGAAGCATTTCCATATTTCTTCTCTGTAGTAACTCTGTAGGTGGTCCTCTTAGGTGGTAAATATCTTGCTAATTAATCTGCATTTTTCATTTACTCAGTATAGAGCACTGGGATACGTGTGCTGTATGTAACTACATAATCCTCACAAGTGCCCTGTAAAAAAGTTATTTTTGAAATATTTGAAATATTGAGCAACTGATCTTCAGAGAAGTGATTTTTGCAAGGATAAACAATTAGCAAGTGATGGAATTGGTGCTTAATCTGAAATGCCTATGACTCCAAAGCCATTCCTCTCCATCTGTCCCCCACAGAAATGTGGAGGACATGCCATTTGGAGAATCTCATGTCAATTTTATTTTCCTTTTGATTAAAAACTAGGAGCACAAATAGATGAGTCAGAAAGTTCCTCACCACCTCACAGACAGAACAAGACTTCATATATTTCCAATTGGTATGTTTAAATTACTCACTTGGCTCTTAAATTGAGTCTCATTTTTCTAAATGTCTGTCAGTGGGACCAGAAGTAAATGGGATGAGGGACCTATGGAACTAACAGCCCTTCTGTGTCCACAGGTTATATGCCTTCTCTTTCACAAATATACCTGATATGAGGGGTCTACTGAACCCCTCGGCACATCAGAGTACGGGCAACTACACAAGGAAGCTGTTTATGGAAACTTAAGAAGTGACACAATGATTTAGGTTTTCAAATGAGTTTCCGATGTTTATCTTTATGAGGCTGTTAGAACACTGTAAACATTCCTTTTGATATAATCTCCCCTGTTCTGCCACTGGATGATGGTTGAATTCTGGTTACAATGAAAGTGTTGTGCAACATGGCATGTGATCCATGCAATAATAGCAATGTTCACCACTGCGTTCAGATAGACCGTAATTAATAAGTCAGCTAGGAAACAGAATCATGGATTTTTTTTCCCTCAGTGAAAGATGTAACAGAATTTGACTAGAACAATTCATGAACAAATAAACTAATTCAGTATATGTAAAAAAAAAATCACTCAAGGTCAATATACTTTAGTTCAAACTTGAAAAACTCAATTGGTAACACTCTACCATATTCAACCCATGCAACAAGCATGGTGGTTTTGTTTGTTTGCTTGAATTTTTAAAAAGATACTGGTTTAATTATATAATAACTGTACTTCACCATGGTTGTTAAACCACATCCAGTGGAAATTGGTGTCTGATTTATTTCCTGGGGAGAATACAAAGAAAATAGGTCCATCATTCTCAAAGACCTCTGTGTATTTGCATACAGCAGCCTATTACCAACTTGTGTGTGGACAGATCCTTCACCTTTTGGAGTACATCAACACTGGGAGATCCAAAGATAAAAATAGTCCTCATCACATCTCAGAGGATCTTGTCCTGGAAATGCCAAATACATACACTTCAACCTTCCAAAGTTGGGGAGGGGGCTTAAGATGAATGAAAGGTGACCATGGTCTTGACTTCCCTGCATTTTACACCTATGAATGTATTGGTGAGAAAGGAGGAAATGTTAGAAATTCCATACAAAAGTCTCCCAAACACTCAGAGCTTTGGAAACCATATTCACTGAAGTTTTTTTCTTTTTTTCTTTATCCCATTTCTGGTGTGAAATATGTGCTATCCTAGGCAAATCATTGACCTACTTGGTGTCACATATATCTGCTACGTGGACTGGGAACACATACACCTGTACTAACTCCTTTCCCTTGTGGATTGTGTATATATGCAGTCAGACACAGATGGAGAAGTCTTAAATTGGGGGTGCTCTGGAATACACATTATCATTATTGCTATTATTAATACTAATTTTGCCCCATTTGTTCATCACCTTCTAAGACCATCTTTGAAACTGGGGAAGGATAAGGCAGGACTCCCACCCCCGAGTCTTTACTCAGTCTCCCCAGATACCATGTAGACAGACTAATTCTCTTTCTGCATAAACAGCAGAAAAACTTCACAGTCATGCATTTAGACTTTTATTTCATGATTTTTTATAATACCAATAGGGCTCACTCCTTCCTGTATCTCGAATGATTAAAATCAAACTATGGTTAGAATGTGATTATTTCAAATTAATGCCACCTCAATCTTTAAACTCACCATCCAAACCTTCTCTATCCCACTACTCTCCAGTTCCCCAAAATTAGTCCACTTCGGCTTCAGTATGAAAGAAAAGTTTCCATAAATTAACCTACTGAAACTAAGTTGGGAGAGCCTTAAAGATCCTCCCTGTGACAAGCCTTAATGGTATAAAACCTCTCTATTGCTGCTAAAACGTCTTTGCCTTTGCAATTAGATATCCCCGGCATATCATTCTACTCTGAGAGAAGACCTATCACACAAATAAACTTGCTTTCTGGAATTCTAAGGAGGGCAAAGTGCCACAGTGTGCCTGGTGGCTGGCTGAAAAATGAGAAGAAAAGTGATGAGAAGGAGAGAGGCTCGCACTGAACTTTCTAAGCTGCAGGAGTGAGGAGAAGGGGCCCAGAGTCCATCCCTCTGCTGAGCATTCCATGCCTGTGCTACAGGCTCGCTGGCAGGCCAAGTGGGGTTGGAAAGCTCTAATTAGATTAGCCGTGTTTTGCTGGAAGGCAGAAAGCTTAAAACATTAACTTTTTAAACAAGTACATCAGTTCTGAGTAAACATTATTCTTTTATTTAGTTGTATGGTCTGAGTCAGCCTATTTCTAGGACAGTGGTAATGCATGCATTTGATTCCTGAATGCAAAAATGCTTTCAGTTTTGCTGTGCTAATCCCCTGATTTTGGTGCGCTTCGTTGAAACTGGCTATCTGTTGCTCTCTCCTCTCCTGCTTGACAGAGCTGATTCTTCCAGGCACCATCAGCCACCTTGTGGCAACCCTTGGTTGTCCCAGTGCGGCTCCTAGTCACTTTGTCCCTGTGGGTTGAATGGCATCTCATTGTCTGTGAGATAAAACCCACAATTTTTCATCAAGTACATAGAATTAGTACAATTTTTATAATCATATATGTGGGCCGTGAATCTTATTTGAAAGTACCCATCATAGGCTATAAGATCTAAAAAGAGTTAAAAATCCACATAAGTCTGAAGAGAATTATGAGCCCATTATACCGATTGAGTGGTTTTGGTCAAGACTCAGTTACCATATTTTTCAAGTGTATTTCACATTGTATGGTTTGTTGTGATAATTAACCAAAACTGCTTATGAAGGGGCCAAGCTATGATTGACCTATCATCATATGCACACTGGGTGTTGGGTGGATTCCTCAATCTTCTTCCTTTCTGCTCTCCCAGGATTCATATGAGGAGCAGAGGACAGAGATGAACTGTTCATAGTAATGCACCATCTCCGCAGTGCGAATGACGACCTGTGGATAATGCAGGGTTCTTAACTGTCCCTTTTCCACCATCGTCTCCCGCTGACCTGAGCAAACACCATCCAGTGTTCCAGCTCCACTCACCCATTCCCAGAGCCAATGTGGCTATTGCTCCAGGCCTCTGCACGGGAAGTCTCCTCTGCCTTCAGTTTTCTTTCTGTCTTTCTTTGTGTAACACCAAGTCCCACCAGTGCCAGAGTTGCCTCCTTATTGTCTGCTGGGCTGACTTGCTCCCCATCCACAGCATGGTCCTCAGGTTGTATACACACCTCTCCATCCTGCACCCCACTGTGGGGTCCTTCGCACCCTTGACTGCTGACCTGTTCTTGGGGATTCACTGTTCTCTGTATCTTGTGAAAGGGTGGCTTCCTTAGAAGCAGAAACTTACATATGAATCCCCAGAATGCAGAACACACATTCAATACTGAATAAATCTACATTAAGCAAGTAGGTTACTGAATATCATGACTGGATAGCTCTCTAAATGACATATAGAAAAGGGGCACAAAAGAAAATCACCCCAGTAACATGTTCCTTGACAATGCACATACCTTCTTCCTAAATACTTTCAAGCTCTATTGTCTAAACTCCGGTTTCAGGTGTCATGTCCAGGGAGGTGTTTCTGACTTCCCTTCAAGTGGTCAGTGGTGACTGTGGTTGTGGTCACACAGGACCAGAAGTACCCTTCCTTACAGGGTGCTTGCTCCATCTGCTGACAGTGTTTGGGGGTAGGGTGGGGGAGAAGAAAGCTGTTCCTCGGAAGTCACAGGGGCCACAGGTTTCTAGTGAGTGACTCTCAGTGAGCTACGGCCAGCAAGGCAGTGAAGACAGGAAGGAAATAAAGAGTTTTCATGGCCCCAGCTTCAAAAACATGCATAGGTTCTCCCCTTAGGAGGCCAAGAGACAGAGAACTAGGGGCAAGGGAGTTATCTTGCTGAATGGTTCTTTTTTTCTTTCTTTCTTTCTTTCTTTCTTTCTTTCTTTCTTTCTTTCTTTCTTTCTTTCTTTCTTCTTCTTCTTCTTCTTCTTCTTCTTCTTCTTCTTCTTCTTCTTCTTCTTCTTCTTCTTCTTCTCTTCTTCCTCTTCCTCCTCTCTCCCTCTCTCCCTCTCTTCCTCATTCCCTCTCTCCCTCTCTGTTTTTCTTTATTTTTTTGTACTGGGAATCAAACTCACAATACTGGATGCTTCTGCTTCACATGAACATAGCTGTCCCACAAAAAGCTTCCTATATACATGTCTAACCTGGTGCTAAGCCATGTGCAGCGGAGCTATATTCTCATAAAGAGCAATTTGAAAGTGTGAGGAAAAGGCCTGAACTGGAATTTCAGCAAGGCTTCTTGCAGACATCCAAAGGTTAAAATGATGTCACTCTCATTTTCCTCCTCCTCTTTCTCCATTCTTTTAATTTTTTTTTCCATCTTTTGAATGAGTAGCTGCCATGGGGTATAGGAGTAGGAGAGATAGAAGATGAAGCAAGAATATTTTTAAAACATTAAAATCTCTCTTCCATGGTCAGAAAGCTGCTTTTAGACTCTATTCTAACTTTTTGAGAAAATAACAGAAAATCGTGAAAAGAATAAGTGACTTTCATAACAGCAATTGCAAAAAAACAATATTTGTCATTCCCCTGAAATTTGTTGGTTTTAAATGTGTATTAAGATTTGTGCTGATAGGAGTTTAACTAATTCATCTTATACCTCTGTACTATGTTTCCAAAGTTGCTATGGTTCAATTTGTTTAAAAAGCAGGTTTAAAAGTGCATACAATGTTATAGCTAGATTTTTGCTCAGTGGTCTTAACAGATTTTCAGAAATAATAATTTTGCTTCATTTCATGTTAAGTACTGACACTGATCAATGTATCATTTTGTCAAATATATGGCATTTTAAAAAGTCAACTATTATTCAAAATTAAAGTCAGGCTGTTTTTCACACCAAGAATTGGGATAGATATTTCCAAAGGAAGAAAGGGAAAGAGAGAGAGAGAGAGAGAGAGAGAGAGAGAGAGAGAGAGAGAGAGAGAGAGAGAAGAAGAAGAAGAAGAAGAAGAAGAAGAAGAAGAAGAAGAAGAAGAAGAAGAAAGAAGGGAAGAGAAAGAAGGGAAGGAAGAGAAAGAAGAAAAAGAAAGGAGGAAAGAAGAAAGAAAGAAAAGAAAGAAAGAAAGAAAGAAAGAAAGAAATTGTCATTCTTAGATTGACATATGTCTATACACATTGGAATGACTTTGTTTTTATCAATCCCTGATCCCCACAAAATAGTTTATAAAATCCAAATCCACTGTAATATAATAAAGAGATAGGCATAGAAAGTCTCAACTAATATGGTCAGTCATTAAACTGACTAAATTTCAACTTCATATCAGGTGACATCCTGGTAGCTCAAAATAAAACTTGTGAAATTGGGGTTCTTGCTACTTTGGAGCTTACAATACAGGGAAAATGACATATGCAAAAACTAAAAGAAAACATCCCATGTACTTAAATTTCAGTTATCCAGCATTTTCAGTTCTAACAACATTGCATGACGGAGGGGAATGACCTTTCTGAGAACCAACTCATGACCTTTTTAGATTTTCAATGACATAGAAATTCAGAATATGTGGTGCATGCTCTATTAGCTCACTGCTGATGAAGATAATAAGCAGGAAGAGGTAGTTAGTGCTGCCAGGAAGACCTATGTAGTCAGACAGAATGACAGCAATGTTGAAAACAGTGATAATGGTCAACAAAGGGAGTGTCAAATGGCTGCGATCTGTCTAAGATGTTGGAAAAAGCACAAAGTCTGCATTCCATTGGCATTGAGGCATTGAATTCTACACCTCAGTTGTCCTTGAGATCACCTTGTGTGCACAAGATGGTTACCATTGTAGCTAAGAAGAGTCATGAAGGATCTCATGAAGGCTCAATTGTACAAAAAACAAAAAAAGAATTTCATTTTGTTTTGTTTTCAAATGTTAAAAAGCATCCATTCCTTCACATATTCAGTTTCATACAATAGTTACCATGCCTGATAAGGAAGACGGACCTAAATTAAATATTTCTGTCACAAGTGAAAGAAGATCTCAGAGGATTCATCAGACCTGTGTTTCAAAGTTATTCAGTATTATACAAATATGAAGAGCCATTGTGTTGTTTAATGTCCTTTCTGCAGGAGTGAGGGTGTGTGTGTGTGTGTGTGTGTGTTTGCCTTTTGTCTTTTCTTGTCCACCCTCTGCCCCATAAAGACCCATACATGGGCATAATTCCCTTTATCAGTGCTCAGGGAATTAATAAAACTTTCTTCTCAAGTAAAACAATTCTAAGTTTTTGTGCTCTATTTTCATTTCTGCTCCATTTTCATTAATCATATAATAATAATAATAATATTTAAAAAATGTTAATCTGCCTGCTGTTAGAAATAATTACAGATATGTCCACACTTGTCTCCCATATCTACATCATGGCAATAAACCCACATTAGTCACTGAACACTGACAGTCTCATTATGTTTTTGTTCATTTTGATGCCTGACTTGACGAAGTGGCCTTTGATTCCTTGGAGCTGGGGGCAGTGGGTGGATAACGGCACCCTTGTAGATGAAAGCTCTTTTAAGGGAAAGAATGCTGACTGGTGAAGAAGAAATGAAGTGGCCAACTTGAGAAGTTCTTCAGACTTATTTTGTAGGGGAGTTGGTGCAAGGCAATGGCATGCTGCAGCATCGAAGTGTATGCTTTTTCCAAAGAAGCTTACTTAAAATACTCCCCACAGATGTTCTCTAATAAAGAACAGCCCTTGTGAGTGAGTGTGCTATTTCCTTTTTTGAGCAGAAGAGTTCTTTGTGAGGCAAGGCCCAAATCATAAACATCTGAAAGAACCTGCAGCCTGGGGAACTGTTGCTACCACCTTGGAGATGACTTCCACCGTGGCTACAACCTTCTGATTCTGAAAATCTCACAACAGCGCCTGCTCTCAAAAGACAGCCTCACACATGCACCAGGAGCCGTTTCACTTGGGGTGATGGTCACACATGTGCCGCGATAAGTGAGTTGTATTTACAGGGACCTACACTAAGAAAAGCAACACATTCTTCCAAAGGTACAAGTTTGGGAGAATGACTCCTATGTAATTTAAGAATAATCAGAGATCTTAGATATAACATGGAAGGGATGAAAATGCCTCAAGGAAATATAAGAAAGTAATCGAAAGTTAAGACAAAGGCTACAGATTTTCTGAATCCTGAAGGAAGAGAGTTAAGTGAGTGTCATTTCACTACACTAAGGAATTTGACTCTTAAAATTAAGGTAAGATAAACAAGACAAGGTTCCATAAGTAGAGTTTTGCATCCTGTTTTTATTAAACATGTTGATATCAGTTCTTTACATACATTCATTTTTCTCCAAACTTGCACCTATTTTTTATTTACTTATGATTTATTATGAGTTTATATAGCACCTTAGATTTTACATGAAGGGCTCCCTCCTACTCCCTTCCTGCTTGAGTGATCATTTCTCTGAAAAGAATTTACCCCTTATTGTAAGATCCTGCCATGTACTAATTAGTAAGGGATAGTAAAAAGACTACTAAGCCTCTGATAAGAGACCCCAGTGGTTTATCTTAAGTAACTCATCACGATTTGAGCTCCTAATTCCTTATCTATAAAATAAACATTGCAAAGACTAAAGAAGGACAAGGAAGAAAATGTCCTAAAAGTATTTTGAAAATACAAAGCAGTGTATGTGCAGTTAGCACAATGTCTTGGTACTATACTTCTGTGATATTTTATTTGTATTGCATCAACAAAATAGAGGAACGTTCAATAAAAGTAACAGAACTCATCCAATTCCATTTCATTTTAGGTAGTAAAAGATTTGCACACCATTACACTATATTACATGTTTTTTGCTTGAGTTTGGCACAACAATATGAAGAGATGCCTGTGCATATTCCAAGCCCAGACCACTCTTCTCCAAAAATCCAGATATTAGGGAAAGAGACAAACTACCTGACTGTCGCTTAAAATACAATTATATGGGAAGTAAGATGAACATTCACTCACATTCCCCAGTTCTCTGTAAAACTAGGAAAGTCCGAAGCAAACTGGAAGACAGGTTACTCACTCTGAAGATCATGATGTAGATAATCAGAAGGGCCTTGGCCTAGAATCAGACCCAGTTAGTTCACCTTAGCTGTGGCACCTCCTGATACAGTGACCTTTGATCAAGTTACATAATCTCTGATTCTTTGTTCCTCTATGCAAAGTTAGCAATTTAGACCTGAAGTCTAACTAAATGGCATGTTATATAAGCATTAACTGTAATACTACAGCTGTGTTTAAAGTGCTCAATAGACTTTAATTCACAGAAGTCTCCCAATAACTTTGTGAGACAATTACTGTGATTATCCACCATTGACAGGGAAACTAATAAAGCCAAGAATTCAAGTGACACTATTTGAGGCAGTATTTCAGAGCTGGTAGGAGCATAGTCTCTATGGTTGGGGCTCTATTATCTGTTCCACCATGCTAACTGAATTACCCTGGACAAGTTCTTTAACCTCCTTGCCTCAGAAATACAAGGGCATCTTCTATGTTCATTTTAGAGCACTCCAAACAGTGTCTAGCACAATATTACTACTGTGAACGTATTTGATCTGTCTCAAAGTTCCTCTCTGGGTCTGGGTCTTCCAAAGTCTATGATTTTATTAAGTCATATTCCCTTACTGGTTTCCTTCTGCACAAAGGTGGAAAACAGACTTATTAAATGCAGAGTATTTTAACAATAATGAAGTACTAAATGACCGCCCTAGTTCCTAAAACACATTCTCCGCGAAAACACTGCTGATTCTCACATAGTGTCTGTGTGATTGCAAATCTGAGAATTCACTCCTGGGCATCTTTAAAAAGAAAAGAAATCAGCACAACATTTGCTTTGTTCCTTGACATTAAATCTGCAGGCCTTTGCCAGTTTGGAAGTCAACTGGAACCTTTAACATCACTTAAGCTTACAGTTTCATTGATGTAATTATTCGACAATAAAGAAGATTTTAGCCTTCAATTATCATGAGAAAGTTATCATGTTTCAACTTTTGATGAATCATTTGGAGACATTATTTTCCCTTGTGTGTCTAACTGTTGCTTAAATGTGATGTCTAGGATAAAGGGATTGATTTTAGGCAGAAATCCTTACATAGGAAGTTAGCTATTGTGTTGGCACATCTGGGTTACTATTTCTTATGTGTTATATACTATTATCTCACAATTCACTCAATAAATTTTTTACTGATTATGTACAATGTGTTAGGCATATTTATTCAACAATTTTCTTTGGAACACTCAAATCAGTTTCCAGGATATTCACTGTTCTATAATTTTTATTTTTGAGAATAAAAAAAGCAGAATATAATGTAAGTCAAATTTTATAGAAAACAATTTACAAGGAGCTCAAGGAAGCTATATCAGGAATCATACGAAAATGTCTAGTTGGCTGAGTTCAGTTCTCTATTATGATCATGTTATAAGACTTCTTGCCAGCTGCTATCAGAAGTGTGCACGAGGCTGATCACCTCATCTTGCTTAGAAGAAAGTTTTACTGCAGTCTCACTTGGCAAACCAACCTGAATTATGGTGCGTTGCATAGTTCCTTGTGCAGTTTAAGACTTGGAGTCTGAGGTTTGCTTCCTACTGGTGCTGGGCCGTAGCCTTCCCTTACTAGCAGGAGAAATGGTGACGAGATCCCACAATACCTACAGTGCCTTTGCCCAGCCTAGTTTCAGTGATAGTGGCTGACAGTGTAATACTCATTCAGCAGCTGATTATAATTAAAAATATCAGAATAATTAAAGTCCTCAGCTTGACAAGCAGAGCCATAACTTTGCCTTCAGACATTCCTCTCTAATTAGTTAATTAATCCTAATGCAAATTATAAGCAATAATTAGTCAGCCAAGCTTGACATAAAAGTCTGCTGACTTACAGCTAAAAGGCTTTCTGGTTGCTGGTTTGTAGTTTCTAAAGGTGTCTTTTGTCCACTCATGGTTTCTGTATCCATCCTACTTCAAACTTTTTGCCGACACATAGATACTCAAAGCAAATTGAGCTGGAGAAAACCACAGCTATAAAAACCTGCATTACCACAGGCATTTTTCAGTTTGATATAATAAATTACATGCTCAGTATCTGTATTGAATGTCAATATGTGGTATATCCTATTCAGGAAAAAAAAAAACATAAAATGAGAAAGTAGAGAGGAGGTGAGGACATTTTGACCCAAAGCATAGAGTATGATGTGTTCCATGTTGATTTGTGCTAGATCACTGGGGTGCTTTCAGGCATGTGCCAAGAAATTGAGTCATAATGAGGCATACCTGAAATTTGATATCCTTGTGACAGAAGAGCTAATATTTGATCCAGATTTTTGGTAAATTTAAACAGATCCAGAATCTGTTAAGAGAATTTGCATTATCTCTTGATAAATAAGTCTGAAAATTATATTCTCTGCACATCTCTGCCACTAAGAAGCAAAATTTCCTCCTAATAAAATTGAGAGACCCTGATCTTAGAGAATATTGAGTAAATAGTTTTTAGGCTCTTCAAACAACGAAACATTCTGCTACCTGTCATCTGACGTCCTGACTGTCCAATAGCCATGAGTCTGCCCTGTGCACTAGAAGCCAGTTCACGAAAAACTGCTGTCAGGCAATTAAAGGTGAGAGCTACATCTGTGAAAACACACTTTGGATGATGCCTTTGAACACAATACTCAGAAAGAATAGTTTAGTATATTGACTGCAAAAATGGCCTGAATTAATTCTTTCTTTGTATTCATGCTTCTTGCAAGGTGACTTTGCAGTGCTTCCTTTCGGATGTTAAGTTAATACTGTTTGCATTTGAGATTTTCCTGCGGTTTGCTTTGGCTGTAAGGATAAGGAAGAAGGGACTGGGTTCCAGGTACCAACCTAGGTCTCCAGATGCCTCATGTACCTCTGATTGCTCTCTTGAAACTCTGCCTTTATCTTGAGATAATCTGAGAGTGGCCTGCTGGAGGAAAAGTGAGCATGTGATGTAGAGAAACCATCCCTTTGGGAGTCGTTTTAAATCAGTTGACTCCTTAACTGCCTACTGGCAAATATGAAAGCCTAGCAAAAGTCAACCAAACCAAACAAGATTAGAAAACGTACCCAACTGATCTATAAACTTGTGAAATAAATAAATTATAACTGTTGTAAGACACTGCATTTTGGAATGTGTTGTTACATACAGTAACTGAACAACATAAGTGTTAACAGTTTAGTCTAGGGCCTCTCACTCTAATGAAGCAAAAGAAAGAACTTTCACTTCCTTATATGTGTGAAATTTCCAAATAATCCTGACTGGGTTTATAAATAAGCAGTTTTACTCTGATTATCTGTGCATTCTCTCCTATATCTTCTTAAATTTTTTCCCTCAGTTTAAAGAGTTATTTAAGGCTTTCTCAGTACAAATAAAATTCTTTCCTTAATACCACACCAGGGCACCTCCCACCCCGAGTTTAACCACAACTTTCTTTTTTCCATAACTAATAAACTTTTAAATAATATATTCTTCTACTCCAACAAATTTCTTTGCCTTCCAACCAACCATTACTTGATTCCTACTGGCATTCTTTTGGGGAGCCTAGGAATACAGACCATTTCTTTGTCTCACCCAGTATCTGGAGGATAACGTGTTCCTGGGCATAGGCCCCTTCCACCATCTTCAAAACATGTCACTCCAACCTCTGCTTCTATTTGCACATCTTTCTGATCTGGGATGTTTGCTTTCCTGCTTTTGAGGACCCTTGAGATGACAGTGGGCCCACTTGAATAATCTAGATTAATCTTTGAATTGCAAGATGCTTACATTAATTACAGTTGCACAATCATTTTGCCATATGAAGTAACATAATCACAGCTGTATATGTACAGCTCTGGGGAGACAGAATTCTATTCAATGAAGCTTAGCCATTACCCAAAACTCAAATATTATACGAATCTAAAAAAAACTACATCTTTTTGAAGTTATACCTATCCCACTTGGGTATACTACTATCCTAATTTTTAATTAGGATTTACTTGGATTTTCCTGATTTAAGTTTTATATAAATGGAATCTCACAATATGTACTTTTTGCATCTGACTTGTGAAACTTGCCTATATTTATCTTTATTACAATACGATATTCCAATATATGACTTCTACATATACATATATGAATCATTTTTGGCTCATGGCTGTTACTAGTGTTTTTGTTATTAACATCCAATAATATCCTTTAAATCATATACATGGTAATTAAATTTTTTCACCTTTACTAGAGATTCCAACGTGTCTGTACCAAATTTATAGCTGATCTCCAACCTTCCTACCACTTGTTATTAGTGTACATTTTAACAGTCCCATCATGTTGATCACTCTGTACCATTTTCCCTTTTAGACATTAGGAGAAACTATCCTCCCTTGGAATCTAGAATACTTGTCTCTCCAAAGTCTCCTCAAAGTTGCTCTGAATATTCTTTCTCAGATTACATATTTAGATTCTCCCTACCACCTATATACATCACTGCTGGCACCTATTTCTCTCTCTCTCTCTCTCTCTCTCTCTCTCTCTCTCTCTCTCTCATCATTTCCTTTAAATTATTTTTCAGTGCTATTTAATCTCCATAGTAGAGTAATACAAAGTCCCTGATAGATTCTTTATTATTGCTACACCAGTTTGGGAGTAAAGGATGACTTCCTGCCAAAGTGTCTACTCTTCATTCTAGACAGACATCGAACTATATTGCTTAAAATCCTTAAAGTTAAATTAAACATCTGACTGACTTATAGAAAAAGGAATGTAGCAGCAGAGATATCTAACATTTTCAAAGTTAGTACAGTTTCCCTCATCTCCCATTCTCCATGTTATTTTTTCTTCCTAGAAAATCCTACAAGTTATATACTGAAAATGGCAGTAACAAAATATAGAAGGAGACCGCATATCTGAATCTGTTTGGGAAAGAAATACCTAATATAAGCTGGGTCTGATATATATGAGGGAGATGGTGTTATAGCAAGAACCCAGTAGGGTTTCAGCACTGTGTGTTACAGTCAGCATGCCAAGACAAATCTAGAAATAGGTAACTCAAAATGAGATGCTGCAATAACAAATATATCAAATATGAAAAATCTAGGTGCCATGATACAGATATAACAATTCACTTATCTATGTTATATGGTGTAAAAATATTTGGTGAAACTCACAGGAAACAACCTGAGAAGAACCGAGTATCTCTAAGGGAGGTAGCTGATTTTTTGTGAGCATGTGTTTGTTACTGTTGGCTGCACTGGGGAGAGATGAGTTTTTAAGAAGTGTGACTGGTTAGTAAGCAGAATGAAATGGAACAAATAACAAAATTCAAGATTTTAAGACATTGAAAATATGGATTTTTATAGACTATAAGGAGCAGAAAAGGTAAGATTAATATAGCTTTTGAGAAATAAAAGTCCTTTAATATCTAACCTTGGGCAAAGGAATGGCCTTTTCACCAAAGCCGTATGTTTTCAAGGAAACTACCCTTAAACTGAAAGGAAAGAGAAGCATGGGAGAAAAGAAGGAAGGGAATAAATCATATTTGGGGTGATATATAGAAAAAACAGTGTGGGTACGATGTCTCACACATTAACTTGACTGGGCTCAGTAGACCAGAAGTCTTAAGATTTTAAGAAAACTACATTGTTAAAGAAACAACCCAGATATTGAAATTCACTCACTGCTTAGTATCTGAAACAACCTCTCTTTTTCTCTACTTTTTAGTAACAGTCCTTCAAAACATTCACATTCCAAAAGAGAAAAGTCCCTCCTTCAACCACTTTAAATGTGCACATGGCTTCTCCAGAGGTTACAACTCTGGAGGAAAAGGCGTAAAGTTCCCTCGCAAGCACCCAACTCTGAAATCTCAAATAATTTCTCCACCTAGAGGGAGAAGAACACTTCATGATCTGGACACAGGATTGCACAACTGCTAGTTACACAACAATTATTGATTCACAGCACTTGTCTCTGAACCAGCAGTATGCGGTAGTTATTATGATACACCACTCAGATTCCAATACAGGACTGAAAGTTTTAATTCACTAGGTGTAGTGATGCTATGCACATACCTCAAGCAGCAGTTTTTGGTAACTATCTCTGCTTAAAAGAGTTTCCTTTCACAATTTACAAGGTCTTGCTCCTGTCCACAAGCATCCAAATCCAAAACTTGGTCAATCTAAATTGGAAATACCCAGCCTGCTCCCCTACCTTGCTACCTTTCGGAAGGCCACCCTAGTGTCATCACAGAATTGGGTGAACACTGTACAGAGACAGCTGCCTTCTTTTCCATCGCATGGGTGCTGTTGCCAAGAGCATTCCTTTATAAACCTTCTGCATGGTGATCTCCATCTGAGTCAGCTCCCTCAAGACTCAGGCTATGACACACATCAGACTCCACTTAGGCTGTTTATGTTCCTCTTTTTTATAGTAAGTTGAAGTGGTATTGATAATTTCCCTTCGTGTTTAGTAGATCTCCATATTCCAGCCAGTGGTCTCCACATCTCCTGGAACACTGGGGCATGAACACATATGCAATGATTGATAGGAGGAAATAGATGAATGCCTGGTGGCAATAAGGGCAGATGTGGCAAAAAAAAAGAGCCAAAATTCATACTATCTATGCTCTCTTGGAGTAGTTATTAAACACCTCTAAACAAATTTTACCAATTCCACATTCTGTTGAGATGCTTTTGATGTTACTACAGTACTTACTTATAAAGCTATTTTTTGTCCCTTGGCAGTATCTGTCCCTGCTTTCTTCTTTTCTGTATGGCTTCATTTGCATCATTGCAAAGGAAGTGGTGAGACTGCCGTCCATCAGGGAAAGAGTGATGATGAGGAGATAAGCAGAGGGCTCTGGACCTCTCCATTTCACAGTGTGTCCATGAGCATGGCTCCTCCTACCCAAGATGGAAAATGTGCCCTTACTATCCATATAGCTATCCTGACCACCAAACCCCAAATCTGGGGCATGGAAAATCAACATGTTAAGAATCTTTAACATCGTAAGTCAGTTTGTAAAAATAAGGAAAAAGAAAAATATAGTAACCTGTCCTTAAAAGGTTCCTGCTTCCCACTTTTCCCTCCAGCATACATTTGCTCTTATCATCCTCCTCATCCAATGGTATTTATTAAATAGTCACATTTACATGGCACCGTACCTGTGATTTTCCATTTCTCTCCAAGGAAGATTTCTTGGTTTAGAAGTTTTAATGGCTGCTCCTTTGAAAATGTCTTAAGAGGGTTTTGACTATAATTCCTTTTCTCCTAGCTCTTATTTAATAGGTGCCAATGCCTATCTTTTGCCTGGGGTCTTGGGCTACGGAGAGAAAGATTCATTAACCATGGTGAGTTATGGATTTTAGTGCCCTGGCTACTTCATTTCTCATATCCAAGTAGATCATTTCATCCCTAGTCCTTCCGAGCCCAAGGAGGCATATATTGTAAGTAGCCTTAATCTGC
Source organism: Hydrochoerus hydrochaeris (assembly GCA_004027455.1). Taxonomy (NCBI): domain Eukaryota; kingdom Metazoa; phylum Chordata; class Mammalia; order Rodentia; family Hydrochaeridae; genus Hydrochoerus; species Hydrochoerus hydrochaeris. Next base: position 751,292 of record PVLA01000045.1, read on the forward strand.
TTCATTAGAACATTTTTTGACTTTACAAGAATGATACTGCCAATATTACCATATTACTTCTGATGACATGCATGGCAGAATAATCATATACTCATACTAGCTGGCAGTAGTGTAGTGATTTTCACTGTGGTAATCAGTAATACTATGTAAGTTTGGAGCTTGAACATATTAAAATAATCACGTTTTTCAGATATAGAACATTAGATCTAGAGAAGTGAGGTGTCTTGCCTATGTTTACATACTGGTGGATCCTACTCATAACTCACTGTATGCCCTCATTGGACCCTTTTCAGAAAGAAAACAGATATGTACTGATGGCAAAGAAGGCTCTTAGACATCAGATGATTTTTCTGAGTGATCCAGAAACAACAGAGCATCCCAAGATTATTATATAAAATACTACAAAAGAGGTGATATATGATTAGTATACCTTGGTCTCATTTCAGTTAGGCAGTTTACTTTCTGTTTCCTCTCCTTGTTTTAACGTATACCCTTTTGAGCCCAGTGTCCTGGAATGCCAGGTGAGATTCCTCTCTAGGAGGCTTGCTTCGTCTTCTTTTAAAGTGTCTTACACATCCTCACAGTATTCTTTAATTTTCAGAGTTAAACTCTTCCTAAGAAGCAGAGCTGTACTTTTTGTTCTTCTGAAAGAAATGATTGCTACTTCAGTTCAGGGACTGTAATTTCTCATATCTAGCCACTTGGAAAACTGTAAAGTAAGTACAGTTTATTTTTTATTCCTTCTGCAGATCACTGTTTCTCAACCTGTGTTATTCTGCTCCCTACCATACACCTGCAAGATAAATCTGACACTGTGCAGAGACATTTTCTGTTGCTGCAGCTAAAAGAATGCTTTTGAAGCATAGCAAGGAAATGCCCAAAACGCTGCTGAGCTTTCCACAGTGCACAGCACAGCCCTGACAAGCGGGTATCCACTTAAAACCTCACTGTGCTAAGATCTAAATGCTGCTTTGATGTGTTCCATCCCTTTCCAGAGTCCCAGAAATTATGAAGCTACATTTCTACCATTTTGTAGGGAAATGACAGTGTAGCTGTCAGCTATCACAATGAAAAATGACATCTTAGTAGGGCATGGTGGTACACATTTGTAATTCCAGCAACCAGGAGCCTGGACTTGGTGGGTCATAATTTTGAGTCCAGCCAATGCAACTTACTGAGAAGGGCAAACAACCATTTATTAAAAAGACTGCATCTTCTTCTTTGCCTCTCTAGTAGTAGACTTGTAAAACTCATCTGCATCTTCTTCTTTGCCTCTCTAGTAGTAGACTTTTAAAACTCATAGGAGAAAGTTCTAGCTCTGCACTAGAAGTGAACAGCATTCTGATTTCTTAAATGTCCAGGTATTGGAGCAAATACAAAATAGAGATAATAAAGTCTTCTTACTTTATTGGGATCAGTATAAAAACAAGAGACTAAAACAGTAGTAATAAGGGGAGGGGCCAGGATGGAAATGAAGAGATGTGGGACAACAGTATACTAAGTTTTAACTGTGTAGGCTGAATACTTTAGAGATCTAATGTACAACATGAGGACTGTAGTCAGTAACTGCAGGACTACAGCACTGTGAGATGGATATTTGCTGAGAATAGATTTTAGGCATCTGTACCACAAAAAAGGCAGTTACTATGCAATGAACATTTAATTTGCTTTACTGTAATCATGAATATGCATACATATCAAAACATTATGCTACTGACATTAAATATACAATGCATAATAAAATATATAATATATAATAAAATAATGAAACAAAATCATGTCTGCTGGAATCCTACAAAGCTATAAAGTGCAAAACAAATGCACGGAACTTTAAAAATAAGTGCTGATTAGCAGCAAAAAGATTAATTTGTAGTGGTAGAGCTTTAGGCTCCTTGACATCAGGTACTTCTGGCCCAGAACCTTGCCTAGCATCTCTCTAATTCCACATCTGTCTGAGCTAGTTTCCTGCCAGTGAGACAGGATCCACAGCATCCACAATTTAAAAGTGAAGAGGCTTATTTAAACTTTCAGTTCTTAGTGGATTTAGTCCATACTCAGCTGGCTCTAAGAAAGGCCTGGTAAAGAAGGCTGGGCATGACATGACAAGTAGGAAGCAGAAAAAGAAGTGAAGCTCCAGGAAAGGAGATATAATCTTCCAGGTCACTCCTTTGCTGACCAGGCTCCACTTCGTAACAGCACACGTAGGAGTGGATCAATCCTCTGATGAATGTATCACATCTATGATTCACTAACCTTCTAAAAGCCCCACCTCAGAACACACGAGACTTTGGGGTGACAGTCGATAACAGAGTTAGAAATTCTTTGCCAAAGTTTAACACCAGTTCTATTTTTACTGTTTATAAATTGTCTGGAGTAATGTACATGAAAAAGTGCTCTCAGTGCTAATCATCTATTAGATACTTAGTGAACCACTGTCACGCCAATTAAACTACTACAACGTTCTCCACATAGTTACAAAGACTTCTCCACCTCTTCATATTCATAAAAGTCACATTTCACAACCACTTTTGTTTTTCATGTCACCACAACCAAAATTATTTAATGAACCCAACAGAGTTCATTTACTGAAGCTAATTTAATTTAAAACTTACTAACAAACAAAGCAGATATTGAATACTAGATGTTGTTTTAGAAACAATTGAAGACTACTCATTCTGCTGGAGATCAAAGATTCAAATAATAACAGGTAAACCTGCATTACACTCCAGTCCTTTATCAGACACAGGGTTGGTAACACATCACCTTATCCCTAGAACCCCAAGAAATATATGAAGTGGGAATTTGTCCCATTTGACAAATAAGGCAATTGAGATGCAAGAGTCATGTGATTTATTGAGGATATTCTGCTCGCATAGATGTGCATCTGAAGATCAAGTACATATCTATGAGGTGTACTGTGAGGGGCAGTCTCCTTTATTCTAAGTATTGACTAGAATTATGCATCAAAATAAACACATACACAGATACCATGGCAAGAGCTGAAAAGATTTCTGTGCTACAAAATTGAGCAATAATGATCGCAATACTCAATACCAACAGAGGTGCTGGCATCTTTTAGCACTCTAACTTATGTACTCTATCATTATGAATGAGTCTCAAAAAATGCCTAATCTTTTTTTTCAACTGCTTAGAGCCAGGGATTTAGCTCAGTCGCATAAGCACCTGCCTGGCAAGCCCAAGGTCAAGAGTTTAATCCCCGGTACCAAAATAAAATAATATTTTAAAAAATATTAATTCTCAAAAAAAAAAGAATGTGTCAACTGCTTAGAATCCATTTACAAAATATGAATAGTAAAAATGATTCATTGGTGGGTGTCTGTATTACAAGTTGCTCCAAACAGTGAGGTTATGAGGTCTAAATTAGCGATTCTGAGGATTTGTGTTTCAATTCAAAATAAACGAAGCCTGACTCAAAAAAATCTTTATTATTTCCTACCCATCTAATTCAATTCAATTACACCCAGTGAATTCTTGCTGAGCCACGACAGTGTGCCTAGTGCTGGGGGAAACAACTATGAAACGCCATGATAATAGCCCTCAAGGAGTTCACCTCACTGTGAGGGAGACAAGATTAAATTAATCCACAATAAAGCTAGCTAATATTCACATACTAAACTGCACATGATCTAGTTCAGTGCTCACTGCATGCACTCCTTCTCTAACAGACTCATGTATTCAGTGAACCTGGAGATATTTGGGGTAACTTCAGAACATCTGTACAGCAATGGGAACAAAGACACAATACCTGAGGAAGCGACGCTGGCAGGTATGATCCAGGAGGCTTTGGGAGACTCATGGAAGTGGCTTGAAGTTGAATTTGAACAATGGAGAAGATTTATATTGTCATCTACAAGTAAGAATTGGAAGCTGATTCTAATGAGGTTCTATTTAAGAACCAATCAATAAAGAGATATTATGCTGCTATGAGCCACAGATGTTTATGAATATATTGTGTGCCATCTTTGAGATAGTCATGTAAAAACAGCAGCTCAGTAACACAGATTCAAACAAAAGTGGGAGAGGAATTAACATCCAACAAGTAATCTCATGTTCTCTTGATATATGAAAGCATTTCCATTTTGTAAAACTTGAAGCTATTTGATCATATAAGGTGATAATATATCCCTTAAAGATCAAAAAGCACACACCTTAAAAGAAATGTTTAATCTTAGCCACAATAGAAACATGTAAAAATACATGAATTTGTTTTACATACTTTTCCTCAGTTTCCATAAGCAGCAAATATACTCTTCCATCTTTTAACTTAACTACTTTACATCTTTTAATGATTACTATATAGTACTGCAAATACTTCCTAAATTTCAAAACATAAATTAAAAGCAGGAAAACAATGTGTACCATGAAAAATATGGATATTTTCCCCAAGTAGAAGAATTGGAATACATTTCTATCATATATGTGAAACAGTTGCATTTTCAGCATTTTTATATAATTTTGGTTTAGATAATAAGTTAATACAATTTGTAGAATTTAAGTATCTCCAGACTATAAAGTCTCATTTTTATGTTAAGTTATCATTTTAACACGCATATGATTTCATTTTTAGTGGTCTGCTTCCAAAGAAGAAAGTTAAATAGTTAAAATTACAATTCACTGAGAGGCCTTTTTGATATAATATAACACAATTTATCTTCCCTGGGTTTCTAGTTCAATCCAAATACCTAAGATCAGTTTAACGTATGTATTGTTCAACTTTGCTTCAGAAATAACCATAAAAAATCAGTTACTTAAAAGATGTATTTTCCTTTGTTTTTGGTTAATGTTAGAGCTTGAATGTGACTGTAGTGGCTCCAGTTCACACATGGTTGCATTCCACATGAAGACCCATGTATATTATCTTCCTTTTTATGTAAGAGAGGAAATACAAAAAAGAAACATTCTATGCTGCTTACAACTGTTGAGAAAGGAAAAGCTGTCACATCTCACTTCAATTGACTATAAAACTATTTGGTCAACTGACAATGAAATAGTGAAGTCAATCTTGCTTGCAAGAAGATATTTGGTGGCAAGTACTATGGATATGTAGTTGTCTACCAGTGAACAGATTGTGTAGGAAAAATAACACAATCAACCACAATAAACTGTGTGTTGGTTTACCCGAGCAAATTAAATAGCAGGAAAAAGTAACACAATCTACCACAATAAATATGTGTGTTAGTTTACTTATTAAAACCATTCAAAAGCTGGGCATGGTGGTGTGTATCTGTAATCCCAGTACTTGGGAGGCTGAGGCAAGAGGATCACTATGAGTTCAAAGTCATCCTGTACATCATAGCGAGATCTTGTCCCAAAAATTTTTTTCAAAATTATAAAATGTTTTCTTTATTTTTATGAGATTTAATTGGGAAAGCAGTGATCATTTTCCTGTTTAAGTGGGTATACATAGATTACAAGACAAGAAATAAGACACAGAGAAAGATAGGTGTTCCATGTTCACAGATTGTTGAAATGTTTACACTGTGCTATTTAAGGTAATCTATAGATTCAATGCAATCCTTATAGAAATTCCAAGGGCATTGTTCAGGGAAAAATTATCCTAAAATTTATATGGAAATAAGAAAGTTCCCAGATATCCAAAGCAATCTTTAGAAAGAAAAATAAAACTGAAGGCATTACACTGTCTGTCTTCAAAAGTGTATTACACATCTACAATAATCAAAATAGTGTGGTATTGGCATAAAACCAGACTTATAAAAAATGGAACTCTTTTTGGGAATATAAATTAGTACAAGAGTTATGGAAAACTGTATGGAGGTTCCTCAAAAAATCAAATTATAACTGTTATATAGTATGGCAATCCTATCTCTAGGTACTTACCAAAAGAAATTTAAATCAGGATCTCAAAGACAGGTTTATACTCCTACATTCATTGTAGCATTAGCCAAATAGCAAAGGTATGGAAACAACCTTAATTTTTCTTTAAATGAATTAAAGAAAATACAGAATTTATACAGACAAAGAGGGTTACTATGTAGCTTTAAAAAAAAAAGACCCAATGCCATTTACAACATGGGTTGACCTGAAGGATGCATTATATGAAATAAGTCAAATCTGTAGGATCTCACTTTTATGTGGAATCTAAAATAGTCAATATCACAGGAAAAAATAATTGAATGATAATTTCCAGGGGATATAGGTAAGGAAAAATGGGGTAGTAATGGTCAAAGGATGCAAACTTTCGTTTGTGCAAAATGAGTAAATTTTGGTGACCTACTATATGTATATATGGCACAGAGGTTAAAGATAACAACACTGTATGGATACTTACCACTTTTTAAGAAGGCAAATCTCATATGAATTATGTTACCATAAAAAGTAAACAATAATGATGGTAATGATGATAATAATAAAAAAGAGAATAGAAATAAAGTTTGGGAAGTCACATATTTTTGTGTCCTTGATGGTGGGGGTGAATTAATGCATGAAAACTTCTTGATAAATTAATGCATTTTCATATATTAAATATATGCATTTTTACATGCCGATCACATTCCCATAAAGTGGCTAAAAATGTATATGTGTATGTGTTTTACCTTTACATTATAGAAATACAACTTGGCTCATTTAAATTCCTTTAAAGAGAATACTTGATACTTAAGATTCTTTGGCTTCAAAAGGAACAAGAGAAATAAATACTCCATACAGTGAAGTACAAGGCTTTCAAACTTGAAAATATTATAGTTGCACAATTTTTTTTAAAAAGTGTTCATTTACATACAGTCTTTAAATATTCAGTAAATGCTTATTTTTATTAAATACACAAAAACTTTCCAATTTCCACCTTTCATGATTTTATTCTCTTATGGATTATTCATGGACAATCTAGATCTGCAAGTTTTAACCATTTAACTTCCTGAGAAAGGAAATTGAAACAATACAAGGAAATTTCTCCCAAACTCACGCATGGAAGTAGTTATTTCAGGTTAATTATTATCAAGAACTCGACAAGACTAAGACTGCGATTAAACATTAGCCTGTGAGATATTTAACAGTGGGGTTCTACAATAAAAAAAAAGAATATTGTTCTTTCTAGGCTGGTCCCAAACTACACATGTGAATAAAGCTAATGTCTAAACAATTAAATGATAATGTCATTATTATTCAATGTAGGAATGCACTTGAGATTCAAATTGAATCAGTTTATTCCCCTTGTGGCACAATAACAATTCATGTTCAAGCTTACTTAATATATTCCTTGGTTAAAAGAAAAATCAGTTCTTATATTCATTGGATCCTAGAAAGGAGAACTGGGTCTGTGCAGCTGAAGGACAGAGCAGTTAGATAGAATACCACATGTGATGGCCCCAGGCCAAATACAAACAGGGCTAAGCACAGCTTCGCGTAGTCCTGACTTCTCTCATTCCCACCACCACCGCACCCAGCGCCTCCCATTCCTGCTGTATTTCACACCATAAAACTGATCAGCTCAAGGGAAAGTAGTCAGTGTATTCATTTCTCACAAATAGCTGTATTCTCACTCAGATCACACGGGGCACTGAAAAATTCTGTGCCCTTGAAACATTTGTGCAGCTCACACCAAATGCCAGCCTTAGTGCTAAACACATCCATGTAGTACCCATTTGATTTTCACAACTCTGGGATAGAAATACTTGTTATCTCTATTTGCCAAATGAGAAAACTGAGTCGTAGAATGAACAGGTTACACTTCTAAGGTGACCTCAAGCATTCTGTCATAAGCACTGGAGCTACATAATAGTTGTACCGGTGAAAATCTATCTTACATAGCTCTGAAAAAACTAAAACTACATTGTATGTATGTAGGACAACAGATCCCACTTAAACAAAATATGAGTACAAAATGGGAATCATAAGATAGCACTTTCTAGAATACAGTGGGCTATGTTATTGTGACTGTGCACTGACCCTGTTCGCAAAAAATAGTGAAAAGAAAAATACATTTGTAAGTCATTTTGAATGCATCAACAAGTTACAACAGAATTAGCAGACCAAAATCAAACTGAAACCACTTAGCAGAGAGTTAAATAAAAGCACTATTATTGCCTTAAAGTATGTGTTGAATTCAGCAAACTCTATCCTCCTACTCAGTCTAGGTACACAGGATGGTCAAAAGTCAGAATCTGCCCAGGTCTGAAGAGGGATCTTTCCCATGTACAGTAAGTACAGTGCTGTTTCTTTACAGAACCACAACCTAGGAGTAAAAATGAACCATAAGTAGACCTCGACTTCCTAACTTTTGGGAAAATTAGCTTAGTTTTATCTAGGAGAAGGCAGCCATGTTGGAGTAAGTATAATCTGGCCATGAGAATGCATTAGAACACAAAGTATCACCTTTCCTCAAACACAAAGTGGAAAACCTCATGTCATGATATGAAATTAGTTCAATGTAGCCTAAAGCACAGCACTGTTAGGCACCTGACTGAAAATTGTTGAAACTTAAGAATACTATTTAATTTTATTACTGAAATAATGTTCATGAATAATAAGAAAATGATCCATGAATATAAGCAAATATATATAGCAAATGAGGCAACAATGAAGACACATCCATGAGAGAAAAATAAAACAGATTCGCCCATCAAAATGAATGAATTATCAAAATGAAATTAAAATGTTAATAGTTATTTAAAACTGTTTTCTATGTTTACAGATTTAAGATGAATATCTGCTAAGAACAAACAGCTATTTTAAAAGATATGCAGATTAGATGTGGAAAAGAATCAAAATCAAGAAATGAAAAATAAATTAAAATTTAAAACTCAAAAATCAGTTTCACTAATGATTAGACATAACTGAAGAGAAAATTAGAGAACTGGCATATTGTTCAGCAGGAACTATCCAGAATTTTAAAAACAAAAGAAAACATGTTTTAAAACTAAGACCCAAAAATAGAATAAAAGATCTGACACATATTTAGTTCAAATCACAGAGGACAATGAGAAAGAAAACAAGGCAGAGGCAATATTTGAAGATACAGTGCCAGGACATTTCCTAGATATGATGACAGAGAATAATGTATGGATTCAGAAGCACAGGGTTTCTGAAACAAAGTAAATGAAGCAAATGACATCTTCTCACAATACCAAGCTATTAGAAGCTCTCCATAATATGTACATGAAAAACAACAGAAACATTGATTTATTTCTGGATGACTTATATTTAAGAAATAAAACTGCCAGAAGTCAGTGGACTGATAGTTTTAATGCATTTAAAGAAATAACCGACAAACCAGAATTTAATACCCACCAAAAATATCTGAAAAGAACAAGAGAAATTTTAAAGATGTTTCTAGATAGCATTTCTTTCCAAAAATGGCAGAGTTCAGCATGACCCATAGTAAATGTCACCATAATGGAAAAATGATTTTTAGATGGACTGAATAGGATGTGATAACAAAGAAATAGCAAAGACAGAGAAATACATTAGGGTAAATCTAAATAAACACAAAATGAAAAAAATGGTATTTTACAACTTAAAATACAAACAGAAGTTAAAAATAATAAAGAAGTGTGATGCATAACAATAAGTCAGAAGAAGCATAGACAAAGTTAAATGAAGGAACCTTGTCAAATTAGCATAAAAAATGAAGACAATGATTAAACTTTTGCAAGTTAAAAATGAATGCCTTAAGTATTAGAATAAACATAGAAAGAAGTGTAATCTATATCAGTGGAATAAAAACTAAATTTTCTCAAAATTAAGTAACAGCAACAGTGGAAAGAAAAGTATGGAAAACATAAGACAACAAAAATAAATTGAAGGTATAATCCTACATGCATTAGTGATGAATAATGTTCAACATAAATAAGCTAAAACAGTACAGTTGAGACAAAAATTATGATTTTATCAAAATTAATGTGAGCACTGAACATATATAAAGTGTTACAACCAAAAGAAAATGCGCTCTTTTACAGTATTAGAAAGCACTTAATAATTTAATTATCTTGGTCCATTACCAAAAAAAAAAAAAGTCAAATATTGAAGTCAAAATGTAAAATCTTCATGGCTGGGAACCTAGCTCAGTGGCACAAATGCCTACCTGGCAAGTGCAAGGTCGTGAGTTTAATTCCTGATACAAAAAAAAAAAATTAATTTACATATATATGTATATATATATATAATCTTCAGATACAACTCAGTCAATTCATAAATTAATAATAAAAATAATTATGTATTTCTGTATGATTAAAAATTAATAATTGTCCTCTTAAGCCATAGATAAAAGAAGAAATCAGAATGCAAATTAGAATACATTTTGAAGTGAGTGACAATGCAATTACTACATATCCAAATGTAAGAAGGAGCTTCACCAATACTAAAGACAGATTTTTAGCATTTTATGCACAAACAATAAAGGAAAAAAATCTGAAAATCAATGAAGAACTAATATCATTAGATATTTAAAAAACAGGGGAAAAGGAGGAAATAATAACTAAAAAAATAAAATCGAGTACACAAGTGTTGTATTTCGAATAAGAAGCAACCCCTAAAAATTACTATAGGAGGGCTTGATCCCCAGGATAGTAACGTTCAGGGGTGGAGTCCAAAGAAGTGACTGGATTAGGAACCTGTGAATCTCATGAACGGATCTGTCCTCTGATGCATTCCTATCTGAATGGGCTAGAAGGAGGTGGGGCCCTGTTGGAAGAAGCTGGTCTTTGGGGTATGCCTTAGCAGAATGCTGTTGTTTCTGGCTCCTTACTCCAAGGCTCTTTCCCTTTCTCTCTGCTCTCTGGGATGCCTTAAGGTGAGCAGTTTTCTTTCACCAAAGCCTGCCACAATGCTGTTTCTGCCTCACCACAGGCTGAGAAATGAAGCCAGTCAAACACGGAGTTAAACTGTGAGCCAAAATAAATCTCTCAGAAAATTTTTTCACAGTAATGAAAAGTTAACTAGCACAAGAACAGAAGTATTCCATACAGATTAGCAACAAATCCAACCTTTGGTTTGATCAAAACCAATAAAATAAAAATTTCCAAACCTTTAGTAAGAACAATTGAGAAAAACAAAAAGCACTCACAAATAATCAAGAATTAAAAATGAGATACACTGACAAACTGCACAGATCAATACATTAATAAGAAAATAATATCAACACTGTACCATTAAGTTTGAAACTTTTACACTCAATAAACAAATTCCTAGAAAATATATTTTAATAAAAGTAACAAGAAGAAACTTAAAAAATGAGTCTAGTAACAGTTTAAATAATTGAAATGTTATGCATTGATCCTTTTGTAGACAATTTTTAGGATGTCTATTCCTATCTCATTTTTAAACAAAGTTTAATTAAACATATAATATTATACATAGACTGCAGTGGTAGCCTACACTGAAATCACAGAATTTCTACCTTGTATTACAGAAAATTACATTTTACAATATTTTTAGTTGGTTTCTTTCAAAACAGAAAAAAACAATTTGCTGTGTAAATCATGATGTTTGGTGTTATTTACTAAAGTACAACTCTTCTCTGATTTGTGCTCTGGAACACACTTTCAGCTCAAGTCTCTCTGATCATGGATGAGTCTAGTCTGAGAGTTGTATTACAGAAATTAATCCATTAACATTAATGCATCTCATTTTTCATACATCACAGTAAAAAATTATCTCCCACCTTCTAACTATTACATAGTACTTTTTCATCTCTTATTATTTATAATATAATAGAAATAATTATATATAATTAGGGTATGGTAACCTGTGTCTATAAAGTGCTGGACCTTTTGAACTTTTACAAAGTCATTTTTCCCACTTATTTTTATTTATTGTAAGGTTTGGAAGAAGGTGCCAAATAGTAAACATTTTAGGTTTTCTAGATCTAGATCTAGGTCTTTGTTTCAGTAGTGTCATTTTAGTGCAATAGCAGTCATACACATTATGTAAACAAATGATGTGTTTATCTGTGTTCCAATAAAACTTTATTTAAAACAAGACAGATAGGATTTGCCCAATGGGTTTGCCAACTCTGATTCATACTATTGCTTTGAGCAATAATTAGTTGTCTAATATTAGATATGATCTAAATGAGGGCAAGTAATATATTTTGTTAATTTTTAAAAATCACAGCCAGTAATTTTGAATACTTGTTGCCAGAAACAATTCTAAATGATTTACATGAACTAATTCATTTAATGCTTATAGATAATAAGTGCTTTATGATCAGAATTCTTAAGACAGGCAAAAAAGGATACAAAAAATTTAAGCCAGTAGTCAAGTAAGTGACAATGCCAAGATTCAACTTCAGCTTTTTTAACCATAGACTCCAACTCCTGTCTACTACACCATGCTATGTTCTATTACCTGTATAATGCCCAAAACATTTTTCAGTAAATAATAAATAAGTGGAGGAATTTTGATTTAAACTCTCGCAAAAAACCTATTGTATGATCTCAAAGGAATCAAAGTCAATATACTACAGGGATAACTATATGCCCATATTTACTGCAGCACAATTCACTATAGTCAAGTTACAGAACTGGCACAGATGCCCGTCAATGGATGACTGGATTTTAAAAAAGTATATATACATTATGGCATTTTACTCAGCCATTAAAAACAATGAAATCATGTCATTTTCAGGACAATGAATGCAAATGGAGGTCATCACAGTAAGTGAAATAAGTCAGACTCAGAGAGTACCTTAATTACTTTATTCATTGCTAGGAAAAGACACCTGACACCCACAAGTTAAAAGGGGAAATTTTTATTTCAGTTTACAGTTTGTAGAAGTTCCATTCTATAGTCTGCCGGCTTCCAGACAGGGTGGTATGGCAGAGGGGCATGGCAGAAGAAGATCAGTACTTGGGAGGCAAGGAGGAAGAAGCAAGCAGTGAGCCTGCCTTCCTCATTGCCTTTATATTGCATCCAGGATAGAAGCCTATTGATTGGTGACACCTCTACCAAGTGTAGGGCTTCTCTCTTTTGTAAATCCATTCAGCCCCAACTTGAATCATGCTAATACAATCAGTGTAATGATTCATTTATCACACCTATAACCCATATTTACATTCCCTAGATCTGGCCACCTCCAAAAAGCTCCACATATCAGTACACAAATCCTTGGTGGATATTCAGATGCAAATTAAAACAGAAAATACTATGCTGTCTCTCACCTATGGAATTTAGGAGGGTAGTGCAAGGTGAAGACAGCATCAAAGTAAAAGGGACACTGTTAGAAAAAAGGAGAGGATAGAGGAGAAGAGGGTAAAAAAGGATAATATGGAGGGTGGAAATTATCAAGGTATTATCTATCTATTGACATATATATATATATGAATGTCATAATAAAAATTAATATTCTTTATAATTAATGTACAGTAATAAAATTTTAAATGTTATGTACTCAAATAGAAATACTATGAAAATCTATAATTGTGGGAGTATTTCACAACTTGAAATCAGGCCTGATCAGAATTAGCGATTTTCATCAGGAAGGGTCATGAAAACAAATCAGAATGATGATCAGTGCAGAGAAGGAAGGTTTTGTGCCAAGAAGAGGATCAGCCTATTCCAGAAATGACAGACCCTGAGATTCACGGGATTCACAGGCCTCCATCTAGGCCAATGATAGAAACAGCTCTGAGGTTAAAATCTTTGCCAAGAAAATGAATATCCAACCGCAAGTAATAGTTTCCTAGACAAAGAAGTGGAATTTAGAATCAGGTTTCCATTATCCAGAAGAACTGGCAAAGGCAAATTTCATTCTGTCTTTTAACAGTAGACAGAAATTTTCTTCAAGGAATTAGTTCATGTAAATCATTTAGAATTGTTTCTGGCAACAAGTATTCAAAATTACTGGCTGTGATTTTTAAAAATTAACAAAATATATTACTTGCCCTCATTTAGATCATATCTAATATTAGACAACTAATTATTGCTCAAAGCAATAGTATGAATCAGGATTTAAGAATACAAACTATGAAAGAAATCTCAGTGTTTAGCTGAGGCATCCAGTGAAGCCTAGATGTACTAACAAGTGTGTTAACACATTGAACCATAGAAAGTAGAGCTCAGGCAGTATAACCATTTCTTTCAGGAGAAGATAATCCAGGGAGCAGTACAAGGAAGAACCTATGAGTTGGGAATCACATGAAACCAGCTGTTGATATAAGGTCACTGCAAAAGCTTATATGTGAAATTAGGTTTGACAGAAACATTAACTTCAGCCAGTTTATAAGCTCCCTAAAGATTTCTTATGCATAGCACTAATGTCTGCATGATACAATTCTATGCCTAAACACATACTTAATAACATTTATTGATTGGCCTACTTAAAAATTCTAAATAAATTAATACATAGGAACTACTGCCTGAGTATTCTAGCTCTCATTATTTTAGTCCTCAATCTTGCCATTTGGCACTTAATTTTTACTTGTTCAGTTTGATGCCAAATATAAAAGATAAATTCACCCTTTGTAATGTTATGTGCATATGAACATGACGCATATGGTGGCTATAAAGTGTTTGTGGTGTTAAAATAAAATGTCAGATCTTCGATAACTTAGGCACAACAAAAACTTATTTCTGACTGTTCTGGAGACTGAGAGTCCAAGCCCAGGACCAGAAGATTCAATGTCTGATGAGGGCCCCCTCCTGATTAGAAGTGGTAATTTTTTACTGTGTCTTCATATGGCAAAAGGGTAAGGAACTGAGCTTAAGTTTCTTTTAGAAGGGTTGTACCCTCAACATCTAATCACCTCCCAAAGGCCACATCTTCTAAATTGTAATGTTAACAACTGGGTTTCAGTGTATGATCATGGGAGGGAACTGCCATTTAGCCCATAGCAATGGATATCTTGTCACAAAGGATGTCCTAATATTGAAGTAAATTAGTTCATTGCCTAAGTGTTTCAATAAGAGAAATTGAAAGATCCATTCCTTCTTTACAAAACAATGATATAGTTGAGAAGAATATTTGAACTCTTCGCTTGATTCTTACTCACTCATCTAGACAGAGAACCAAATAGCCCATCATTAACTAAAAGAGCTAGTTCATGAGCCACTTGATTTAGAGATATCCTTGAAATCGCCAAAAAGTCAACTACTGCCCTGTGATTTTCAATGTGTTGTAGGGTATGACAAACTAGATTAAGGATCAGAAGAACCGTTAGCAGTGGGGAAAAACATGCTTTGATCTACTTTTAGGTTTATGTCTCCATAATCATCCTCTTTCTAAACCTAACAAAACGAAAAATGGAAAATAAAGAACACAACAGCCTCAGGGTACTGCTCAGATAGGATAGGATGATTCTTAAGGTATAAAGTTGCTTATCCAATGAAGCATACACCTGGAAAATACCAATATTGGATTGAAAATATTTCTACAAACATCTCTGGGAGGGTAGATATAAAATACAAGAAGACAAATTGTACTGAGTATTAAGTCCTCATATAACAGAAGTTGATTGACCACATCCTTATTTAATAAAAACATTTAATCCAAAAAGGAATTGACAATGTTCTAGTTTATCAGAAAAAAAGGAATTTGAAAAATACAAATGACTTCCCTATTTTTATATTCTGAGAGAATCCCATGACTCAAATTAACTTATCAAATATAGACACAGAGTAAGATATTAATATGACTTTGTAGAAAATCAATAAGAACAGTATCATTATTTCATTCTTTAATGAAACTGAAAATGAAGCAATCTTCCCTATCTTATTCCTAGAGGCAAATATTACCCTAATAACAAAACCAGAAAAAGATTCATTCAAAAAGAGAACTATAGGTTAATCTTATGTATGTACAAAGATGCAAAAATCCTCAATAAAATACTAACAAACAGAATGCATCAAATCAACAAGAAGAGTTTATAACATGAACAAATAGAATTCATCCCAGGTATGCAAGTATGGTTCAACATACACAAATAAATAAACATAATCCACTATATTAACAGAGCCAAAAGCAAAAATCACATGATCATCTCAATAGATGAAGAAAAATCTTTTGGTAAAGTCTAACACTCATTCGTGATTAAAAAAGAACCCTAAAGAAAATTGGAATCTGATATGTCTTAAACTCAATCTGATACAAGCCATCTATGACAAACCAATACCCAATAGCACATGAAAAGAACAAAAAATTCAAAGCTTTCACTCTAAAATCAGGAACAAGAAAAGGATAGCCACTATCACTACTTCTATTCAATATAATTCTGGAAACATTAGTCAGAGCAATTATACAAGAAAGAGATATAAAAGAAATATAGATAGAAAAGAAGAACTTAAATTATTAATATTCGCAGGTGACATGATACTCTATATAGAAGACTCCCCCAAACTCCCCCAAAAGTCTACTAGATTTAATAGGCAAATTCAGCAGCATAGCTCCATACAAAGTCAACACTCAAAAAGCATTATAATTCTTGCACATGAACAACAAAGTAATAGAGAAATTAGGAAAATAACACCTTTTTCATTAGCATTACACAAAATGAAATACTTATGAATCAATCTAACAAAGGACATAAAAGATCTATATATTGAAAAATTACAGTTCTCTGACAAAGGAGATTAAAGAGGATCTCAGAAAATGGAAAGATATTTCCTGCTCAAGAACAAGAAGAACCAAAATTGTGAAAATGACCATAACCCTAAATTTATTATACTGATTTAATGCAATTCTGTTCAAAAATATCATTAGCATTCCACATAGATCTAGAGAAAACATTTCAAAAATTCATCTGGAAGCAGAAGAGATTTAGAATAGCAAAGGTAATTCTGGGCAACAAAGTTAAGGTAGGAAGCATCACAATCCCTGACTTGAAATTATACTACAAAGCTATTATAATAAAGTCAGCAAGGTACAGGCAAAAAAGAAAAAAAAAAAGGATCAATGGAATAGAACAGAATATAGAGACACAACTACAAACACATTCAGCCACATTATATTTGACAAGGGGGCAAACAGGTTCAGATGAAGAAAGATAGTCTTTTAACAAATGGCCCTGGAAAAACTGGACTTCCATATGATGAAGACTTAGAGCAGCCCAAAGCCTGTCATTATGCACTATACTACAAGGATCAAGGGTGCAAATATTAAAACAGAAATACTAAATCTGCGGGAAAACAAAATAGGTAAAATCTCAAAGACATAGGGGTAGGCAGAGACTTCATAAACAAAAGCCAAACTGCAGAGGATGTGTTTCAAAGAATCAATAACTGGGGTCTCATCTTATTAAAAAGTTTTTGCGTATCAAAAGAAATAACCAACAGAGTGAAAAAGAAACCCATAGACTGAGAAAATAATTTTGCCAGCTATTCCTCAGACCAAAGACTTCTATCTAGAACATATAAAAAATTGAACAAATCAGGCCCTCCAAATTTAAAGGCCCTATCCAAAAATGGGCATCTGAGATGATACAAAGAAATGCAAATGACAAATATGTTAAAATAATGTTCAACATCATTGGTCATTTGAGAAATGCAAATTAAAACAAAAATGAGATTCCATCTCACTCTAGAAAGAACAGCCAAATTTAAGAAATCCACCAATAACAAATGTTGGAGAGGGGAACAAATGGGAAAAAGGAACCCTTCATTGTGGATGGGAGTGTAGACTAGTGCAACCACTGTGGAAATCAGTGTAGATATTCCTAAAAAAAATAGAAGTAAATGTTCCATTTTACCTGGTGAATCCCCTTATGCATGTTTCCCCAGAAGAATTAAAAAATCATGAAACAGCAATGTATGTGCACTCATGTTTATAACAGCACAATTTATAACTAAATCTTGGAAACAACCCAAATGCCCATTAACCAAACAATGGATAAAAAATGATGTCTTTTTACACAATGGAATACTATTTATATATAAATACAGATAAACTCAAGGCTTTTATAGCTTAAATGGATGCAACTTGAGACCATACACATAAGTAAGATAAATCAGATTCACACATGTAAACATTGTATTGTCTTCCTAGTATAAGAAATTAAAACACTAAATATTATCCAAATTGCACAATAGACATTGAGAAAGAGAAAGAAATTGCTAAAAAAGAAAGAGAAACTGGACTGGAGGGAAGGAGAAAAGAAGGAAGTCAAAAGAAAAAAATATATAAATTTGTGTATATACACACAAGATAGCTGAAATGATTGCACTGCTAATTCTATTAGTTCATAGAAAAGAACAGTTAGTGCTCATACTGTTTGATGAACTTTGCATGCCTAAGTCTGGAAATCTCAGCAACATTTTTGAAGATAACAATATGCAATATAACAATCATTGTTAAATTCCCATTATCCTGTTTTGAAATCCTATATCACTATGGTTTTGGGTTTGTTGTTGTTGTTTTGTTTGTTCCTTTCTTTCATTTGATTTTTGTTATTTTCATATTTTCTCTCTTTAAAATAAAAAATGAAAAAATAAAAATGCAAAATTTTACAAAGACCAATATTTTTTATTTATTTTTGTACTTTTAAAGAGAAAGAAAACAACATTATTTCTTTTTTTCTTTTTTTCTTTTTAACCAGGGATCGAATTCACAATTCTGTGCTTGCAAGGCAGGCACTTATGCCAATGAGCTAAATCCCCAGCCCTACAACATTATTTCTATCCTTTTTTCTGTTTTGATTTTTAAATTAAAAAATAAATAAATGAAAACCCCACAGATAATAAAAACAAATAATAGGAGACATAAAAACAACTACAAGAACAACAAAAAAAACAAAGCAATAACTATATAGGCTTTCAAAACAAGATGATAGGAATTTAACAATGGTTGTAATATGTCATATTTTTATCTTCAAAAGAGTTGCTTAGGTAACCAAATACAGACATGTAAAATTGATCGAATCATATGAGTATAAACTGTGTTTTCCAAGAATATATATTGCTGTTGTATGATGCTTTCAGCTCCTCTGGGAAAATGCCTAGGAATGGGATAGCTGAGTCAAATGAGACCTCTAATCTTAGGTTTTTGAGGAGCCTCCACACTTAGTTCCACAGTGGTTGCACCAGCCTCCACACCCACCAACAGTGCAGAAGAGTTTCTTTTTCTGCACAGCCCCTCCAGCAACTTATATTTTTAAATTCTTTATATGTTCAAGGTAGAAGTCCTTTGTCTGGTGAGTTGACTAAGATTTTTTCCAAATTCATGGGTTTTCTTTTAACCCTGTTGGAGATTTCTTTTGATATACAAAAACGTTTTAATAAGATGAGATCCAGATTGTGGATTCTGGGAAGTATTTCCCATGCAGTTTGATTTTTTGTTTATGAAATCTCTATCTGCCCCTGTATCTTCAAGATTTCTACCTACTTTGTCTTCCAGAAGATTTAGTGTTTCTATTTTAAAATTCAGATCTTTGATCCATTTTGACTTTAATTTAGTTCATGGTGATAGACACGGATCTAGTTTTAGTTCTCAGCATATGGAAAGCCAGATCTTCTAGTGCTAGTTATTAAAAAGTCTATCTCTCTTCCAGTGAACTTGGTGGCTCTGTGGTCAAAGATAAAGTGGCTGTGTGTGTTCATAGCTGTGGCTGTATCTTCTAATCTATTTTTTGATCTTCAGGTCTGTTTTTTTTTTTTTTGCCAGTACTATGGTGATTTTATCACAGTAGCTTTGTATTATTTCAAGTCAGTGACTATGATGTCTCCTGCCTTGCCTTTGTTGCCCAGAATTGCCTTTGGTAATCCAAGACACTTTTAGTTCCCAAAATATTTTATCAGTGATTCCTCTAGATCTGTGAGGTATGCTAACAGTATTTTGATTGAAGTTGCATTAAATCTTTGTAACAGTTTTGGAAAAAATGGTCCCTTTCACAGTGTTTGGTCTTCCTATCCATGAATAAGGAATGACTTTCAACTTTCTGAAATCCTCTTCAATTTCTTTTTTCAGAGTACTGTAATTTTCAATGTCTGTATCTTATATCTTGTTAGATGGATTCTTAAGTATTTTGTTTTTTGTGTACTATTGTGAATGCTGTGATTTCCCTAATTTTTATCTCAGTGAGTTTGTTGTTTTTGTACAGGAATCCTACCTATTTTTGAGTATTTACATTTTATCCAGCTATGCTACTGAATTGGGCCATTAATTCCAGAAGTCTTTCAGTGAAACTTTTGGGGTCTTCTATGTAGAGTATCATGTCATCTGCAAATAATGATAATTTAACTTCTTTGTTTCCTATTCTTATTCCTTTTAATCCTCTCTCTTGTCTAATTATTCTCACTAATGTTTCCAAAATTATATTGAATAAGATCAGTGATAGTGGACATCCTTGTCTTATTTCTGATTTTAGAGTGAAAGCTTGCAACTTTTGTCCATTTAGTAAGATGTTGACTGTTGGTTTTCATATATGGCTTTTATCAGATTGAGGCAAAAAAGAATCTATTCTGATTTCCTTAAACTCATTTTTATCACAAATGAGTTTTGGACTTTATCAAAAGCTTTTGCTGCATCTATTAAGGTGATCATGTGATTCTTGTCTCTGGGTCTATTGATACTATGTATGACATTTATTGATCTGTGTATGTTGAATCATACTTGCATTCCTAAGATGAATTCCATCTGGTCATGATGTATAATCTTCTTGGTGATTCTTTGTATTCTGTTTGCCAGTATTTTATTGAGGATTCTTGTATCTATGTTCAGTAAGGAGATTGGCCTGTAGTTC
Organism: Hydrochoerus hydrochaeris; assembly: GCA_004027455.1. NCBI lineage: Eukaryota > Metazoa > Chordata > Mammalia > Rodentia > Hydrochaeridae > Hydrochoerus > Hydrochoerus hydrochaeris. The sequence goes on from PVLA01000045.1 coordinate 771,937, forward strand.
TCTTTTTTGGTTGGGTATTTCTCTGGCTTTGATATTAGGGTAATACTTCCTTGCAGGAATGAGTAAGTGAGAGTTCCTTTCATTTAAATTTCACTGAAAATTTCAGCAGTGTTGATATAAAGTCTTCCATAAATTTCTTGAAGAATTCAGCAGTGAATCCATGAAGACCCTGGGCTTTTCTTTGTTGGTAAGGTTCTAATTACATTTTCAATTTCATTAACAGAAATTGAATTATTCAGCAATTTTACATTTTCTTGATACAGCTTTGATAATTCATATGTTTCCAGGAATCTGTCCATTTTTTCTATGTTATTAAACATATGAGAGTAAAGGTTTTCAAAGTAGGTATTAATGATCTTTTATGTTTCCACAGAGTCTGAAGTGATTTCACCATTTACATTCCTTATTGCATGAGTTTGAGTTTTTTTCTTTCCTTTTTTTGATAAGGTTGGCTAGAGCCAGTCAATTTATTTATTCTTTCAAAAAACTAACTGTTTGGCTTGTTCATTCTTGGTGTTGTTTTCTTAGTCTCAAATGCATTAAATTCCACTCGGATCATTATCATTTCCTCCTCTTTTTTTGGGGGAGGAGGCTTTAGGCATGACTTGTTCTTGTTTTTCTAAATGTTTGAGGTGTAGCATCAGTTGTTAATTTCTGTGTATTTTGTTTTCCTGATGTGATAATTCACTACAATAAATTTCCCTCTGAGGACTGCTTTTATTATCTCCCACAGGTTTCAGTAAGTTGTATTTGCATTTTAGTTTGCTTTTAGATATTGTTTAATTTCTGCTTTAATTTCCTTTGTGACCCATTGATTATTCAGGAGGGTATTATTTAGTTTCTATGTTTTTATGGAATTATTGCAATTTCTTTTGTTATTAATTTCCAGTTTCATGGTACTATGGTCAGATAATATGCATGGGACAATTTTTATTATTTTTCTTTTACTTAAGCATATTCTAGGGGCTAGTATATGGTCTACTTTAAAGAATACACTGTGTGCAGCTGAGAGGAATACATATTCTGATTTTGTTGGATGGAATACTCTGTACACATTTGCTAAGTCAATTTGTTCACAAATTTGATTCAGTTCTGTTATTTCTTTGCTGATTTTTTGTTTAGTTGATCTGCCTTTTTGTGATGATGGAGAGTTAAGTTCCCCCTTTATAATTGTATTATTGTGTATTTGATTTTTCATGTTTATAAATCTTTGTCTTACACATGATCCCATATTTGGTGCATATCTACTTATGATTGTTACCTCTCCCTCTTGAAGTTTTCCCCTAAAAAGTATTTAATGACATTATTTATCTCTTTTAATCATTCTTGATTTGAAGCTCACACTATCTGAAAATGGAATTATTATCCTGCCTTTTTCTGGGTTCCTGTCACATGGAATATTGTTTTCCATCCTTTGATTTTCAGTCTATGGACTTCCTTTTATGTTAAATGTGTTTCTAGTAAACAGCATGTGTGACTTTGTTTCTTAATCCACTCTGCCAGTCTGTTTCTTTTGATTGGTATCTTTCTGTATTCTTTGTAGGGTTGCTTGGGTTGTTATGAAGTTTTTCAATTGCTCTTTCTTGTGAAAGTAACTTATTCCTTCACTGATTTTAAAAGATAATTTTACAAGGTACTGCATTGGAGGCTGTTTTCTTTCAGTTCTTGAAATACTTTATTCCAAGCTCTTCTTGACTTGGAATGTATTGAGACGTCTGCCATGATTCTTATAAGATCTCTTTTATAGGTGATTTGTTTCTTTTTCTAGTGGCTTTTAATATTCTGTTCTTATGCTGGATTTCTAGGATACTGATCATAATATGTTGAGGTGTAGACTTATTTTGATTATGGCTAACTTGGCCACTACTTGCTTTGCTTATCTGTATGTGAGGTACTTTTCCCATGTCTGGAAATTTTCTGCTATTATGTCTGCAAATAGTCTTTTTATTTGATTTATGTAGTCTCCATCTTTGTTGACACCTATCAATCTTTTATTGTTTCTCTTTGCATCATCTAGAAGGAGCTGAATTATTTTTTTTTTCTGATTCCTTCTTATTTTTAAGATGTTTCCTTTCATGATCACTAGTCACAGTCATATCTTCAAGGTCTGAATGTCAATCTTCAGTTTCATTCATGTGGTTTTGCCAGCTTTCAGTGGAATTTTTGATTTTCTGAATATTTCCTTGAATCTATTTCATTTATTGTTATTATTTCTGATTGGATTTCTTTTACAGCTTCCTACAGTTGTTTCTTTGCTTCCCTTGCTATCATTTCAGAGATTTCAGGTATTTGATTTCCAAATTCATCTATGTCTATGCCTCCTAGACTTGATCTGAATTGGCTAGAAGTTTGAGACTGCATTTTGTTTCTTCATTTTGGCATTTTCTATGTTCCTCTGAATCAGTCAGATGTCAAGTTCTAGCTGCTGTCCTTTCTGGTGGACTGTCCTGCAGTGGGCCTCACTGAGGGTTGCTGTTTATTCCTGGTCACTGGGTGCAGGCATCTTGTCACCACAGTCTTTACTGAAGGTTCTTAGATGACTTCAGCTTGCTGGGCACAGGTTCCCAGTCCCTGCTGGCCTCAGGGATGTTTCCGGTATGGATGGTTCTTTGGGTATACACTCACGGATCTAGCAATTCTCAGTGAGGGTTTCCAGATGACTATGAGTTATTGGGCACATGCTCTGAGTGTTTTCAGGCCTCAGAGATAGTTCCCAGGAATGAGTGAGTCCTGGGGTGCAACTTCCCAGTCCCAAGGATCCTCACCAAGAGTTCCTGGGTGTGGGTGAATAATTGTATGCAGCTTTCCAGCCCTTGCAGGACTCACTGAGGGCTCCTGGATAACAGCAGCCCCCTGGGCTTAGATTCCCAGGCCCTGATCACCTCAGAGATGATGTCTGGGTTTGGGAAGGCCCCTGGGTACAGCTTCCCAGTCCTAAAAGCCTCACTGAGTTCCCAGATAACCAAGGCACAGACTCCTACTCCCCACAGATCTCAAAAATGCTGCCTGAATGCCTTTATTTTATATATCCCAGAAGAAGGTTATTGCCAGCAATGAGGCTTAGCTAGAGAATGAAATAACTGTGATTACAATGACTAAAATATGAATAAGGACAGTATAGAACAAGAAGACACCCAACTCAAACTCTTGGGAGCATCCATTATAAAAAGATTTTAAGGGAGCTTGAAACCAAATAGAGGTGTAAAAGAAAATAAGGAGAAAAGTAATAATAAAGCCAGAATAAATTGATCCTAATAATGATAATTAGCATTGATACCATTACTTAAATCCTCACAGCCACTACTTTGAATATTTCAGAAGACATTTTGATTTTTCATCAAGGACTACCTCTTTGTAGATATACTACATGGCTCTATATGCCTGGTGCTTTTCTAAACCCTTTAAAAATATTTATTCCACAACTTCTCACAAGATGGCCAATCAGTGAGCAACAAAATACAAAGCCTCTCAGGAGAAACAACTCATACACCAGAATAAAACACCTTGGAGAGACCCAGACAGAGGGAGTTGGATACTCTTGACACAGGAAGAAATTAAAACATAAAAAAGCTCATGAAATACTTCGGGACTACAACTGAAACAGCTGAAAATTATGGGACACCGTGTTTTCATGGTGACCTGGCAAGTGTGCACCAGCTTGAATCTGCACTGGCTGGCAAAGCCACCCAAACTTGTTCTGCCACCACTCACAGGAAGCACAGCAGTGCTGAAGTTGGGGGTTGGTGAGCCCAATGGATAGCGGAGCCAGTGAAGGGACTTGCTGGGAATGAGACCCCCCACACACATGGGAAGGGCATGACCAAATGGGCCACATGTTGGAATCGGGCAGGAGGAGCCTAAACTGGGAGCAACAGTGACTTCAGTTGGTTTGCCCTCCCCAGAGCAGATTCGTGGGATTTGCTTGGACTGGGCTGAACCCCTGGCCGGGACTCAATGAGCCTTCCCAAATCGATTCACTGCGCCTAGCACACACTAACTGGGTGAAAGGCCCCTGAAGTTTGGTTGGCCCGGTGGGGAGGGGCAGGCATACACAGACTGCTTACACCTCAGTGACAAGCACAGGCAGGAGAGGGCAGCGGTCCCTCACCAGTGTGCTTTGGCGGAACTGTGGCCAACAGGGAAGGGGGCTGGGAACCACAGTGTAACCTGTGTGGAAGAAGCCAGGGCTATGACAGAAGAGAGAGGCAGGATGAGGTTCCCAGCCCAGAACCCTGAGAACACTGAACCAGGAGAAGGAAAAACAAGGGAGACTGAGGGCAGCAAACACACAACATCAGACATGGCTTCAATGGACATTAAGAGATATCTTCAGGACCTTGTAGACGAGCTCAAAACTGAAATATTAAATCAGGTAAAGCAGGATATGAGTAGAGTAATAAAAGAAATGCTCTTAGGAAGCATCTCTCAGGATGATACAGAAAGAAGAAGGGAGGAACACAAAAAAAGAAGAGAAACATTCGATAAAGAATATAAAGAAAATATAGAATACATGAAACAGATTCAAAGAGACTACCAGAAAATTAAAAACTCCATTGAAACTCCTTAAAAGAAACTAAGGATAGACTATCAAAACTTGAAGATAAGTTTGCAACGTGTGATCATGAAAGGAAAGAGCTCTTAAAAATAACAAGGAAACAGGCAGTAACAATACAAAGGCTAGAAGATGACAAGAGAATCTACAATTTAAGAATAAGAAACATGAACGAAGAAGCAGGAGTACATACAGGCTAATTACAAAGGCTACTCACAGAAATAATTAAGGAAAACTTCCCAAGCATGGGAAAAGAAAATGACATTCAGTTGTGTGAGGCATACAGAACTCCAGCCACCTACAACCAAAACAGATCTACACCCAGACATATAATAATCAAGATGACAGAAATTCAATATAAAAAAAGAATATTAAAAGCCATCAGAGAAAAGAAACAGATTACCTATAAAGATAAGCCCATCAGAATCATGACTAACTTCTCGACACAGACCACCAGATCAAGAGGAGCTTGGAGTAAAGTATTCAAAGCCCTGAAAGAGAATAACCTCCAGCCCAGATTGATGTACCCTGCAAAACTGTCACCAGAAGTTGATGGAGAAACAAGATGCTTCCATGACAAAGAGGAACTGGGTGAGTTTGTGACCACCAATCCAACCTTACAGAGAATACTGAAGGACATTCGAGAGAGAGAGAAAAAAATACAAGGATTTTAGGAACAGTGGCAGAAAGGCCTCAATGTGGGGCAGGCAATAGAATGAGGGAGAAAAGTAGACAAACAAAGGCAGGAAAATAGCATGGCCGAAATGAGGCAGAGAAGGATGGCTAGAATCTCTAACATAGATGGCCTTGATATGCTATATTGTTAATAGTACACCAGGATTTAAAACCCACATTACTCACACTATTCTGCCTAGATGTATTATATTCTGTTCCAGTCATTCTACCTGTACTAGATTTGAGGGCACAGATAGTAATCCCGAAAATAACAGGATATAGTATGGTAATCATCCTTAATTTCCTATTAACTTAATCTAAAGCTCTGTAAAACCTGCACTGTTTTACCATGATTGATTGTAATCGAATCTGGTTTGTTGGATCGCAGTTTTGTATTGATAGATTTTATTCAAAGCTCTTATGATTGATAGTATCAAGTCTGAGAGTATAGGCACCTGCACTTAAGATGACAAGATCCACTAGAATATCCACTCTGGTTTGATTATTACCTGCCTTTGAAGTTTTATACTGTCTACAATGTTTTATTTTTGCTACTATTATTATTTACTGCTATACTCAATTATACTGCTATATTCAATTATGCCTGATGATGTAGACATTCTATTGAAGATAATAAGAAACAACACAGTAATCATTGTAGATCACCTTGTACTATGGTTTTATATGAATTTTTGGTTTCATGTTTTTATAGGAATTTGTTTTGTTTTGTCTTGCTAAGTTTTTTTTTCCCTCTAATACAGAAAGTATAGAAATACATGCAGAGATTCATGCATGCATAGCTATTTACACTCTCAATGTTTGATGATCTACTTTGTATGCTTTAATTTTGTAATTTGAGTAACTATTTCTAAGAGGACAATATGTAATTTATCAACTAGTGATTTCTTATTGTTTATCTTTTTTTTTTTTGGAATTCTGTATTACCTTTACCCTTTACATGCTTTTGTTTCTCTTTAAATTAAAAAAAATGAGTCTTTAAATCCTTAGACATGATATTTATTTAGGTATTATTTACTTTATCTCAGTAAGATTTTAAAGCTTTAAGTTTATAGAAATACATGTAGAGACTCATGCATGCATAGCTGTTTACAGTCTCACTGTTTGAACATCTACTTTGTATGCTTTAATTTTGTAACTTGAACAACTATTTCTAAGAGAACAATATGTAATTTATCAACTAGTGATTTCTTACTGTTTATCATTTTTTTAATTCTGTATTATCTCTACCCTTTACATGTTTTTTTCTCTTTAAATAAAAAATTTATTCATTTTATCACTCTATAAATTCAAATCTATTATGATTTCTATTTTTTTAAGAAGGGGGTTAAGAAATAGTTCAAGTTATTTGGACCCAGACATATTGAATCTAATATTTGTCTTATTAAGGCACCAGAGATGAAGGATTCTAAAGCAAGTAAGGCAGAGCTGAAGGGTCTTCTGTGCATGGTGGAAAGATATGTTGCAAGTTGTGCTTCCATAAAATAAGTTGGGCTTATTGAATAATTAAGTGCTTACAAAAACTTGTCTCATCAAGTGCCATGCCTAGCAAACTGACAGCATACATTGTATGTGCTTCAGTAATACCACCTATCGTTTCTGTTAATGGAATAGATATTTGAGTATAACACAAAATCATTGAAATGATACAATAAATTCCTAATCTAGATCTTTTGCATCAGTTGCAGAAAGAGTAAAAGTTCTAAAATCTGGTTTGGTGCTTGACAGTTGGTAAGGAAGGAAATGTGAGTATAAGAGCAATCTCAGTGACTACAAAGCCTCATCATGAAAAGTATGCAAAAAGAATTAAACTTCTCAAAAATACCCTTCACAAGCAGTTGGGATCTCCAAGAAATGGCGAAGTGTCTCAAGGCCTTGTTTGGGTCTTGCATATTCAGTCCTCAGTAGAATTGATGTTTTTCATTTTTATTTTTAAAAAAGTCAAAAAGATAGAAATAAGGCAGAATTTCAAAAATAGTAGGAAATTAACACTAGTTAAGATAGTGCATATTGTTCTCTCAAAAATAGTTGCTCAGGTTACAAATTTAGGCATGAAACAATGATCAAACAATCAAACAATGAAAGCACAAACTGTTCTTTCTGATAAACTTAGAGAGATTAGTAGTATAATTGCCTATCTTGTGTGTGTATATATCTATGTATATAGATATATATACACATATATATGTATACTCATATACATATAATTTTTTCCTTCTTCATCTTTTCTAGTCCCCTATCCCAGATGTGCTTTCATTTTAAGTGCTTTCTTTCCCTTTCATTCTCACAATGTCTAGTGTACATTTTGGGTTTTAAGAAGGATAATCTTCAGGCTTTTATAGGTAAATGGATGCAACTTGAGACCATACTCATAAGTGAAATAAATCAAACTCACATGTGTAAATATTTCATTATCTCCCCAGTGTAAAAAATAAATAAATCTGAAAGAGTAATAAAATTGAAGTTTTGCAACTTTAGTCTTCACTAAACCTTTTCTTGGTTAATATAATAGGTATCCTAATTCTTACAAAGCCATCTATATAAAGAGTTTCACATCCTTTCTCAATTTATCTGCCTTGTGCCTGTGGGACAATATTGTTAAATCTCCTCAAAACCCAGTGAAATGGAAAATGCTAGGAATTTGAATACATTCAACTTGTATTATTATTATCATTATTATCGCTGTTTCACAAAATTAAATTTTTATCTGTTCTGTTCTAAAATATTTCAGCACAACTCATCTACATACACGGATTCAAGTGATGCAGAATTTAAATCATCATTCACAGGAAATAATTTACCAAATTTCACATTACCTGGGGAAGAAAGAGTTCATCAACTACTTTGGATTATCTTATCTGCTAGATTTGTATTCTATATGGGTGCTGCTTCCTAAGTCCAGAAAAAAGTACATTTTCCAGAAGTGCAAAAAGCAGCATATCATTACAGCACAATTTGTCTCATTCTTTTAGGAGTATTTTTTCCTTTTGTCTCTTCTTTCCAGAGGTACCCTCATCCCAATTTTCCACTACAAACAAAATGTATAATAGTCTCTGCTTCCTGACACAGGAAATTACAATCAGTAATCCAACATAAGAACCACATTGCCAGCACTCTTGACCCATAAAATATCTCACTGTTTTGTAATGAATGTTTAGTCCTTTTTTTTTTTTTTTGGACAATTAAGTAACAAAAAGTTTTCAGTTAAGCATGGGGCAATCAATAGCACAAAATCTACATCCTAAGGAGCTTCATCTCTGTGAGGTGAGTGGCAAGTAATTAATCTCATTTTGCAGATAAGGTAACCAAAGTTAAATTATAATTAAGTGAGGAATCCATAGGTGACTCATAAAAGTGGTGTTAGAAATGCCAGTGTTGTTAATAAAAATCTATAGTATGTGCTTTATGAATTTGAAACTCAAAGAATTTGAACTTAAATTGGAAGTCACAAATAAAATAAAAATCTCATTATAATGTAAGCGTCAAGGAGCAAGTACAGTATTTGTGCTATATGAAGTCTTTCCAAAATGAAAGCAATATAGTATAAAAATTGGCATTGTGTTTTAGAAATAAAAGGCAGAATGCTATTTGTCAAGAAAGTAAAATGAAGTTTCGTGTCCTGAAAATGGAATTCTTAGGACCCTTAAATAATTTATGAAGGCAGAAGAAAATCTGAAATCAAAATTATCTCCAAATAGTTTAGGCTTTGTAGTCCATAAGGTCTCTGGCAGTTACTGAACTTAGCAACTGTAGAACTAAAGTGACCACTCTGTGGGTGCATGAAGGAGGCTGAGCTCCAACAAGTCCCAGAACTAGCAGGTGCTATGTTTGGCCCCCATTATCTAGTTTTCAGTTTTGAGTTCCAAAACATGAAACACACTTTATACAACTAATCAGTACTATTATTCTTATGATTCTTGGAATGGTTGAAATGAGTTTTTGCCCAAGACAATTTGGTTGTATTGACTTTTAACTGCATCATAGGGATTAGAAATTACAAAGGGATTTTTCACTCTTGATGTGTTAATTCTACTTAGACCCTTATGCTATTTAATGTCACATTTTACATGTTTCTTTAGCATATAAAAACCTCCCTTTGGAAAAAATTCCATTAAATGATTCAACTTGGAAAAAATTAACCATGCTAGTTTATTTCTAAATAGACATTATCTATTTAAATTTATCCAGGACTTATATTTTTATTGCTTATAGAACAAAGCTATAGAGTTCATCTAACAATGAGGCTGTTTAAATTTTCCTTTGGATAGGTTTATAGCTGGCCTACATGGAGTTCACAGCAACAGGGCGTAACCCATGGGAGAGAAGAGATGCAGAAAAAAGAGACAAGCATTTTCTCTGTAAATTAAGTCATCCAGTTGTGATAAATGAAGGGGAGTTTTCACAGTTAACATTGTAAGTGCAAAGGGACAAGTCATATAAATTCAATGCCCTATTACTCTTAAGACTTTAATTTGAGCACTGTATTAATATGGCCAAGTGGCCCAGTGAGTCTTGGTACAGATAGATTATTTTCTGATGAGGTAACTAATCTCTTCAAGGATTATCTTTTAAATAGTTTTCAGGAAGATTAGGTTTCTGTTATGGGGTATCTAATTAACAAAAAACATGTACTCCATATTTGTTAATATTATTATGCAATTGCCTTTGTAACACTTCAGTTCTCAGTCGTACTATGACTTTTCTATCAGTCACATACTTGATGGTTTCTGTTAATTTGTGAATGTGGATTTCTTCTAAACTTTTTAAACTTTGACAGATATAGCATAATTTTGCATTGCTTAATTTGTTTCTGTCAAAGAACAAATTGTCAGCTTCCCTACCTGTTTTTTTTTCCATCCTATCCCAATAGAAAGGGTGTTGTATTACTCAAATTTTACTGAATCATGCTTTTGTAATACTTTGTTATAACTTGTATCTAGGGATATGAAATAATTTCTGGTATTGCTCTGGAAAAATATACAATCTGCAAGAAAACCCAACCTCCTACTTTAACACACTTGCCTTTTAATCCAGTGTTTACTGGTTGTACAAGCTACTAAAGGTTTTCTGTGATTTTTATAGTCACATTGTAATGATCTTTATATTATTTATTACTCATTGCTCATGTACACTTAAGTATAGCACTCATTTACATTTGGATAAGTGCATATAATGAACAAATTATTTATCTGCTTGAGTATATTACTCATTCACATTTGGGTTAGGTTATATAATGTACAAATTATTTATCCAATTACTCCAATTGAAACAGAAATCTCCTGGTCCTACAGTGAGCTTTCCAATTGCACACCTTCTGCTTCCTCCATTTGAGCCCCATATATTTCCACTTTTATCCTAACAAGCTGAGTCACTGGATGATCACTTCAACTACTGTACTCTGTTCCACTCATTCCCTCTGTCTTGCATTTTTCCCTTATAGCTATCTCTCTACCAAAATCTCAACCATGAATCAAGCTTGTATTAGTTTCCTGTTGCTGCTATAGCAAGTTATCTCAAACATCATGGATTGAAACACATTTCATTTTCTGAAGGTCAGCAGTGTAAAACAAGTTTCCTTAACGTAACATACATATATAAAACCATTATGCCTCATACCTTGAATATATATAATTATGTCAGTAATAGCTTAAATAAAAGTAAAAAGATTTTAAAAAGTATTTGGGGGAAGAGTTTATAACAAATTACTTGTGACACGGAGAGTGGGAACTGTAGGAATTCCAGGAAGGCGCTTAGGAAACTAGATAAATGGCTATGTTCAATTTTGTTGTTGGTGGTGGTGGATTTGGCTTGGTCTGGTCTGGTCTGGTCTGGTTTGGTTTGGTTTGAGACAGGGTCTCACTATGGAGTTCAGGTTGTCCTTAAACTCATGAAATCCAGGGTGGCCTCAGAATCATGGAAATCTTCCTGACTCAGCCTCCAAAGAGCTGAAATTACAAGAGTGTGTCACTAAGCCCGGTGCATGGCTGTGTCCTTTTTTTAAAATTTTTAAAAATTTTATTTAAAGAGAAAACAAAGCAAAACAGAAAAAAGGGTAGAAACAATACAGAAGTTAAAAAAAAAACAGTAAGAAATCACTAGCTGGTAAATTACATATTGTCTTCTTAGATATAGTTGTTCAAGTTATAAAATTAAAGTATCCAAAGTGGACATTCAAACAATGAGGCTGCAGACAGTTCTGTTCAATGATCCAAAAAAAAAAAAAAAAAACTTAGCAGCATGGTTATCAATCCTACACACTTAAATATGCATGCAGTTATATCCTTTAGAGCACTTTCTTTTCCTCCTTTTGTTTTTTAAGTCCATTATCTGTTTCAGCTTGCTCAGTACTTTACTGATCTGTTTTGCTATTGTTATTTACTTTTATTTTGTTTTATGTTTTTTTTTTTATTTTGAAGGTAGTAAAATACAGCAGAGCAAGATGGAACAAAGCCAGTTGAGACAGTGCAGTGAATTAGGTACAGAAATTCACAGCAGATTACTGGGATAACAGTAATAGGTACAATCGTATATCTTGTTTTCTTCACAATAGTTGTTCTTTCAATCAGGTACAGCAAAATTGAAGGAGATACCAAACTTATAAGAACAAAATATTGAATAGAGCAATACCACTAATCAAAACAGAGCTAAACAGTAATAAATATATTTGCCTTCAAAGAGATGGTAGAAGGAAATCCCCCTTATTTGCATTATTATATACAGTTAAACTCCCAAGAGATACTCAGATCTCTGGCTCTCACTTGCTAATGGGGTGGGGAGAGGGATGGATGTTTGATTCTTAACCCACATATATTGGTAGGCTCACAGCCACTTACCAGAGCATCGAACTGGCTGCTTGTTTTCCCAGCACCCCAAGTTCCAACATGGTGCAGATCTCAGGAGACACTGATGGTTTTCGCCCTGGAGTGGTCACAGCTTGCCAGGCCACAGCCACTTACCAGAGTGGTGAGCTCAAGAGCAGAATATATTTATTGAAAGAAAGAAAGCTTCGGTCTGGAGAGAGACAGAAGGGGTCCCAAGTGGGTTGCCCACTATGTTCTTAATGAGAATCAAAAATCAGATACAGAAAGAGGTGTATAGGGAAGGAGATGAATGAAAACAGGAGGAGTTTAGAAATTCCATGGTACTCTCAAGTGATAACCTCAACAAGCAATAAGCAGCAACAAAAATGTTGTTTGAGAACTAAAAATAGAGATCTGAGATACAGATACAGAACTACACCTCATCAGAGCATAGGTAGTTAAAGTCATTGGCTTAGATAAGGTCACTGGAGAACAGAATATAAAGTGGAAAAAGACAACTGAAAAAAAAGAAATTATAGCATATTTAAAGACCAATTTGAAGAAAAGAAGACCATGACATTGACTAGAAAGGCTACAAAAATCTATAGCAGGAGAAACAAAATGGAAGAAAATTGTCATGGAAAAGATAAAAATACCCAATTATGCAGACCCCCTCAGTAAAGTCAGGACTGAGCACTGTCTCCAGAAGGCAGAGTAGCTCAGTGTGCCCTGCCTTCACAGGGGAGAGGGAATGGAAGCTAAATTTTAAGGAACTAAAATTCAGTAGGCCATGGGGAAAGAGACACAGAACTTGGAGGAAACATGACCAAATCTTTAAGATGAATAATGGAATATTACTAAATTTCTGTTATATCATTGAACAGAAGAGTTTGCACTGCCAATGTCTGAGTGTCTAGCCACTTTTTATGCTTTGATTTTGTAACTTTAACAACCATTGTTAAGATGACAATATATAATGTATCAACTAGCAATTTTATGATGTTAACTATTTTTAGTTCTGTATTCTACTTTTTTCTTGTTTTTTCTATTTTATTATTTTAATTTTCTTTTCTTTCTTTAAATAAATTTTTTAAAAAATAAAAGACACTAAAAAAAGCTAAGTAATGGGAGACAATAAGAGATAGAGGCAATGCATAGCAAAAGTCTGATTTCTGTTTTCAAGAATCATTACTTAGATTTTTAAGACAAAAGAAATTTGAGTGTTGTATAAGTAAGAGGAAGCAATCAGCAGAAAGAAAAATATAAAAATTGAAGAATACAAAAGAAAGAAATGATGAATGGCAAGAGGTAGAGAAATTAAGAAGATCCAAAATAAAAGCAATACGATTACTTCTGAATAAAAATACAGACTTGTCTTCTCTAAAAGGGGAGATTAGGAAAAATAGTAGATGTGGTTTTAATAACCATTTGAGTCTCAAATAGCATTTGGAATTCCTACTTAAGAACTTTGTCTTTCCTCTACAACTTCAAGGTAAGATCACCAATTGAGAAATCATTAAGTCCTGAGAAAGATGACAGAAAGTGTAACATAGTTATATTTGTGGTATAGGATGGCATAGTCATGCTTAGAATGATATAGCAAAAAATTAATTTAAAATGTAATCAAATGAGCACAACTATGGCTCATTTGATTCTGGAAATGAAAAGTTACAATTATTGAGTTGCTAAAGCCATGGTCATGGCATTTTTCTCAAGACTTGTTCTACAGTGTGATGTTGATTTTTCTGGCCAAGTGAGATGATAAAAAAGGAAAAGAACTAGAAATAAGAACTCTCCCCTAATTTTCCACATAAACTGACAAACTCAAGAAAATCTGGAGGATTGCCTTGAGACACCACATCTCTTAATAAAGTTTTCTATTTCTACCTACACTTTGATACTGTCCAATATTCCTTTTACGAGGTATTTAATTCTCTGTTAGAAATTAAAAGCTTAAGATTAAAGTATTTACACAGTTGAGGGAAATTTTTCTAAAGAGTGGTTATTGAAAAAGTCACCTGATACAAAACACAAATATAGAGTTTCTTCTTGAGTTGTAGGAGCATAAACTCACATCATATAAATGCATTTTAACTTGTCTTAACAGAGATGCCTTCGTCTATAATATAAAAGTTTAAAATATACCTTATTCAGTTTGCATGACCAATATAGGAAAGTTTACAGAGTCAGGGAGCTAGGCATGTGACAGATACTCAACAGAGCTGTATCCACAGATACTGTATCCACAGCTATTTCTATTACTTGTTTTCAGAGGGAAAAACATAAAGAGCAAAAACACTGCACCAGAAATATGAAGTTACTATCAAGAAAGGAAAGTGATACAAGTAAAGATATGCTTCACTCAATCCACAATCTTAGCCTAGGGCCAAACTTGTTTATTGTCTGCTGTTTAAGATGAAAGGAAAATACTCCTTGCAGTATTGATGTGTGTTGCAGCTGTGAACATGACAAGCTAAAAGGGCCATTTTTGGTGAACCACACAATACCCAACAACTCAGGTTCACTAGGTATATGCACGTTTCTTACATTAGCTTAGTCAACTTCATTCAAAATGCACTCCTACTCAGACATTTTTGCACTGCAGTGGTGACTTTTAAAATGATAAAAGTCAAACAAACGACCCCCCCCAAAACCCCAGTGATTTCATCTCACTTTGTTGTTGGAACAATGCACTTTAATCACTGCTGCTTTTTAGAAAAATATCTCACAAAATGTAGTCTTTCTTAAGTGTCCTTGATAGCACTGAAATCCATACCTCAAAATGAGTTTACCATAGAAAGAAGCTGCTATTTCTTTTCCCCCGGAGAACCAAAGCATAACCTTGAGACCACCCTCCCAAGTAAAAGATAGAAAATGTTAGAGACTGTTGAGCACCCATCAAATCTCTGCAGAGGATCAGTAAAAGTTATTTAGCACAGGTGTTTAATTATGATGCATTAGGAGAATGGGTAATGTTCAATGGCCCTCAAACACCAACCTCCACCTGTGCAGAAGTTGAACTTGGTTCATGGAGTGATCATATTGAGGGAAGTGATTTTGCTTCCATCCTGCTCAAGGGCTTTTCTTGTCTGTTGGTGCAACCAAGTTCAATGACAGGCAGCCCTGGGTTCTCCCCTCATGAGCAGTTCATTGTGCACAGTGGTAATCTGCATTTGGGATACTTCTTCCAGAGTTAGCTGTTTCTGAAAGCAATTGAAAAATCAGAAGGCCCTGCAGACAGTTTCTCCAGGTGCCTTCACAGAACTCTAATTCATAATAATCAAAGGAAACAAATGAACCGAACATGGACCAGTACTGGTTCTTCCTCCAACTCACAGAAAAATTCCTATAGTCACATATTTAGGGCTAAGAGACTGTGATGAGGGTTATTTATTGAGAATGATCCAAAGAACCTTGGAAGCATTACCTCAATGAAATCCTAACAGGTACATGCTACAGCAATTACTATTTTACACATGAGAAAACTAGTATTAATCATTTTCACATTTGGTCTAGGGGTGTAGGTGTGTGTCAAAAACTTGCCTAGTAAGTGAAACGTCCTGAGTTCTATCTCAGCACCACCAAGACAGAAATAATACTCTAGAGATGAGAATAGGTGAACAGTAATGTAGGTGAGATTTTCATTAGGATTATCAAACCTGCCACCCACATACTACCTCATTATCAGCATTAATTTATCTTTCAGGCAATCCCCTTCTCTCTCTCCTTAGTCTCTTTTTTCAAAGTACAGTGTTCTCTGGCTACTCTATTAAGAGCAGGGAGATAGATCTAGCAAGTCTCTCCAAGTAAAGCTACTTAGAATGAGTTGAAATTACTGTCATGTGACTCTTGCTTTGGACAGAATCCAAGGCCTTCACACTGAGTTACACTCACGCCTATGGATTGATTGATTGATTGATTGATTGATTTGTTGACATGATCTCACCAAATTATTAAGTTGCTCAAGCTGAGCTTGAACTTTTAATCCTCTAGCCACAGCCTCCTGGAGTACTGACTTCACGCGGGCACCATGCACAGCTTGTCCTCTTTTTTAAGGATTGGCAGATGAGAGACAAGATAGGTGAGCTGGTAGAAATGAACAAACAGTATTATGATGGGACAGAAACAATTATGGTCTTATTAAGAAATTTTGGTTTGCTCATAGACTGTGAGCTATCAAAGGACCAGGGTTATAATAATTAACTTTATCATTTAATTCAAGGTCACACGTGCAACAGGAAATACACGTTTGCAGAACAGGATGTAACTAGCTTGAGTTTCCAACTCTTTTTGGTATAACTTGATATAAGCCACTTGGTAGACTCTGCTTTTGTATTATAGGAAATTTACAGTATATCAGTGTTTTTCAAACTTCTTTTCTAATGCACTTTGTCTTCAAATGATAAAAAATAGGTAAAAGATAAACAAATAAAAGCAGAGCAGCTTGGAGTAAATTTGTGAATGGTCACTCTCTAGTCTTCTTTAAAGAATAACACATTGAAACTACTAGACTAGGTATGCACTAACTTTTATGGTGCTAAATGCTGATTTACTATGTGTTGTTGTAGGTGTTTTGACTGAGTTGCCTTAAACTTGTTTTTATTTTCTAGACAATAATGACAATAAACACTACTTAGGAGGAAGCATGGAGGATGGCTTTGGGAAGTTTTTTAATTTTTCTGAGTTTCAAATACATCATCCTTAAAGTGGAGATTGGGGGTAATTCAACACAGGGCACACACAGATAAAGGATGGAGTCTACCTACCAGATACTAATCACAGGGGACATATATGTGTTAAGCACCTTTCTGGTGAAGAACCTTTGGACCAGTGTGCAGGATCCCTGCACTGCCCAAGCAAAGAGGCCAGCAGAATAGCTGGAAAGTAAACCTGAGGATGGCTTTCAGGGGCCAGGCAATCTCACACGGGACCTTCCCTCTGTGGAGAAGTGCCCTTGTACATGGTAGCTGTGGAAAAAATTTAACATAATTTAGTATTTTTGGAAGATTCATTTTTCCCAGCCATAGTGAAGCTTAATCTTTATTCCATTAGTTATATCAGTCAAAATTCTCAGGTAACATCAACATTTTTAAAATCCTATAAAATCCGAATATTTACAGCCAAGAAGTCTTCTTTTTCCCTGCATTTACTATCAGATTGAACAGTAAGATGGCTGCTTATTGTTCACTATTTTAGAAATGGTCATGAAATATTTAGATGACTAGATACAGAAGTACTCATTGTGATTTCACACCACTGCTAATCTTCAGTAAGACACCTGAAAGCATCTGAAAGTTTTGACCCAATTTAAGAATATCATAAGGATGTGTGTACAGCATTTAGCCAAAGCTTATCAAATTGAATATTTATGTACTTTGGTTTGTGTTAATTGTATCTCAATTTTTAAAATATTACAAATATGCAAAATGGTTGCATACCAGAAGTTTTTACAACTTAGTATTGATAAATGGGATAAAAACTGCATATAATTAATATGTGACACATGAACACTTTTTAGCAGGTCTTAATGGAAGCACCTAGCCATCTTCTTTATCTTTAGGGATTCAAAGAATGTAGAATTCAGTCCTGGAGTCAGTGACATGCTGAAACATTTGAATTCTCTCATTTGATGAAGCATCAGTTCTTTTCCCCCCTTAAATTCTTTCATGTGACTGACAGTTTCATCCATTTTTTCCTCAGGCTACTATTGAAATTCCTTTGTACTTGTAGAAGCAAGTTTGCTGGTTCAAGAATTTTGTTTTACCTCTCCCTCTAAGACTAGTGGATGGCAAATTAGGACAAAGAATTCTAATTTATGTTTCAAAGGACTCAATAGTAGTAAGAAGCATTTTTATTTACATTCTCCCCCCAGTGTCAAGTCAGGATGATGAACCACAACATGCTACTGTACAATTATTAGAAAATTCCTGGATGAATTTTGCAATGTGAGAAGCAAGGAAAAATGGGGAAAGGCCAGCTAATCCTAATAAGGCTCCAAAAGTACTAGCATAGCAGCTGAGAATGGTCCAGAGGGAGTGACATGTGCCCCAAACGTTTCTTGCTCTGGTTTGTATTCTTAGTATATAATTTACATTTAAAATAAATGTATGTGAAGAACTAAATCTTCCCTAATATTTCTACTACATAATAAAGTTAGCCCAAATACTAATTCAATTATGGCACAAAGTAGTGATTTAATCCTTGTTTCACTGACATGTCATGATGAACATTTCTAAATATATAGCAAAGAAATGTATGGAAAATGCCTATGCACTTAGAAGCTATATATAACATTTTGCTATATTTTCTTTATCATGCTTCTATGCATTTATTTATTCTGTTATTTGTCTATCTGTTCTTAGAAGAAATGTAGGCTACAGGTTTGCATGCCTCTAAATTTTAGAGAATATTTTATTTTATTTAATCTCAATGCTACTCTAGGCACTAAGTGATAACACTTTCAGTAATTATTCTGACACACTTTTTTCAGTATTGAATCTGTTTGCTTCAGCAAAGTTGCCTTAGATTATTTCACTGGCAATAAATAATCTGGAGAGTATCTCTAGTGGAGATGAAGAGGAATAGATTTCTACATCAGGTTCATTCAGTTCAAGGCAGAAAATGTAAACTAATTACACTGAGGTGAATTCAATTGCTTCCATGACCACACTTTTCTGGTTCAAACTCAATGGTGTTCAAGGTTCACCCACCATCCCTCTCCTTTAGGGCTGCCACCAAGGGGTTGAGGGAGGCATTGTTGAAAAGGAGTGTGTTGATTGACTTCTCAGTCATAATCAGTATCCCTTAGTGATGGAGTCACCTGGACACACCAGGCCCTGTCTAGTCTTCAGACTTATCCCTTTCTGTGCTGGCACTGGTTCAGAGGCAATGGGGAGATCAGGTCCTCCCCAGGGTGCTTTTCTGCCCTGGAGTCTTCCGTGAGAGGACAAGAACTCTCCCTGCCCACGGATAACTCTCTAAGCTAATTTTTCTTTAGACTTGTCAGGGAGCAGGGAATGAGGCAGCAGAGCGCTGATCCCTCTCTATGACACTAGCAAACCTCACAGCTTTTATCTGATCCTCTCTGTACTGTTTCCTCCTCTCTCTAGCGCTCATCCCACGGGAGCCTGGAGGAGCTCCCTGCTGTCTTTTCAGCCACAGAGAAGGAGAAAACATCTTTTAATCTCGTCTCTTCAGACTTAAAGAAAGCTCTATCTAGTGCCTGCATGGCGCACACAGTACTTTCACACCTCATCTAATACTCCTGCTTTCTTTCCAAAATCTTTAGCCTATCTCTTTCATCTCAGAGGGCTTAATTTGCACTTTCTGTGCCAGGCAAAACAAGAGAGCTTAATATTCCCCCAAATTTATTGTAAAATCAAGAGTCTAGTCCTTGAGAAATCAGAATCTAAATGTTATCTGATTTATTTTTCTTTGTATTACAGCTGTGACCTTTATTTCCCCAGGAAGTGAAGGCTAAAGTTTAATTAAAAGAGAAGAAAAGAAAGTGGTTGGATTTTAAATTTCAAATAATTCAAAATAAAAATCAAAATTTAATACTTCACAGTAAATTCTTATATCTGCACTGTACAGATCAATCTGTTGTCAAGAACAATGATTGCCAGCTGAGGGCAATTTTGCCCCTTTAGAGACATTTAGCAATGTATGGAAACATTTTTGTTTTACACAATTATAAGGAATGGGTGCTACTGGCATCTGGTAGGTAGAGATATGTGATGCTACTAAACAACCTACAATTCATGAGACAGAGCCCCAACACGGTATTCTCTCCTGAAGCATCAAGAATGCAAAGTGGAGAAATTTTGGTCTAAAACAATGGTTCTAAAATTATGTTTTTGGGAGCCCAGTGATCTAGAAAAGGATTATTTGAGAAGGTAAGGGAAAGACAAGGAGGCTTTCTCAGTACTATTTTAATCGGAGGAATTTTACTTTGCATCTAAGTCTGCATGCAACATTTCATCTTGGGTAGACCAAAGGACATATTATTCAGCTACATTTTTCAAAATCACTAGAGTGGATGAGCCTTAGAACAATGTTTTCATAATTTTTCACATCATAGTTTATTAAATATGAGTAGACTAAAATGGTGTTTTGCTTACTGATGACATTTTTAAAGACTTTCATTCATTTATTTTCATTCATTATGTACCATTGCATTCTGAAAGAAATTATTTTCTCCCAATAAAAAGGCAAGAAGAGTTATAGCTTCAGAACATAGTCTAAAAGCTTGAGATGAAAATTTTAGACTTATGCAAAGCTCATAAGCTTTACCTTTCTCATTTTGTAGGAAACCCATAAAAACTTGGCTACTGGCCAACTTCTACTGGCAACTTGGCAGGGACCTGTGCCACAGAACTCTTCAATTCAGGAACTGAATAAAATCCCTTCCCATCTTTCTGAATTTCTCTCACAATATTTCCTTTACTTCAATGACCTTTGCAAAGGCTCCTGCTCAAAGTAATGACATGTCAAAACTGGGCAAGACTTCTCAAACCAACCACAGCAATTAGAGTTCTGAATCTAAAACCTTGTCTAATTAAGCCTACGTTTCTCAAATCCTATTATAGAGTAAGATACACAGGCAATATAAGAAACCAAAGCAATCTTTTCATTCATGCTGGATGGTTATATATGTTTGGTTCTCATTTCCTTCATCTTCATTCCATACCACCTGAAATCAGCAGTACTGGAAGATAGTTATCTAAACTGTAATGCTGGCAGTAAAGAGTCAGTGAAAAAGCAAAAAAGAATGGAAAGATATGACCTTGTGTCTTAATTTGTGTTGAAACATTTAGAGTGAAAACTTGTCATTTCTATTTCCATTAGCCATGAAATTATAGATTTAGATACCATTTAACATTATTCTTCTATAATAAGGAATTAAAAAAATTCTTATCAGATAAAATACCTGACAAGGGACCAAACCCCATGTATACATGGAGAGACTTTCCATATATACACAGGATGAATGAGAGGGTGAACATCTTTAGCTTCAATTTATTTTTAGTTGCATTGACTGTTAAGGTGTGTTTGTCTAGAGAAATCCTATTTATATATACTTTCACAATTTTATGTCTCTCCTATCAAATCTCAGATTCTCAACTTCTATGATACACATTACAAAAATAATTTGATCAGTGAACAGCTCTTAAAACAGTCAAATTAAATTTTAAAACAAAACAATTTCTCATACAAAACAATTCTCTACTGAAATAACTTACATCATCATTAACTAGTACTAGAAAATCATCATCTAACACATGACAGTGTAGGCTGCAAAAGATAGATATGCTTTTAATTCAAGAGACTTTAAAGTCTAACAAAAACTCAGTATAAACATGTACAACATAACCAGATCTTACTGGCCAACAGAGTTCACAGTGTGAATCACACATATACTCAACAGTGTCTTCCAATTCTGCTAGGGGTGTTGATGCTATTATTGTTACTTTATTTCAGCTTTTTTTTTTTTGCTTAGAAATAATAATCAAGGTCACTAAAATGGAAGTTAAAAAGAGAAAAAAATAGATCTAAATTATACCAAAGTTAGATTCTAGGTCAGATATTATAATAGTTTGTTCTCCCAGTGCTGCAATAAGACACCCAATAGCCACGACTTAAAGGAAGCGAAGTTTACATGGCTCAGAATTTCCAGCTGGTCATGTCTAGAGTTCTCTGGCTCCAAAGCTGAAACAGCATAGAAGGGCCTGGCAAGGGCAGCTGCTCATCACAGAGCAAGTAGGAAGCAGAGTGAGAAGAGATGAGCTGAGGGCAAAATAAACCCTTGCAGGTGATGCCCCCAGTGACCACTTCCCTCCAGGCTAGTGCCCACTAGCACACTCAGTTATTGCACTCATCATTGCATAAACCTACTGTAGAGGACAGCACCCCTGTGATCCAAGTAATTTCCAAATACATGAGACTTAGGGAGGGGGCATTTTATATCTAATTCATAATATTTTGTCCCTAGCTTCCAAAAGGCTTGTATCTATAATGTTGTGTAAAATTATTTTAATCCATATCTGAGTCATCAAAGTTTTATTGATTCCTGCATTGCTGAAAAGTCCAAGGCCAAAATCTCCTCTGAGATTTAAGGCAAACTTAGCTTAAATCCTGTGAGCTCCTGTAAAAATTAAAAAGTTAACATCAGTATTTCAAAAAGAAGGAATAGAGAAATAGCCAAAGCAATACCAAAACACAGCAGGACAAATATTAAATCGTGTAACTCCAAGTCCAGCACTCATGGCAAATGGATGAGCTCCAGTGGGATCTGGCAGTTCTTGTTTCTTGGCCTTGATAATTTCAGCCCATATAGTCTCTCTCTTGGGATGGTTTTGCTTGTTACCTGTGGTTTACCCATGGTTTTCCTAAAACATAAATGACTCGTATCCCATATTCCTGGCATTTCCATTGTCCTCAGGCCTCCTTGGCATCTTTGGATCCATGTCACAGAACACACTGCACTCTCAGGGACTCTTTGGGTAGCATTCTAGGTCTTTCTTTGAAATGTTGGTGAAAACCTTCATGACTCTACAACTCTGACATTCTGCATGCCCATGCAGCCAGCATCATGTCGATACCAAGGTCTTCCACTGACTGCAGGAGTTACTCAGCCTCTTTAGAACATGGCTGCAGCAACTTCTGAACCCTAGCAAACCAAATTCCTAGGTGGTCCTTTGTGAGCTGATGTTCTAGGGATTCTCTCCAAACACACAAGGTCTCTAGTTAGACTACCAATGGAATCCTGGTGCCTAACTGAGACCTCCTGAGCCTGACCTTTACTGTGCACATTTCTATAAGCATTTTAGTTTGTGAGCTTCAACCAGAATCTCCCATCAAGCTCTGCTTACAAAAATCCAAGGCTTCTTAACCCACTTTTCCAAACTCCTCCTGAAAAAAAGTTTCAAAGGCATCTAAGAAACATAACAAGGTGTAAATACAGCAATGACCCCACTTCTCTGGCACTGATTTCTGTATTAATCAGTTTTCTTTTCTCTGGGACAAAATATCTCATGCTCAAAATTTAAAGGAGAAGAAGTTTAGGTGGTTCAGAGTTTCCAGTTGGTTCAGTCCTTAGTTGGATATCTCCAAGGCAGAAAGGGCATGAAGGAAGGATCTAGTAGAAGACAGCTGCATATCCTATAGCAGGCAGGAGTAGCAAAAAGGGAAGAGCTGAGGACAAGGACAAATCCTTCTAGGTCATGCTCCCAGTGAACTATACTTCCTAACTGCACATTCAGCCACTATACTCATTATTGCATAAATTAATCAGTGAGTGTAGCACTCCCATGATCCAATTACTTTGCAAACATATGAAAATTTTGGTGGATATTTTAAATATAACTGATCACAAATATTATAATTAACTTTTATTTTTTCTCAACTAAATTCTCCTTGAGATGAAAAATAATCTATATATGAGGAACTTGAAACTTATAGAAGTTAAAGAACAAGCACTTTGCAAATTCTTTGGCCCTAGTAAGTCTTCTCTTAAAGTCTCTTGTCAATTTTTTATGCTAAAGAGAAAGTGCATTGGACAGTTTTACACAGTGTTATAAAAACAGTTATTATATACTATATGCTTTCCTATGGAGCCATGGAATAGAAATTTGGAATATAAAGAAACTTTCTAAATTCCTTCATTCTACAAATACTTATTTTGTACTTAACTTGCACCAAATAGGAAAGAGGTTCCCACCTGGAAATATTCATATGAACTAAGTCATAAATATTAGTCAATTCTGATGTACTGATTTTAACACAATCCTCTTTGTCAATTTCCCAGAATGTATTCTGCAACTAGATTTGATAACATCACATTGCTGAAATCTTGTATTTCCTAAAAATCTCTCTGTGTACCCTTATAACCCTCTTTTCTGGTATCCCTGCCTTTTTTCTATAATAGTTTACATATAATAAGCAAATTAGGGGGGTTGTACTGGGGATTGAATTCATGACCTTGTGCTTGCCAGGCAGGCACCTGCTTAGGCCAAAGAGCTAAGTCCCAGGCCTCAAGACTGTTATTTTTAAAGTTGAAATAGTTCTTCTGTAAAACTACATAGTTTGGTTTTTTTTTTTTTTTTGGTATCTTTTGCAAAAAATACCTACTTCTATATCCTACCAATTAGCCATGGAAGGTTTGTTTGGCTTTTTGGAAAGAAATTTAGAAATCATTAATCCAATCTACTGTTTTACTGATAAGCATACCAAACACAAAGAGAGACCTTGAATTTCAACCTTCACATGACTAGTTACCAGCAGCAGAATTAATGCCAAAACTCAATTGTCCTAACTCCTGGGCCAGTGCTGTTTGCAGTTCTGTGTCCTTATTCATTTTTAACCGAGTCAGTTCTTTAAGTGGAGAAGACTTCAATTTATAGCTCTAATTATGTGTGTAAGAGTCACAAAGTTTTATACTTATTCCCAGATTCATTCTCTAATTAAACAAGTGATAAAAGATGTGACTGACGCAATAAACATCAAAAAAGGAGAAATAATGAAATAAACATTATGAGGTTATAAGTTGGCTTGAGATCAATTCACTGGTATTCATTATAGCAATTCATACAAACTTGGAGTTTATCCAAATGAGTTCCAACTCTACATTCTAATTAAACAAAGTGGTAGCTTCACAGGTTTTATGCATTAAAAAGTAGACATAAAATTCAATCAAGAAGGGTTAAGTTTCTGTAGGCAATTCATTAAAATGTTTCTAAAATATTGTCCCTCATTTAAAAAATACAGTCCTTTTTGTAAAAAAAAGAAAAAAAGCAGAATTCTTCGAGGAGAAGAATCATATCGTTCACTTATTCACTCATTTGTTCATGCACTCCTATTCCAATTATTTATCAAACAGCTATTACACGTAAACATTCTGTTAGACATCAGTGAAGAGAAGCAAACAAAAGAAGCATGATCTGGGTGTGGCAGTGAACTTTATATTTCCAACACACTGGTAGGTGGAGCAGAAAGATTACAAATTTCAGCCCACACTTGGCAACTTAGAGACTTAGTGACACGCTTTTTCAAAATTAAATAAAGTATGGGCTGTAACTCAGTGTGAAGACCCTGGTTGGTTTCAAACCCTAGCACATAAATAAATAAATAAATAAATAAAGTACTAATTATATATTGTTGCACTATAAATTACCCTCAAAATTAGTCATTTAAAGTAGCAAAATTATATTATCCCACAATTTCTGTGAGTTGGAAAGCTAGGCATGATGGATCTGGGTGCCACTGACTCAAAAATGTCTCATGAATTGAAGTTCTATCACCAGTAGGAGTTTCTATTTCATCTGAAAACTCCATTGCAGAATCTATGGGAGGAGGAAGGAGTCTGGTTCCAGCCGGCCTACATGCTTCTTAGCATGTGCCAGGGTCTCTACAGGGTCACCTTATTCCATGATAACTGACTGTCCTCAGAGGGAGCTGCTTAAAATAGAACATCAAAAACACAGTCAATGTTTCTCATATCTTAACTTAAAAATTGACATCATACCATTTCATCACATCTGTGTTGCTGTTTTATAGAATCAAGTGAGAGAGTTTAGTCTATATTTAAGAGGAGGAAATCACAAATGAAGGGAAGTACCTGGGGTCACCCCATGGACACCAGGTCTGTCACAACTGACCCTGCCCACAGAAAGTTATCTTTTTATGTTAATTTTTTACTATGTTGTCCCATGGCTTTAAAAAATAACTGTTCAGTGACAGAGTCTCAACATGTATTTGCAGAATAGTAACTGATAAATCTAAGAAAAAAAAGGTAGATTGGGTAGACAGAAGGGCCAAAATGCTTGAGTGTAGTATATTTAAGTTGGACAAGATAAAACCTCTCATAGTTAGAACTTAAGGAGCTTAAAAGTTGGAAAGAACTTTTTAATATTGGACTTTCCTACCAATTCCTGTGTTCTCCCAAGGGCTGAGAAGAAAGTTCCCATCCTTGTTTTTGCTTTAGGCTGACCAACTGTTCTAGCTATCCTAGGACTAAGGGATTCTAGGACATGACATTTGCAGTGCTAAAAAGAGAAAGGTTCCAGGTAACTCAGAGCAAGTCAGTCATTCTCTGATCCACAACAGAGTTCTCCCTTCAGGAGGAAGAACAGCCAGTGTAAGTAGTTTGCTTTTCCAGCTGGTGCCACCAAAACAGATAGGCTAGTTCTCACCCTCCAGGCCCACAGCAGAGAGAGTCACATTCACTTTCATGTCCAGTCAGCAATCATGCTCTTAGTCTCTTAGTGTCTGCTTCTTTTCCATGACTAGGTGCATAACTTCAAATAGAATTAGGACTTAGGTTTAGTCACTTTCTTTATTTGGTTGTCAGCAGTGAAACAGATGGTATGCACTACTTCACTGTATATACTCGGAGAAAAATGAAAGAGTTAAGTTACCCCATACAGTCAATTATGATTACAGCTAAATTTTCAACAGATTATTTTGAAAGTGTTCTTATGATGTGCCAACCATGAGCCACAGAAGTATTAGAGAAACAAAGAGAAAATAGTCTTCAATCCTTGTAATACTCACAGGGAAAAAGGAGGAAAGACATATAAACCAATATGTTAATATACCATTGTAACTTGTGACACAGTCATTTACTTCTAATATCATGAGAATAAGAGAATAAAAAGGTAGAAATTTTTCCTTATGATTCTGTTGGCATGCTTGCACCTTTCTATAGAAGAGCAATAAAAGATTTTTTCTTTGTTTTGTGTTTTCACTTCTATTTTTGCTTTTATAGTAATGTTTGAATTGAATCTTTAAAAATGAAGTAAGTCTGTGAGGCAAATATGTTACACGTTGCATCCCAAAGTTAACAGCATGTTCAAAGACATGTAACAGGAGAAAGACAATGGAAACAAGAGACAAGAATTTAGAACATCTCCATCAGAAGAATTTCAAACCAGTCATAGCAGAGAACTGGAGCCACAGGACTGACTCCCCTACTAGCTAAGGAGTGATGAAACACTAGCATCCATGGTAACACAAGGTTTCAGTCCTAGGAATTCAGAGTAAGAGAAATACCCTAAACAGAACCAGAAGAGTAAGAAAAAAGTCTTTGCATATTAGTTCAGTTGAAAAAATCTTTAGTGTTAGGGTCTGGTAGGACATAACACCTCACTAGGGATATGAAACATATGAAACTAGGGAAATGTGTGGAACATTTGATTCGGATTACTAAGATGATACCGGGACACTAGGCACAAGTGTGCACCAAGATGATGGATAATAAAAGATGCCCAAACGATAAAGGAAAAAAGATTTTAAAAACATGAACCAAATACCAGAAAAGATAAAATCTTTGAAAAAGAAAGTCTTTTGAAAGAATCAGTGAAGAGAAGCAGCTCAGCAGTGTCATTTAAGAGAAGGGGACATTTTACAAGGTTAAAAGATGGTTGTTTGGGTTGGGGTGATTGAGGAGGTCTGGGATCACAATGACCATCAGAGTATGGCTGCTTATGGACAACAGCCTTGGGCCAGAAGCAAATACAGACAGACCAGTGTGATAAATGAGGCTTTAGGATAGACCAAACCGTTATAACAAGATCTCAAATGTCCCCCATGGACTTGTATCTTCAGAGCCAGGGCTTTCCCAAGGCGATGGACCATGAGGGTGCTATACTCATCAATCCACTGATGAATACATAGCCGAAAGTGCTGTTAGGAGGTGGAGCATGGTCCGAAAAGGCAATTCCCTGGGGGTCTGCCCTGAGACGACACATTTCCTTCCCTGGATCCTCCTTCTCTCTGTACTTCCTGACCACCATAAAGTGAACGATTTTCTTCTTCCATACCCTTAAAAGATAAACAACTCTCCTTTAAAATGTGGGTGCTTGGTATTGGGTCCAGTGAGAAGAAAAGTAATTGAGATGTAAGCATATGTTTTAACTTATAAAATTCTACAGAGGTATCTCCTTCAGAATATTTATCTACATCAAACATCACTTATGAACAGCATTAAATATTAACCCTAAATTTTTTATTCATTTCTTATTCATGGTGTTGTCTACCCATCAAGTTGCTCATCTATCCATTCATTCAAACAAACACAACACCAAGTATTACAAATACAAGAGTGATTTGTAGTGTCTAACTTTGGGAAACTTTATAACTTGGTCTGGATCAGAAATACAGAAAACATATCCCAAAACAGTACTTGACATAGCAAAAATACAGAGAGCAAAAAAGTTCAAAGGACAAGTTGAAATTTCTTCCATGACAAGGATCCTCCTAGCAATGCCAACAAAGCCTGAAAAATGTTTATCCTTCCACACTACACAGATTAGTAGAGTAACTTGCTTTCACCAAGATGAGGTTATTAACCAACCATGTTTAAGTCAAATATCAAGTGACAAACTTAGACAAATAAAGGATGAAAAACTAGAATAAAGACAAATGGATATAGCAACAGATATCTCAACATACCAAATAACTAAGCAAACAACTTTTTGTTGTTTTCATCAAAAGAATCTCTCCAATGACTATTAAAAAAAAATCTCAATCAGTAACTGGAAAATTTATAAGATAGTTTAAAGGCAGTGCATTAATGTAGATAAGACACCTGTGATATTTCTACTTAACATTCCTTCAAAGAAGGTATGTCAAATACATAAAGCCCAAAACAGCTCATGCATGAAAACCATGTGACTTATCCATATGGCCACAGCACAAGCTAAAGATAGATGCTGTGATCACTCTCTCTATAAAGCAGGAATGAAACAAGATTGCTACTGTCATTCTAACTCCTCCAAGTGTAGCCAAGGCTCCTTTCTGTTTCAGCACAGTTGCTGAAGCGTGGATAAAACTGGATGATTTTTACACAGAAGGATCCCCCTACCCTGACTTTCAAACAGCAGAAGAATCTCTGAAGCTATAATAAATGTGCCATGTTGAAGTTTCCTGGATGAGTGTTAGAGGAGTGAGTAGAAGACAGATCAGCCCAACAGGTGCCATTTGTCAGGGAAGAAACTAGCAAACTCCATAGCTATGACTCAAATCTGCCAAACATTGTGTTCACAAGGCTATTACACAGAAAACAGTAATAATAAATTATCAACTATCACATGGAAAGTCTAGTTTTTTTAAGCATTTCTCAGTCATCTCCAGTTATCACTGTCATGGTCATGGCTGATAGGCCCTGATAGACAGTCAGGACATACAAGTACTCTTCTGCCCAAGAGAATTTGCAAGGACCTAATTCCTGCAAGGCAGTAGCTAGAGCTGTTTGAGACACTATGCACCTTGTCTTCCTTCTCTTCTCTACCTTTTTATAAAGGGTGGGTCTAGGAAAAGACAGATAAATATAATTATGTCTTCCTCCCTAAGAAGGGGCCTTCCACTGCCCTATCAGCTGAAGAAGGTGTGTAGAAGATATAAGCCAAGAAATCAGTTGTCTATGCTCTCATACCTTTCAAACATGGAGTAGAACTAGGTGTGCATAAGTAGCCAAACTTCATTTGGGGAACTTCCGATGAAAAGCTCTAAGTGAATATCAGTGTCCAAGAGACGAAGTGCTATTTCAGATACCTAAAAGAGACCATGATCCCCACTGTGCTCTGTAATTCATAATTGTTACACATAAAAGAGTTCTCAGGGCTTATGTATTCAAACTTCTTTATTATAGAGATCAAGAAACTCAGATCCAGAGATAAAGCATATTTAATGTGGCATAGAAATAATTCAAATCCGAAAGATGGTGTTTAGGTTTTCTTCCTTCTGACCAACTTATAAAATCAAGTGCAGGATTTATAGAAAGTGACTTATCTCATAAACTCAATTAGAACAATATAACTTTGCTGGATACATAGTTTTAACAGTCTCTATGCCTTTACACTAAGGAGAGGGGACACCTGGCACCAGATTTCCATGGGACCCTTCTGCTGCCTACAGATACATCCCATAACACGCTGCGTGGAGCAAGATATCCATGGGTTGTTGCAGCATCTGCCTTCAAAATAGACTTCCGGGAATGAGTCACCTTGTTAGTGAAGTCTTCAGAATGGCCTTCTAATCAGGGCTTGGGTTGATAATCAAAGCTGCTGTAGGGAAAGATGGTTGGACATGACAGCTCTGGAAGGTCCTTTGGGAAGTCAAAATTGAAGCAAGTAGGAAGCAGCAGTGGCAGAGCAGGCTACCTCAGTGTCACCCAGCCTTTGTAATTTCAGATCTCTGCTTGCTAACTGGAAGACTTTTATCCATTTCTTTTCTGCCAAGAGGTAGACAATAACAACAACAATCTCAAGGAGATGTTGTGGAGATTACATAAAATAAAAGTACTGAGAACAGTATTTTGAACATAGCTTAGGTCTTTTTAAACTGTATTTATACCATCTTATTTACACTATTTTTGAAAGGGAAAAATGCCCTTATATGTATCCTATGATAAAATTTCTTGCACCAATGTTGGCCAGAAAACAGTACTTTGGGCACTGCTGCTTAATTTTTCATATAACATTACTGCAGAAAAATATTTTGGCAAGATGGGAATAGAATATATAATTCCTTGCTTTAATCTAGAAGTCTTCAGATAACTGTCTTCCTGTAACTGCCTCTCAGTTCTATAAGACATCAATCTAATCCCTTGCCAAGGCACACAAATTGCTCCATTTAGAGCCACAGTCACAATCCCAGTTAGCACTTTCCTCTTACCCATGGGTATAAGGTAAACATGGCACAGCCTAGACTGCCATGTTCTGTTTTCCTATAATTTGACAGGAACAGCGTGTATGTCACTTGCATTTTGAGGTCAACTGCCACTTACCTGTGATGCAAATTAGTGATATAGATTTGGGGGGGATACTGGGGATCGAACTCATGACCTCGCACTTGCCAAGCAGGCCCTTATGCCACTGATTTTGATATTATTAAAAATGGAACTTGTAGATTTTTGGCAATGGTCATTCTTTAATTTTTTAAAAATAAAGGGCAAAGAAAAAGGGAGGAGTAGGAGAGAAGGAGGGAGGGAGGGAATCTAAAATGAGTGGTGAATAAGTGACTATGAAATTAGCATAGCACATGTGTCCTAGCATCAAGAGAGCACTGTGTGTGCTCTGTTCTGTGCTAAACTTGAGATTAAAGGGACTGGCAGTTAAGTCAGGATGTTGTGACAGTGCCTGTCACCTGTCATGGGTCACATTCAGGTCAAATAATGCTTGCAAAGAAATGCCCTGTCTCTAACCACTGATTCCATTCCTTTTACCAAATACTGCTTTTTATATCACATAACAAATTAGATTTTTTTTTAAAAAAGAAGGAAATTAGTAAGACATATAAATTCTCAAGAAACTTACCTAAATTTATATTTAGTAACTGCTTGCACAGTGACAAGCTTTGCACAGTCCCCCTACTTGAACACCAATTTCTATCACAGTTCAAATATCTGAGAGGTTATTACTGTAGGACATACATAGCTGCATTATTCACAAAAGATATAAACATAAATATTACGACATTCAACTCTTATGTAAAAACTCAAGCTATCCAAAACTAGCTCAGCTTTGTTCTCTAAAGCCAGCATCTTTGGTTTGTTATTGCTTTTTAATTCTATTCCAATTGTTTCAAAAGCACATGAATTCATGTTTTCCATTTTAACATGCCAAAAATTTTATATCCTTAAATACTAAAGAAATTTGAAAAAAGTTTGAATGTTAACCTATCATTCCAGTCACAGTTACGTGAGTTACAACAGTTAAAATATGATTAACCATATCGGAAAGGTTCATCCTTGGAGAAATGATGGTATTTTTCCCTCTTCTTCTCTTTGTTTAGTCTTGAATACCCATTTCTACATTTAGTCAGTTCTCTATTCATCCTTTGTCCACAATTGTCTTACCAGTTAAGAACCCCAGCATCTGCCTCCTCATCTGAAAAGAAAATGGTTTATTAAAACTGGAAGAAAGCCCAGAATGATTTCAAAACAAAAAACAAAAAAACTATAATTGGATCACAAGTGACACAGAGAAGCAGCAAGTCATTTGGGTATACGGCAGGCCTCGAGATGGTGATCTGATCATTACTATTGTATTATTCATCCCCAAAAATCCATTCTCTCTCTCCCTCTTTCTCTTCCTGCCTCTCCCTCTCAGTCTCTGTCTATCTCTGTCTCTCCCACTCTCTACTTCTGTCTCTTTCTATCTCTGTCTCTCTCAAGTAAGAAACTTTCAATTCAAGTAAGAAACTTTCTCTCATCAAGTAAGAAACTTACAGCAGGCATTTTTCCACAGCTGAATAGGATGGGAAAACTTAGACCTGATTTTTAGTGATCAGATACTTTCGTATTAGAAAAAAGGGAACAGAATCTATAATCATGAACTGATGCACAAAGGTGTGTGTTTCCCTTCTGCCATTCTCTACTTTCTTTTTGCATAAGTATAATACAAAGATATACATGTTAATAATTTTACATGTGCACTCCAGGGGCTTTAAGTAGCTTTACAGTGTTGAGCAACCATCCAATTCCAGATTTTTCATCTTATAAAACTGAAACTTTATATGCATTAAACAATAACTCTATATTTTTATTTTTTGTTTAATGGCCAACATATGTCAACCAGCTGACCTACTTAGCATTTGCTATCTACTTATCTGGTAGGGAGGGAAGTTGAAATTATGTGTTTTCCCCTAGGGAGTTGACAAGTTAAAACAGAAAAGTAGACAAAAGCACCATCACACAAGACTCATCTTTAAATACACACCTGACACTTAAGGCTGGTGATACACTTTAAGTGAGTTTCAAAGTTTTACTTTCAGATTTATTACTGGCAATACAAATTACTGTACATGGCTGTGATTCAGGAGATTATTCTATTTTTAAAACATGATAAATCTTTTCAA
The DNA here is from genome assembly GCA_004027455.1 of Hydrochoerus hydrochaeris. Taxonomy (NCBI): domain Eukaryota; kingdom Metazoa; phylum Chordata; class Mammalia; order Rodentia; family Hydrochaeridae; genus Hydrochoerus; species Hydrochoerus hydrochaeris. The sequence continues at coordinate 804,838 of PVLA01000045.1, forward strand.
AGAGAAGGAATGGCACAGGGATTTTGTCTATACCTTCAGGGTTCATTGATCTTTAATTTATGAATTCTCAGGGGGTAATTTTAGGCCGAGTTAGCCATTACCAGTCTCTGAAAATTCTAAGGTATCCTGCCTGTGCTAGCTTGGATATTGAATGTCCCCAAATATCCATGTGTTATGCTCCGTCTATGAGATGGCACCATGGGGAGATCACAAGTACCAGGAAATGGATCCTACTGTGAGATGTATAGGTTAGTGAAGATTGTGAGGCAATGGTTTTCTCCTTTCTCTTGTGTCCTCACTCATAAGATGAGTGGTGTTCTCCCCAATGTTCTCATGCCAAGAAGTGCTATCTTGCCACATCCTTAAACAGTGGGCCAACTGATCGAGACTGGAATCACAAAACTGTAAGCAGTAGCTAATTTTTCTTTTTCTAATTTAAACATCTCAGATATTATACTATGGTAATGTGAAGCTGATTAATATGCATTTTCCTTGACTACTGTTAGTTACTTTGAACAGGGGCAGGACTGACAGAGAATCAATCCTTGTGTTCCTGGGTCTACCGATGGGCCACAAACCTGTCTGCTTTCCAAATCTGTCATGCCAGGATGTGATAAATCATATTTCAAAACTTCCAAGTCTTGCCTAAGAAGGAGTCATAATACAATCTGTCCTTATTAATAAGTGCAGTAGGTTTTTTAAAAAATATTGTTTGCATCACTTACAAATGCCTCTATTTTACATTTTTGTCTCAGAAACTCAGCAAAACAAAATTGCAGATCAATTTCTCTTATATGAACAGGAAGCAGTGTTATTATTGTTTAAAAATTGTTCTTATTCCATGGCATCAAACAGAAAAAGATATACTGATATATTCCAAGTTGACTATTCATTTTCTCTTTGCTAGTCATCATTAATTTCAGTTGGACAGGTATTCATGTAAGCAATTTGCCACAATAGTGACTGAGAAAAATACTGAAGTGCTAGGCTGTTAAAATGGTAATATGTGGAAAGAGATATACTTTTCTTGTAAAACATATTCCTCAAATTTTATGCTTGGTCTCTAGTGAGATGAACTATAAAATCATGCAGGGGCCCAAAATGTTTGTATTGAAACTTGGCTTGGGAAAACAAGGATTGAATCTCTTAAAAGCCATTTGAAGTACAAATATTTGGGCTTTAGCAATAATACATCTATAAAGCTATCTAGAATTTAAGGACAATAACATCAATAGAAAAGCATATTTCTTCAGCTCAATTTTTGCATGGAAAATCACATACATGCTACTTTAAATGGCTGTTACTGCTTTATGAAATTTTTCAAGAAAAGATCACTTCAAAGAACTTTGTTCAGTGCACTTTACTTCTGCTGATGCTTCATCCCCATTATTGTCAAATTGAATCACATTAATTGAAAATTTAAAGAATTATTAGAATCATTTACAGTTTTCTTTTAAAGATTTTCAGATATTGAGATGAAGCCAAATACCTTTCTATATACAAAAATAGAGCAATTTAAAGAAGTGATAGATATTTGGCAATATTTGTAGGTAAAATAGATTTTTTAAATGTACATGTTTCAGGAAGATCTCTTATGGGATACACTTAGAGACATCACACTTAAAAGAAAGCTTCAAGCAGTATCGTATTCATAAAAATTAACTGTTCTTTCCCCATGTTCAAGACACGAATTTGTGTTTTAAAATGCTTCCTCTACAGTTGATATTAGAATTGGCTTAAACTTTACAATAACTTTTTGTAATGATATATTCATGTGATTTAAGGAGTTATGAAAAGGCTAAATTATTATTTCTTTACATAAATTTCTATACTCCAAAGATGACTGCAGTTAAAAGATCGCACTCTCTATAAAAGCAAGCTATGATGTGGTATTATCTTTTATATTCCTAGCAATAGCCTCAATTTCTGAGGTTTTTGCTTAGGTCCCATGCATATTTGCATTGTGTAACTGAAAAGTCACTCTGTAACTCATTCATAAACCTCTAGACTTATAGTAAGTCCCCAACTTACGGACAAGTCCCTTTCCCAGAAAATATAAGTCAGATTCATTCATAAGTCCAATAAAGTGAGTCTTATATACCTGTGATACAAATATACAATATCAAGCATTGATTACCAAACATACATACACACACACACACACACACACAGAGTGTGTGTGTGTGTGTGAGAGAGAGAGAGAGAGAGAGAATAGATGATGTCTACATCTTTTCTCTGCAGTTCAATCTCTTAATTATTATCACTTTGGTTTTCATGATTATTTATTGCTCTGGGCATCCTAGAAGCCCCCTCCACATCATCACTGCTTTTTCTCCTGCTTCCAGACATCCCAGAGTCTGTCTAGGCACTGCACTGCTATCACACTGTACAGAAAACACACAGCAGCACCACTGTGACAATGTCCAGTATACACATGAGCTACTTCCACAATTTATTTGCATCTATGACTGTTTGTAATGTGAGAATTTTCATAAGTTGAGGACTTTCTGTACACTTCATGTTAGTATTTGCTGTATTCCAGACTTCATACAAAAGACTAGACAGTCATCACCTCTAATCCTAACTAACCTGTAAGTCACTCTTCATTCATATTATGCATTTAAGGAAACTTAGGCTTGAGGCCTATGGATAACATTTCTAAGGTCTCACTGCTGACTGTGGCAGAAACATAATGCAAATGTTCTCTCACTCAAAGCACTGAGTGTTTATTCCACTCTGTCATGGCTTCCAAGCACAGATAGAGCATAGAAGAACAAACACATTGATACCTCTAAATGTTACCGAGGATTTCAGGACCATGAAGACCCATAAAAATAGCAGGTGACCCTTAGGGACAAAATGGCTGATGACATGCTCTGCCTCTGGCAATCCTTAGCCAGTGGCTGCTTGCTTTCTTTCTTTCTTTCTTTCTTTCTTTCTTTCTTTCTTTCTTTCTTCTTTTTTTCTTTCTTTCTTCTTTGTGGAAGACTTTCTTTTTCAGTGATACCTAAATTTATCAATACACATGCATCAAATGTTCACTACATTAAAGGCTTTATAGGTAATTAAAGTAGATAAAATATAAATGTTTTGCATCCATATATTATATTGGGTATACTTTTACTAAAAAATAATTGATTGTTTATTTGAAATTTAGTCTAACTGGGCATCTTAGGTTTTTTTCTTGTTTTTTTCCTGCCTTTTTGCTAAACTCCAGAAGCTCTGCCAATAAGAGGTATTTAGAGTTGTTTTATTTCATTTTGTTTTCAATTGCCCCTCTGCCTCTTGGTGAACTAATCAGAAAGTCATTAATTCAACATATAAGAACAATAATACTGCAGATATTAGAGCTATCTATAAAGACTTCAAAATTCTTCTCAAAAGTAATATCAACAAAATGTAGTATGGTCTGCCCAGAAATATTTCCAGGGTAGATGAGCTCCTACAGTTGATGTGTTTTTCTGCTCTGGTGATTTATTTTTTCATTTATGCAGTCATTTCAGTCAGATACCCAGCAGGAAGGAGATGACACACTGTAGAAGGGTAATTAAGGAAAATGTAATGAAGGACTATTTGCAAAGATGCAAGCAAAGTTAAGGAAAACTAGCAAGGAATGGGAGTTCACCAGGGATAGCAACCTTGGGAAATCAGTACAATCCCTGGTCTTCCAGACTATGATGGATGGAAACCATTATTGGAATGCAGGAATGGCTTAGCTCTAGCAAAAATGAAGTCAGAAGCTGGAAAGGTAGATGACCAAGAGTACAGTATAGCCCAGCACAACAGGAATCAGATAATTAACACTTTAACTTGTCTGATTTTTCCCTCAGCCAGTGACTCCATTGACCAAAACTCAGCAGAAAAATGTGAGCAGGCAAGAGCATCCTGCTGCAAAGTCACAGAAGTCCCCCTTTACCTTGCATGTTCACAAAGTCACAGAGAGGATGAGGAATGGACCTATAGAGGCAGAGGAAAGTACACAGCACATTCTCTTACCTGGTATTGTTATATGTGTGTACAACACTTACCAAATCTTACAACAGTTTATTATGTATGCCTATGGACCACTTTCTCTAACACTACTGAGGCAGCTCCATGCAGTGTTAACCATTTCATGTCTCTCATTAAGCCACAAAAGCCAGAACACAATCCACCAAACCATAACACCAGCATCCAAGGAGGAAAAGAGAGAGAAAGAGATAGAATAGGAACTTTCCTGTAATCAGGGGATTATGTGCTTGCTGGACAGTGCAATGCAAGGACAGAAAGGCACAGGAACAAAGTCTGAGGCATAGAGAGGCAAACTCACCTCCTTAGAGCAGAGCATAAACAAAAGCTACTCCATATGCCCACTTCTCCAGGAAGCCCAATCGAGAGGGATGGTGGGGTCACAAAGATGGTAGCACAAATCCATTTTCTTAAGTTTCTCAGCTTTTGACTATGTTTAACACAGAGTGCTCTTCCCTTCACAAACTTATTCTACAGAACATCTTTGTCCCACTGAGTTTTCCACAGTGCTAGTACTCCATAAAGCAGAAGAAACATGAAAGCTATGAGTATGAATTCTGAAAATGCAAAAATTTTTAAGTTATCTGAGCCTCTTTAACTCTTAAACACATGCAAAGATCTATATGTTTTCCTAAGAGAACATACAGGAAAATTTAGGGGACCTGCCCTGCAACCTCAACCAGCCAGGGAGCGTCAGTACCAATGTGGAGCCTTGTGAAGCTCCACCCTGTGACCCAAACCAGCTGGAGAGCTTCAGAGCTCTGTGTGACATCTGGCAGGGACCTGTCTTATAATCTCAATCAGTCAGGGAGTATAAGAGTGCTGCACCAGGTCTGGCAGAGGTCCACCCAGCCAACTCAAGCCAGCCAGGGAGTCTTGATGCTAATGTAGGGTCTGGCAAAGCCCTGTCCCATGACCCCAATGAGACAGGTAGCTTCAGAGCACCATATGGAGACTGGTAGGTACCCTGCAATCCCAATCAGCTGGGGAGACTTGGAGCACTGTTCCAGTCCTGATAGAAGTTTGCCCAGCCAACTCTACTCAACTGTGAAGGCTTCATGCTGGCCTGGAGCCTGAAGACCTTCCCTGTGACCTCAACTAGCCAGGGAGCTCCAGAGCACTGCATGGAATCTAGTAGGGATCCACCCTGTGACTACAATCAACCAGGGAGCATCAGAGCACTGTACCAGTCTGGTAGTGGCCCATCCAGCCAACCCAACATGGCCAGGGAGCCTCAGGGCCCAGCTCATGGCCTGGAAAAGACCCACATGACTACCCCCATTCACCCAGGGAAACCCCCTCTGCTATGGACAGCCAATGACAAGTTAGAAAGCAACTGGGACTTTGCATTTGACTGCCCCAGAGGAATACAGGAAAATGGCAAAACAAAGGATAAAAATTCATTCTCTCACCTCCAGCCCATTCCAAATAAGTCCAGGAGAAATTGGTATAGAAGAAAGTGCATGACACATACTTGAAATTTCAAAAATCATAAAAGCTGAAGTAAATAAACAATTCCATGAAGTTGTAAAGGAAACCAGATCTGAAATAAGCTACCAGGTAAAACAAGAAATGATAAATGTAATGAAAGAAATTTAAAGAAGACATAGTTAAAAAAAGAATCATTGGAAAAAGACAGAAACCTTGAATAAACAATATAGGCATGAATTAGAATGCAAGAAATGGATACAAAGAAATATCCAGGAAATCAAAAAGTCCATTGAAAGCTGGCAAAACTGCTTGAATGAATGTGAAGACAGACTTTCAGACCTTGAAGACAAGAATTCAGCTAGCAATCAGGAAAGAAAAGATCTTCTAAAAATAAAAAAAGAAACCAGGAAATAAAAATTCAAAAGTTGTAAGATGATGCAAATATAAATTGATAGGTATAAATAAAAAAGAAGTCAATACAAATGATATAAAAAGATTATTTACAGAAACAACACCAGAAAATTTCCCAAGCATGGGAAAAGAAACTGACATGCAGATAAATGAAGCATGTGGAGCTCCAAAATAAATCCACACCCAGATATATATTAATCATGATCCCAAAAATTCAGCATAAGAGCAAAATATTTTTTTCTTTTTTGAGACAGGGTCTCACTATGCAATTCAGGCTGGCCTTGAGCTCACTTTGTAGCCCAGGCTGGTCTCGAACTCACAGTGATCCTCCTGCCTCAGCCTCCCAAGTGCTGGGATTACAGGCATGAGCCACCATGCCTGGTTATAAGAGCAAAATATTAAAAATTGTTAGAGAAAACAAACAAATCACCTATAAAGGAAACCTCATCAGAATCACAGCAGACTTCAACACAAACAATCAAGTAAAGAAGAGCATGGAATGAAGTATTGCAAATCTTAAAAAAAACAACTTTCAACTCAGATAGATACCCTGAAAAGTGATCCTTCAAAATTAATGAGGAAATAAGATACATCCACGACAAAGAGCAACTAAAGAACTTCATGACCACCAAACCAGCCCTACAAAGAATACTGAAAGAAATTCAAAATAGACATAAAAATGACTATGATTTCAAGAACAAACAAACCAAAAACCAAGAAGTCAAATGATTAAACAGAGGGAAAAGGTAAAGAAACAACAGCAGAAAGATAACATGACAGAAAAAAGCCAAAATGTATCAATTATAACATTAGTATAAATGGTACCAATTCACCAAGTAAAAGAAATATACTGAAAGAATGGATCAAGAGGTCGGGAGCACATTACTGAGGGCACCCCAGCTGCATTGGCTGCTTTCTGTGACTTCTACAAGCTACAGGTGGCATAGGAAAGACCCTAGGAGACTCTTAAGCTGAACAATGGAAAACACTTGGATAACCAGAAAGTGGGAGAAGAGTACAATAATTGTTGCAGAAATCTAAGAACATCATGGAAGCCCTCCTCAGGCATAAGCTGCTTGGGACCACCCTGCTGGGCTCACCCTTCCATCTGCAGAAGCCCGCCTCAGACATAAGTTGCCCAGATCACAGCTGCCAGGCCTGCCCTTCCATGGGCAACATCTGGAAGCCTGCCTCAGGCATAAGCTGTCTGGGACCAATGCTGCTGGGTCTGCCCTTCCACTGGGAACATAGGAACCTTGGACTACAGTGTATTGCTGTGCTGGCTGGTTGAGAGATTCAGGAACCCCTCATTGAAACAGAAGACCTCAGTAGACTCCAGTCAGTGTAGTGAGTTTATTCCTAAAATATAGGTCTGCAGTGGCTAAATAGGAGTGGAAGTGAAACTCCCTCCAACTGTAAGACCTTGGTGAACTTAGCAAGAGAGTGGGTAATCCCCCCCCACAGAATATCAGATAGGTTGAGGAGTGCACCAATAAGGCCCCCCAGCTTAGAGAAAATGAAAAGAGCTTATGAGACCCCCCAGTGACACAGTAGGGCATCAGCTGACACAAATACTATAGCCAGGAAGATCTGCTGACCTGCAACAACCTGAAGATATAACAACAGCAGGAACTAAGAGTTGCCCTACATCAATACTTCTAGGCTAGTTAGCCCAGAAAGAATATAGGACTCACCCAACAGGCTCTGTAGGAAGAATTCAGGTGACTGGATCTCCTCTTCATTGTGTTACCCAGCAATTTGACAAACATCAACCACACAGTAGAACCCTAAAACTCACACTATGGACTGTTGGGATAGAAAGACCAGATATTTACCCAAAAAGTTGAAAATAACTAAATGAAAAGGCAAAATGCAATCTCAAACATCTAGTCCACCAAAAGCAAGTATAGGTGACAATGAAGTAGAGGACCTTAAAAGTCATACATCAGAAATCTCTGAAAAGATAGCAAATGAAGTAAAGAAACAAATCCATGAGGCTATAGAGGAACTCAAATTAGAAATAATATCTTATGTAAAGACAGAAATAATAACCTTAGTAAATCAGTTGCTCAACATTGCTAGAGAAGAAATAGATAAAAAAAATATAGGAGCATGGGAAATTGATTGAAACTCTGAATGAATAATGCAGAAAACAAACAGAATCCATAAAACAAATTCAACGAGGTATGCAAGAAACAAAAAATTGTATTGAAAGCTGGAAAAACCATTTAAATGAAGCTGAGGATAGAATTTCAGACCTTGGGACAGGATTGAAGATAGCAATCATGAAAGGGTAGAACTTGTAAAAACAACAAGGCAGGACTGCTTCTGCTGGGCCTGCCCTTCCCCTGGGAACATTGTGGAAGCCTGCCCCAGGCCTAAAACTTCTCCAGACTGCTTCTGCTGGGCCTGTCCTTCTACCAGGAACATCTCTGAAGCCCACCTTAGGCCTCAAAGTGCCCTGGACTGCTTCTGCTGTCCCACCCTTCCACCAGGAACATCGGAACCTTTGACTACAGTGGATTACTGTGCTGGCTGGATGAGAGACTCAGGAACTGCTCACTCAAACAGAAGACCTCAGCAGGCTCCAGTCAGTGTGCTGTTGAACATTGTATCTCGGTGTAAAAAGTAACTTAAGACTGCCTCGGGCCCTGACCATGCACTCTGGCAGAATCCCAGCACACAGAAAGGGACTTTGAGCCTGCTCCCAGGCAGTAAAACAACACCCTTCCTGTATCGGAGACCACACCAAGGCACACACAAGGGCTGGGGCCTACCTGGGCCATGACCAGCAAACTCCAAGCAGCAAGCAGGTCCCAGAATCCAGGCTCAGGCCCTAACTACACACTCTGGTGGAATCCCAGCACACAGAAAAAACTTGGAACTTTGCTCTCAGATGGCAAACCTTGGAATACAGAAGATTAACTGTGTCAATGTGGTGAGTGTGCCCCTAAAATAGAGGCATACAGTGGGTAAATAGGACCAATAGTAAAGCCCCTTCCAAATAACTGTAAGACCTTGGTGAGTCTGAAAAGAATGTGGGTGACCACCTCCTACACCCATAAAACACCAGGCAGAGTGAAAATGGCACAATGAAAAAGAAAAATGCAGTCTGAAACATCTAGTCCACCAGGAGCAAGTACAGGAGACATTGAAATAGAGGACTTCAAAAGTAACACACCAAAAATCTCTAAAAAGATAGCCAGTGAAATAAAAAAACTCCATGAAGCTATAGAGGAAATCAAATTAGAAGTACTCTCCCATGTAAAGACAGAAATAAAAACCTTATTATAGGAGTTGCTGAGCATAGCTAAACAAGAAATAGAGACAAAAGTACAGGAGCATGGGAAATTGATTGAAACCTGAAATTTACAATACAGAAAATATGTAGAATTCATGAAACAAACTCAGAATCCAAGAAATAAAAAATTCTATTCAAAGCATGCAAAACCATTTAAATGAAGCTGAGGATAGGATTTTGGACCTTGAGGACAGGATCAAAATTAGTAATCATAAAAGGATAGAACTTTTAAAAATAACAAAGCAGCATGAAGTGACAATCCAACAGCTTCAAGATGATGCCAAGAAAAAAATATATAGTTAATAGACATCTGTGAAGATGCAGGAGTCAATGCAAATGACATAGTCAAAATCTTCACAGAAGTAATAGAAGAAAATTTCCCAAACATGGGGAAAAAAGCTGATAGCAGATAAGTGAGGCATATAGCACATCAAACAGTCACAATCAACATAAATCCATACCCAGACACAAAATAATTAAGATCTCAGACATATGGCAGAAAAACAGAATATTAAACTGTTAGAGAAAAGACACAACTCACCTACAAAGGGAAGCCAATTAGAATCAGCAGACTTTTCAGCACAAACTCTCAAGTCAAGAAGAGCTTGGAGTGAGGTATTTCAAGCCCTGAGAGAAAATAACTTTCAACCCAGATTGATGTACCCAGAAAAACTTTCATTCAAATTTAATGGAAAAACAAGATACTGCCATAACAAAGAACAACTGAAGAAATTTATGTCCACCAAACCAATCCTAGAAAGAGTACTGAAAGACATAGTAGACAGAAATAAAAACAACCACAATGATCAGAACAACAACAATCCACCAGGTAGGACAAGCAATTAAACAAAGGGAAAAGAAAACAAACAATAGGAACATAACATGGCAAGGTTGAGCCAGTACATATCACTGATATCTATACAAGAAATGACCTCAATTAACCTATGAAAAGAAATATATTGACAGAATGGATCAAGAAACATTTCCTACAATATACTGTATACAAGAAACACATCTGACCCAAAAGGAATCTCATAGATTAAAAGTCAAAGGATGGAAAACAGTATTTCATGCAACAGGAACCCAGAAAAAAGCAGGGTAACTATTCTATTTGCAGACAATGTGAACTTCAAACCTAAAATGATTAAAATAGATAAAGAAGGTCACTACATACTAGTTAGTGGAAAAATTCAAGAGGAAAAACTAACAATTATAATTATATATGCACCAAATACAGAAGCAGTCAACAATATAAGGCAGATGCTAATGGACATTCAACCAAATACACAAGAACACAATTATAACAGGGGATCTTAACAGCCCATTATCACAAAGAGATAGATCAACTAGACAAAAAGTCAGCAAAGAAATAACAGAACAGAATCATACCTGTGAGCAATTGGACTTAGTAGAGGTTTACAGAGTGTTCCACCCAACCACATCAGAATACACATTCTTCTCATCTGCACATGGGATATTTTCCAAAATAGACCATATATTATCCCATAAAACATTCTTAAGTAAATGCAAAGTTATTGAAATCATCCCAGGCATAATAACTGACCATAATGCACTGAAATTGGAAATTAATGGCAAAAACCCTGCAAAACCTGCATAAATACATGGAAATTAAATAACAACCTTTTGAACAACCAGTGGGCTACAGATGAAATTAAAGAAGAAATGAAGCAATATCTACAATTCAATGAAAATGTGGAAACAACATACTGTAACCTGTGGGATGCAACGAAAGCAGTCCTAAAAGGGAAATATATAGCAATAAATAGTCACATCAAGGAAATGGAATGAACACAAACAAATAAAGTAATTCTACATCTCAAGCTTCTAGAAAAAGAAGAGCAAGTCAAATCAAAACTCATAGAAGAGAGGAAATTGTAAAGATTAGAGCAGAAGTCAATGCAATTGAACTAAAAAATAATACAAAGAATTAATGAATCAAAAAGCTGTTTTTTGAGCATAAACAAAATTGACAAACCCCTAGCCAACCTAATCAATAAAAAGAAAAAACTCAAATCCATGCAATAAGGACTAAAAAGAAGGAAATTACTACAGATCCCATGGAAATTATACCTATTTTGAAACTATCTACTCATATAGGGTGGAAAACACAAATGAAATAGACAGATTTCTAGGAACATATGAACTACCAAAGCTCAAGCAAGAAGATATAGCAATTTTGAATAAACCAATATCAGCTACTGAAATCGAAAACATAATTTAAAACTTAACAACAAAGAAAAGCCCAGGTCCTGATGGATTCTCAGCTGAATTCTATAAAAAAATTTAGAGGAGATCATAATGTCAATACTCCTTAAACTCTTCAATGAAATTGAAAGAGAATCAGTCTTCCCTAAATCATTCCTGGAGGCAAGTATCACTCTGATACCAAAACCAGAGGAAGACCCAACCAAAAAAGAGAACTATAAATCAATCTCACTAATGAACACTGGTGCAAAGATTCTCAATAAAATATTGGCAAATAAAATGCAGCAAATCATTAAGAAGATTATACACAATGACCAAGTGGGATTTATTCCAGGAATGCACAGATGGTTCAACATATGCAAATCAATAAATGTAATACACCACATAAAAAGAGCAAAAAATGAAAATTACATGATCATCTCAAAAGACGCAGAAAAAGCTTTCAATGAAGTCCAACATGTTTTCATGATAAAAACCCAACAGAAACTTGCAATAGAAGGTATGTACCTCAATCTCATAAAGGTCATCTATGACAAACCAACAGCCAATATTATACTAAATGGACAAAAACTGGAAGCCTTCACTCTAAAATCAGGACCAAGACAAGGATGTCCACTATCACCACTCCTATTTAATATAGTTCTGGAAATATTAGCCAGAGCAATCATACAAGAGGGAGAAATAAAAGCCATAAAAATAGGAAAAGAAGTTATTACTATTTGCAGATGACATGATACTCTACATAGAAGACCTCAAAAACTCCATTAAAAGACTACTAGAGATAATAAACAAATACAGCAGCATAGCTAGGTACAAAGTCAACACTTAAAAATCAATAGTATTCCTGTACACAAACAAAAGACTCACCTAGAGGGGAATTATGGAAATACCACCTTTCACGATAGCATCTAAAAGAATGAGATACCTAGGAATCAACCTAACCAAGAATGTAAAAGACCTATATGCTGAAAATTATACTACTCTAAAAAAGGAGATTGAAGAGGATATTAGAAAATGGCAGGATATTCCTTGCTCTTGGTTAGGAAGAACCAACATTGTGAAAATGGCCATACTCCCAAAACTGCTATACAGATTTAATGCAATCCCAATCAAATTACCATTGACATACCTCACAGATCTAGATAAAACATTCCTAAAATTGATTTGGAAACAGAAGAAACTTAGAATAGCAAAGGCAATTCTGGGCAACAAAAGCAAAATAGGAGTTTCTGACTTGAAACTATACTACAAAGCCACAGTGATAAAATCAGCATGGTGATGGCAAAGAAACAGACCTGAGGATCAATGGAACAGATTAAAAGATGCAAGCACTACTACAGACACTCAGCCACCTGATATTTGACAAAGGGGCTAAACATGTTCACTGGAAAAAAAGATAGCCTCTTTAATAAATGGCATTGGAAAAATTGGCTTTCCACATGCTGAAGACTGAGAGTTGACCCATGCCTATCAACATACACTAAACTAAAATCAAAATGGATCAAGGATCTAAGTATTAAAACATAAACACTAAATCTACTGGAAGACAAAATAGGCAACAAAATCTTGGAGACATAGGGGTAGGGAGAGAATTCATGAATAAAAGGCAAACTGCATGGGAAATACTTCAAAGAATCAACAACTGGGATCTCATATTACTAAAAAGTTTTTGTACTTTAAAAGAAATCACCAACAAAGTGAAAAGAAAACCCACAGAATGGGAAAGAATTTTAGCCAACAATCCCTCAGACAAAGGACTTATACCCAGAACATATAAAGAATTGAAATGCATCAAGCCCCCCAAATTCAAAGATCCTCCTCAAAAATGGGCATCAGAGATGAACACACAGTCCTCAAAGGAATATATACAAATGGCAAATAAATATATGAAGAAATGTTCACCATCACTGGTTATTCAAGAAATGCAAATTAAAACAGCACTGAGATTTCATCTCACCCCTGAAAGAATGGCTGCCATCAAGAAAACAACTGATAACAAATGTTGGCCAGGCTGTGGGGAAAAAGGAACACTTCTCCACTTTTGGTGGAAGTGCAGACCGGTGCAATACTGTGGAGGTCAGTATGGAGATTCCTCAGAAAACTAGGATTGGAAGTTCCATTCAATCCAGCTATTCTCCCCCTGGGTATTTTCCCAGAAAAATTGAAAAGGTCATGGCACAGTTATATATGTGCACCCATGTTCATAGTAGCACAATTTGTGATAGCTAAATCTTGGAAACAACCAAAATGCCCATCAACCACAGAGTGGATGAAAATAATGTGACATTTTTATACAATGGAATACTATTCTACTATAGAAAAAGGATGATCTTGAGGCCTTTATTGGTAAATGGAGGCAACTTGAGAATATCCTGATTAGTGAAATAAGACTCACATTAATAAACATCACATTGTTTCTCAAGTTAAAAAAAATAAGAATGGACAGAATAATGGTATCCAAAAAGTATAATAGATATAATATATATTGTAAAAGTGAAAGGGAAGGAAAGTGCTCTAAAGGATATAACAGTATGCATAGTGTGTAAAATAGATGACCATATTACTGAGCTTTTTTTAGATCATTGAAGAGAAGAGTTTGTATTGTCTATGTTTGAGTGTCTAGCCACTTTTTATGCTTTGATTTTGTAACTTTAACAACTATTGTTAAGTTAACAATATGTAATGTATAAACTAGTGATTTAATGATGTTAATTTTTTTGAACTTTTTATTGTACTTTCTCTTCTATTTTCTATTTTGTTTTTTCTATTTTATCTTTTTAATTTTCTTTTCTTTCTCTCTATAATAAGAAAAGAAACAATGGATCAAGAAACAAAATCCAACCATATTCTGTATAGAAGAAACTCATGTAACTCAAAAGGACATCCATAGACTGAAAGTCAAAGCTTAGGAAACAATACTTCATGCAACTGGAACCTAGAAAAAAGGCAGGGGCAGCAATTCTGTTTGCAGATAATGTGAACTTCAAACCAAGAATCATCAAAAGAGATAAAGAAGGTCACTACATACTGGTTAGTGAAAAATTTCAAGAGGAAAACATAAAAATCTTAAATATATATGCAACAAATACAGAAGCACTTAGCTATACCAATAGACATGAAAAATCAGATAAGCAATAACACAATAATAATGGGAGATGTTAGTACCTCATTGACACAAAGATAACTATCAATGAGACAAAATTCAGGAAAGAAGTAACATACCTGAATCAAATCTATAAGCAAATGGACTTAGTAGATATGTACAGAGTATCCCAGTGAATGAAATCAAAATATATATTCTTTTCAGCTTCACATGGGTAATTTCCTAAAATACACCATATACTAGCCCATAGAACATACTTAAGCAAATCCAAAAGAATGGAAATTATTCTGTGCATATTATCTGACTATAGTGCCAGGAAATTGGAAATTAAAGACAAAACGAACCACAAAAATGACTTAAACACATGATACCCTTCTGAAAAATCAATAGGTCACAAAGGACACTGAAGAAGCAATTTTAAAATATCTACAAGCAAAAAAAATGCAAATACAACTTATTAGAAGCTATGGAATACAGTGAAAGAAGCTCTCAGTGGAAAATGTATTGCAGTGAATTCTTACATTGGGGAATCAGAACACACACACACACAAAAAAAAACTGCTGCTACACCTCAGACAACTAGAAAAAGAAGAGTAAGTCAAGCCCAAGGCCAAAAGAAGGGAGGAAATTTTAAAATCAGAGCAGAAATTAACATGATTGAAATGAAGAAAACAATACAAATAATGAATGAATTGAAGGGTTGGTTCTCTAAAAGAATAAATAAAATTGATAAGCCTCTAGCCAACCTTTTCAAAAAAAAAAAGGAAAGAAAAACTCAAATTCATGCAATAAGGATGGTGAAATCATGACTGACTCTAGGGAAATGCAGAAGATCATCATTACCTACTTTGAAAACCTTTACACGCAGAAGTTCAATAACACAGAAAAAATTGACAGATTCCTAGAAAAATATCAATTAACAAAGTTGGACGAAGAAGATATAAAACTGTTCCATAACTCAATTTCTGTTAATGAAATTGCAAATGTAATTAAAACCTTCCTAACAATGAAAACTATAAGAAATTTAGGGAAGACTTAATGCCAACATTCCTCAAAGTTTTCAATGAAGTTGAAAAGGAAGCAAGTCTCCCTAACTCATTCTTGGAAGCAAGTATTACCCTAATACCAAAACCAGAGAAAAACCCAACCAAAACAGAGAACTACAAAAGAGGCTGGTCTCTTCAATGAACATAGATGTGAAAGAACTCAATAAAATACTGGCAAGCAGAATGCAGCAAATCATCAAGATTATAGACCATGATGAAGTAGGATTCATCCCAGGAATGCAGGGATGGTTCACCATATGCAAATCAATAAATGTAATACACCATATCAGTAGCATCAATCATATGATCATCTCAATAGACACAGAAAAAACTTTTGATAAAGTCCAACACTCATTCACGATTAAAAAAAAACCCTACAGAAAAATCACAATAGATTGTCTTTACCTAATCTGATAAAAGGCATATATGAAAAACAGCCAACATCTTATTAAATGGACAAAAACTAAAAGCTTTCAACCTAAAATCAGGAACAAGACAAGGATGTCCACGATCACTACTTCTATTCAATGAAGTTCTGGCAACATTAGCCAGAGCAATTAGACAAGAAAGAGAAATAAATGTAATAAAGATAAGAAAGGAACAAGATGAATTATCATTATTTGCAGATAACATGATACTCTACATAGAAGACCCCCAAAAAACTCCACTGGAACAGTTCTATATGTAATAATCAAATTCAGTAATATGCTAGATACAAAATATGCACTCAAAAATCAATAGCATTCTTGGACACAAATAACAACCTCACTGAGGGAGAAATAAAGAAAACTATATCCTTTATTAGATCCCCCCAAAAATGTAATACTTGGAATTAAACTAACAATGGAAGTAAAAAAAAAAAAAACTATACAGTGAAAATTACAGTAGTCTGAAAAAGGAAATTGAAGAGAATTTCAGAAAATGGTATAGGAAGAAAAAATATTGTGAAAATGGGCAGTCTCCCAAAATTATTAAACAGGTTTAATGCAATTTCAATCAAAATACCAGTAGGATATCTCACAGATCTACAGATATCATTCCTAAAATTCATTTGGAAACATAAGAGACTTAGAATATCAAAGGCAATCCTGGGAAACAAAGACAAGGCAGGATGCATCATAATCCCTGACTTGAAATTATATTGCAAAGCTACTATGATAAAATCAGCATGGTGCTGGCAAAAGCAAAACAAAACAAAAGACCTGAAGATCAATGGAATGGATTATTAAAAAGGCTGTCTTTCTTCCTGTGAACATGTTCAGCCCCTTTGTCAAATATCAGGTGGCTGAGTGTCTTTGTAGTTGTGTTTGCATCTTCTAATCTGTGCCATTAATCCTCAGGTCTATTTCTTTGCCAGTACCAAGCTGATTTTATCATTGTGGCTTTATAGTACTGTTTCAAGTCAGGAATTGAGATGCCTCCTGCCTTGCCTTTGTTGCCCAGAGTTGCCTTTGCTATTCTAGTTTTCTTCTGTTTCCAAATCAATTTTAGGAGTGTTTTCTCTAGATCTGTAAGGTATGTCAATGGTATTTTGATTGGGCTTGCATTAAATCTGTATAAAAGTTTTGGGAATATAGTCATTTTCACAATGTTGGTTCTTCCTAGCCAAGAGCAAGAAACATCCTTCCATTTTTTGACATCCTCTTAAATCTCCTTTTTTAGTGTAGCATATTTTTCAGCACATAGGTCCTTTATATTCTTAGGTTGATTCCTAAGTGTTTCATTTTTTTAGATGCTATTGTGAAGGGTGATATTTCCATAATTTCTCTCTCAGTGAGCTTTTTGTTTGTGTACAGCAATGATATTGATTTTTGAGCATTGACTTTGTATCCAGCTATACTGCTGAACTTTTGTTACCTCTACTAGTCTTTTAATGAAGTTTCTTGGGTCTTCTATATAGAGTATTATGTCATTCTCAAGTAGTGATAATTCAATGTCTTCCTTTCCTATCTTTATTCCTTTTATTTCTCTCTCTTGTCTGATTTCCCTGGTGAGTGCTTCCAGAACTATATTGAAAAGGAGTGGTGATAGTGGACATCATTGTCTTGTTCCTGATTTTAGAGTGAAAGCTTTCAATTTTTGTCCAGTTAACATAATGTTGGCTGTTGGTTTGTCATAGATGGCCTTTATGAGATTGAGATAAACACCATGTATTCTGAGTTTCTGAAGGGTTTTTATCATGAACATGTGTTAGACTTTATCGAAAGCTTTTTCCACATCTATTGAAATGATCATGTGGCTTTTGTTTTTGGCTCTGTTGATGTGGTGTATTACATTTATTGATTTGTGTATGTTAAACCATCCCTGCATTCCTGGAATGAAACCCCCTTGGTTGTGATGTATAATCTTCCTGGTGATTTGTTCCATTCTATTTACAATCTAAAGTTACCTTACTTGATCTTGATCAATATCACAATATTGGTCTTATGTCCTTACTTATCAAATGAAGAAACTGAGTCTACATTAAGTTATTTAATTTATCAAAGATATATAGCTTTAAATTCATAAAATAAGTATTAAAAGCCAGGATAAGCTGACACTAAGTCATTTCTACAATTGACCTTGCCTCAGTTGAGTGAACTTTAAAATTAACCATTGAAATTAGCACCCATGGAGAAATAATTTCAATTTCTGTGGTGTTGATAAGAGTAGAATGTCCATTCCTCTTTAAGACCCAATATATAAGACATTGAGAAATATCTCAAACACATGGGTCAAAGTTTTCCTTGCAGTGAGAAAACAAAGATAATACTATACTCTGGTATAATCCAGTTTGTTGCAATAAAGACTCTATAGTCAGACAAATCTGATTTTAATTCCAGTTCTGCCATTGAATAACTGTGCATCCCAAGGCAAACTATTTAACCTTCTTGAGTTTTATTTCCTAGTAAGTAAAATGTAGATAATAATAGCACCTTTGGATAGAATTATAAAGATCAAGTTATACATGAAATGTAAAAATGCTCATCATGCAGTACAGGATGACTCTTTTGTTAGATTATTATAAATTTCATAGGATAGAAAAAAATAACTAGAACATTGCTGCTAAGAGCTTTCCTTTATAATAGGAGAGCTAGATGTATAAAATCTGAACTTCACCTGTAATGAAGTAACATGGAGTAATAAAATTGTGTGCAAATTGTTTATGGGGAGTGGAGGAAGGCATAAGTGCTGTCAGAGACAAACGTCAGTGATTAGATGACTTGGAGAGGATACTTTGTCTTATGTTACTTCATTAACAGCATTGGTAGTTTGGGGAAACTTATTTTAGAAGTGGTAACAGCAGTGAAAGATCGTCCCCAATACAGTTTTCAAAATGCAGGTATCTGATCAAATTAATTGAAGACTTTTAGGAAGACGGTGTCAGGTACTCAGGAAAACAAGGCTTAGAATTCCCAGTCTTACTTGCCCTACCTTTAAAGGGACTCCCGTCCCTACAAGATCTTATCTGGTCCTGCAAATGTGTACCGCAGGAGAGAGGATGTGATGTTGTTATATGACATCTAAGCGGTTGTCTGTGTTCCTGTTATTATCTCCTAGGGTATAGAGGTGATGCTCAGTGGTGTGCTATAATATTCATGTGTTCTACCTGCCAGTAGAAAATCAGCCTATTGTGGCAGGGTATGCTGGCATATGCCTGTAATCCCAGAACTCAGGAAGGTTGAGGCAGGCAATGACAGATTCAAATCTAGTCTGGGAAATTTAGCAATCTAAGGAGACCTTGTCTCAAAGTAAGAAAGAGGGGAATGCTGAGAATGTAGCTCAGGACAAAGCCCTCAGTGTGCTTCAGTTCCTAGTGCCACAAAACAAATGAAATAAAATAAAAATAACATTTTCTGTCTTAGTGCTGTGGAACTAAAAAGAAAAATCTACTTGGCATTGAAAGAAAGGAAACACTCCTCTTTTTTGTCTTAAAGAGAAAACATAAACAATGTTACAGAATTGGAAAACAAACTAATAGGATATTAACAATGGTTAATATATTATGTATTGTTATCTTCAGATTAGTAGCTCAGATTACCAGATAAGGGCATGAAAATCAATCAAACAATATAAGCATAAACTGTTCTTTTCAATGAACTAACAGAAATTAGTAATATAATTATCTTAGCTATATATATATATATATATATATATATATACTTGTATATATTTTTTCTTTTCCCTTCTTTCCTTTCTCCTACTCCCCTTGCAGTTTTTCTTTCTTTTTGAGCAATTTCTTCCTCTTTCACAATATCTATTGTACATGTTGGAAGTTATTTAGTGTTTCAATTTCTTACAGTAGGAAGACAATAAAATGTTTACACATGTGGATTGATTTATTTCACTTAGGAGTATAATCTCAAATTGCATTCATTTAGCTATCAAAGCTTTGAGTTTATACTTCTTTATAGCTGAGTAATATTCCATTGCTTAAAAATACCATATTTTTTAATTCATTCCTTGTTTCATGGGCATTTGGGCTGTTTCCAAGATTTAGCTGTATAAATTGTGCTACTATAAGCATGGGGGCACATATATTGTTATGATACAATGTTTTTAATTTTTTCTGGGAAAATTCCCAGAAGAGGAATAGCTGGGTCAAATGGGACCTTTACCCCTATGTTTTTGAGAATTCTCCATATTTATTTCCACAGTGGTTACACAAATCAACACTCTCAACAACAGTAGAGAAGGGTGGAAACACTTTTAAAATCACAAGCATTCCTACAAAAAAGAGAAAATAATACATTTTTTTAATTAGTAAATAACTGAATTGATATATGAATAGTCAAATCTTTAAATATTTTACTTAGTGAAATACACTTTCTCTTTTTTACTTTAGAATATTTCCATTGAAAATGTTTATCTTTGTTAATAATAAAGAATTACAAGTTAAAGAAGGTTTATCATTTTTTAAACAAGTTAATAGTTGGAAAAAATGCAGCATAATACCCAGTGCTCAGTACTGACAAGGTGAATGTGAAATTGGAAATCTTATTTTCTTGTTTTATAATGGTGCCACCCTTTTGGAAAAGTAAATAGATAAATATAGCAAAGGACATAAGGATCATTATCTCCCTTGGCTCTGTAACCCTTGTGAATTTAAGCTCCAGAAAAGTTTCAACATGAACAAAATATTTTAAGAGAGAACATAGTAGAATATTCCTAATAGCCAAAAAACTGGAAACAATATGGAAATTCATGACAGAAAAATAAATGACTTGACAAATCTGGAACTGTTATGATGTTTTGCAATCATTGAGAAAACATTTAAACTATGTGAATACATGGTGAAAGTTTATTAAAAGCAGACAATAAAATGATACACACTCATTAATTTCAATTCCATAAATAATATATGGAGTCAAAGACTAAGAACTTACATGCCAAAAATAAAAATAAATTTTACAGTTATGATAGCACAGACATTTTTCAAATAGTTTTCTAAAAGCAATAAACAATTATGCATAAACTGAGAAAAAATTAAAACTTGGCTCTTATGTATCCTCTAACATATTCTTATATAAATTTCATTCTAATTCACTTATCAATTTTTTTCACATAGACCTTACATTTGTTATACTTCCCACATTTCCTATATTTGAGGAAATGAATACTGGTATTTATGTCTCTATTAGTTTGGGTCCTTAGTCACATGTCTCTGTTTGATTATGTCCTTTAGGAAGAAGCAGGCACCTAGAAAAGATTAAAGAGTAATGATCCTATCAGGAAAAGGTCACATGAAAAATCAGATGATGAGGGAAAGAGAGCATGAGGTTGAGCAGTGGACACCACCTGCAGTGCCTTGCAGTCTTGCAAAGGCTGGACAAGAATCTGGAAAAGTCCTACCGGTGAAGTCCAGTGATAAGGAATTCCTGGGATATTTCTCATACCTTGATGCCTGTGTGCTCAGCCTTTGGCAGAGTGTGGCCGGGCAGTGTGGCCTCTGGCAGTGAGGACAGCACTGAAGGTAAGAGGTGGCTCCACAGCCATCTGGCAGTGACCTGCATCCAGGAGGTCTGCAAGGCAGTTTTCCCCAGCAGCCCTGTTACAGTGCAGAGAAAGCCCTCTGCACTTTTGATTATTAGTCTGCACATCCTAGCAGTCTCCTAGTAACCAAAGTGTAATAATGAAGTGCTAACCAAAAGTTTCAAATGTGTTTAAGGATATGGAATTCAAAGCAAACCCTGTGGAGCCATTTAAAGGATCCTTGTTTCTTTCTTGCCTTATCACTCTTATCAGCCATGGCTACTTTAAAACTGTCAGGCAGACACTACATGGTCCACATGCTGAATCACATATCTGCTTGGTTGTACCTGGGATGTTGCACAAATTAGTGAATAATATTTCAACAAAGAGGCACCATTTCCTCCATCAGTCTCGCTGAGGCCTTTGGACAATAAATAGTTTGAGACTTTGCTTCTGGTTCTCCAGGTTGCTTGCTGATTCTATAGATTTCTAATGCCTCTGGAAAAGGAATGTGTTTCTTTTCATACATAGAAAAACTGAAATAATTATAGCCACTTCAAATAATTTTACTCATTACATCTTCTTCATTATCAGATTAATAAAATAATATACTTAATGAACTCAGAAACATACTTAGTATGTATTGGTTATCAACAAAAGGTAACTCCCTTACACACAGACACACACACACACACACACACACACACACACATTTTTCCATCAGAACAAGAGGCTTTTTTACAAACTATCGTTTCTAGACTACATCCAGTCTCTTCTGTTCTAGTTATAATGTGGATCTTGCCTGTCCCCTAGAGGTCCATGTGCTAAGGGCGTTAGTCTCCAAGGTGATGGGGCTGGAAGCCAAGAGGTGGGGGCCTTGAGAGAAGCCCTTAGGTAACTGAGGACTTCCTTTGAGGGTGAATGCAGGGCCCATGTCTTTTCTTTTCTCTTTTTCTTCCTTACAGATAAGGTAAGAGGTTTTGCTCTGTCAGACTCTACAGTGATGTGCTGCCTCACCACAAGCCCAAAGCAATGGATTCAGCTGACCATGGACTGGAACTCTAAACTGTAAGGCAAAAAAAACCAGACGAACAACAACAATAACAACAGCAAAACACTAAACTTTAAAATAAAAATACATCACTTATCTTTATAAGTTAATTATCTCAAGGATTTTGTTAATGTTGGAAAACTGACTAACCCCCTCCTCAATAGTCGTATATCTTCAAACCCCATTTGAAAAACTCTAGCTCATATTATTTCTGGCTTATACTCTCTGTCCAATCATGCCAGACTCTTCAGGAACTTCCAAATATATGTGTTTAATCTCAAAAGCAAATACTGAATCCACAGCTGTCCCTTCCTCCTTCATTTTTGCCTTTCTAAATTATGCTCACAGCTCATCTTTTTATGAACTGATTAATCTCTCACTTCCCCAACACTGTATAGTACTTATGAATATGTTATACAATTTAGTGATAAAGGTAACCCATTCAGGACCCTTCCTATCTCTCAGGAGTTATTCCTATTCCCCATTCTCCCAGCATTAATCCTCATTTCTTTTCTCCAATAAATTTTCCTACTCTTAAAAAATATTTGGTGATAAATAATGTATACTTATCCTACCACCATCCACTATGTTTTATCTTCAGTAATGTCTAGTAATATATATACTTAACTCATAGTAGATTCTGAATTTTTTAATAAATAGATATTCCCTACACATTAGCTGACCTATTTACATCCCATAAAGCTTTATACTCAGATGTACTTAAAAACCTGGGAAGATATTAATGATTTAAATGCACACAAAAAAATACTTTGTACTTAAAATAATTATCCTACCTGGTTCAGATGCATGTGTCTGAACAGGGCAATCAGAAGTTGCCATAATAACAATCTACCAATTGAAATGCTACTATAAATTCAGAAGAAATTAATAGTGCATGTGAACATGTGCAAATTAAGAAGCATGCTATCACATGGACTCAGTGGAACATAAGAAATATAGGTCTAGGAACTATGAATCTAGTACAGCTATCTTATGCTGGAATTTTATTTGCATTCCCAACAAAAATTCATGCTACCTTTACACATATTAAAAACAAATGAATGTCTGAAGGTCATCAGATACCATTGTAGCACTCATTCAAATCCATTTAGGCCTGATCGATATCCCACATAACACAAATTGTCTACACCTAGCACTAGTTTAAAGTAAGCCTAAATGAAAAGTCTTACACATGTAGAACAGCACACTGCCCAAAAGGAGCTATATAAAGGTGCAGAGAATAAATAACCCAGCAGGAGAAAAAGTCCACTGGCAAAATCTCTATCAATCAGTAAATATCTGTGTGATGAAGCAATGACGAGATACAATGTGGCATGACATGGTATAACATTTTGCTTTAGGTGACTGTGGCGAGAGTCCTTTAGTTGAGAGAATATGTAGCAAGAGACAAACCCTAGAAGGAAGAAATCTTACCTTTTTTAATTGGCATGCACTCGATGTGCCTTACAAAACTTGGTATGATTTTTTTTTTTAAATAAAACTTGTTTATATCAGTCAGTGAAGGCAGCACTGAAAAGAGAAGGTAGCAAATTGGCAAAAGAGGGTGCAAAGATGGTATGGGAAGCGCCACAGCCAGCAATGGCTTATATATGCTTGAGACAAATACCAGGAGAAAGAGGTTGATGTGTCTGAGGAAATGGTCTGGACAAGGGAGGCTGGAGCAGCATTTTGTTAAACCTGAAAACCACTGGTAAAAGGTATATTATATTTACTGATGAGTTCTCCATCAAGATGAAAAGGACAGTTTGTATAAAGCTTTAAATTCTTTAGGAAAATGTGTTATGTAGACACAAATTGACCATCGTGAAATATAAATCCAACATATGCCAAGGAGTTGTCTTCATCTCTGCACCAATACTTTCCCTGCCTTACTAGCTGTACTTTGGAATCAGTCTTTCTTGCTCTAAAATTTCCCAAAGAGAACAGCGCACAGCACAGGACAGCTCCGCAGGTCAGCTGTGTCTTGTGCAGTGGTTACAGCTGGTAAAAGGAAGCGGAAGTCATAAATGCAACAGTCGTTTTATAAGGGCAGGGAATTAGGAATATGAATAAAGAAGTCTTTCCTTTGGCCATGCTGTTTGACTTTCTAGGGTGACTGTTGGCTTCATCGCTTATCCCAACTGACAAGTACAAGCACTTTGGGCCCTAACTGAATGTGAACATTGTCAAAAGGAATTGGGCTAACAGGAGGCATCTGCAGCTCCATTTCCATTGCATTCTGGAGGGAGCCACATTTACCCGTGTGGCGTGGAGGCTGGTGGCAGACGCCCCTGAAGACGGATCCTCACATACTGTAACCATCATGATCAACCATAAAAGCAGTCACAATGAATCAGCTGTGCTGCGGAGAACCTCCCTGCAACCTTCACATTCGATCTCCATCCAGCTGACATCTGCAGGTTGAAGTCAGCAGCTCGATTGACCAGAGGTTTAAAACTAGCCCACACGTTCCCAGCCAGCAGTGACTCACTTAACACCTGAGCCACTGGTCTGAAAGGCTTTACTGATCTGCAAGAATTCAGGAAAGATTAGATTGTTTGAGAATCCGTAAGAGCTTTGGTTTTGAAGAATAGATGTGTATCAGACAATGCTTCCTGACCTTTTTGAGGAAACAGTTATTAGAAGGGGTCTGCAAGCTTCCAGGGGAGAAAATACAATTCCGTCTGAAATTCCAATACAAATACCAATTTAGAAAATGGATTATTCCACTTTGACAACAGGTTGCCCCTGCAGAGTCACAAGAGGAATTATGTAAAAAATATGACTTTAAAAATTAGGGGCACCACAAGTGAACAGCTTACGTTTGCTTCAGAGAGGGGAGAAAGCGGAATTCCTTTCAGGTGGCAGCTTGGAATTCACTGGCTCCCCACTCTGCTCAGGTATGGGGCTGGCAGTAACACGAGCTTTTCAACTTGTTTCAAACTGAAGTACTATGAAAAGGTAAATTATGTTTTGTATTCATGACTGAAAGCATTTTACTTTAAAGCCAGTGTGGCTGATGCTGTCAAGGTAGAGATTCAAGTTTTATGTACAATGCCTCCAGCCCAGCCGATGTGAGTAAGGCAACATGACAGCTTGTAATAAGTAATTTTTATACAGTTACATTTATCACTCAAGCAGGCTTGGCAATATTAAACACAGACCTTAAAATGCTACTAAGGAGGAGGACAGGGGCTGGAGGCCAGCAGGCATTTCTCTCTTTCTGCAAATGTGGGTACAGATTTAAATTTTTTTTCCTAGCATATTTTCCTGTTAATGGGACACTTTTTAAGATATGCGTCCAAATGCTTTCCTACTGTTAATATATCACCAAGAGGTTAAGAATGGAATGACCCCATTTGGCCCAAAGGATGTTATTTCAGGCTCTAATGAATTAGATATTGCTACCATTTTCAGGTGAAAATCAATTGCCTCAATTAACAAATTTCCACCAATCCAAATATTTACAAAATGGAAGGCCTCGAGTCTGCAATTTCTGCTGCATTATACCTTTGTTTCCCCTAAAGCTGTTCCCTCTGCATTCTTCATTAGCATCTCATTTTTGCTAAAGCTACCAGGCCAGTTATGTCTTTGTAACTGCAGGAGGCTTTCCTGCCTTCAGAAGCTGACAGTTTGGGTTTTCTTTCTCTAAGACTTTCTGGCAAATAGATTTTTGCTTTTTATCAGCTATTCAAATATGTTTAAAGTTAGGGAAATATAGGAATTAAACTAATTTTTTTCCTAGAAAAAAATATATATTTGATTTGTGTATGTCCTGATCTGAAAGAAACAACACTAACACATTATACCTCTTAAGAGTTTTAAGTAACTCTCCTCACTTACTCATTTCATCTCTCTCATATCTTTATGCAGTGGGTAGAATTTTTTAACTCATGTGTTGACCAGATGAGAAAATTAAGACACACCAGGTTAAGCAATTATTGAAAGATTGCACATTTACTAAATTGTACTAAGATGTGAATTCAGTTGGTCTGACTACAGAATTTGACTGTTAGCCCTATGCTAACCTGCCTTAAAAGCAAACTGCAGGGATCTCAAAGCAGTTTTTGTCCAGTTAAAATAGAAGAGAATGATAGCATAGACAAGCCCAGAGACCAAGTTAAGGGTCAGCACCTAAGCCAGACTAAGAACACCATGCTTTTCCTTAAAAACTGCAGGTGTTATTAAAAAGTGTTAACAGAACCCAGTATGGTCAGACCTGTGAGTTAGTCTTAAGGAAATGATAGAGCCATCACACATTTAATACAAGAAGACGCAATCTGTCTGCACAGAGCATAGTCCACCCATCACAATTACCTGGTTGGTGATTAGACAAAAAGATTCCTGGATCCTATCCTGGGCCCAATTAATATAAGTCATGGAGATATGACCTGGGAATCTACTTTAGCTTAATGATGATTTTAGTTTTATATGAGAACACTCATTTTTAAGCCCTACTTTTTCCACAAGAGGAAACAGATTTAAAAAGACAACGGAATTTCTGAAAGACCATACAACTAGTAAGTAGCAAAGCCAAACCCGACAGATTCCAGGGCTCCTCCCTTCCCAGATTGATGGAGGTTATAAAACACCTACATTAGCCAAGCACTGTGCCCTTTGGACATATCAAATGTAACTAATTTACACATAGCCACCCCAGTAAGTAACATTTTATACTTTCTTTACATCATTCTCCATTAACTGCCTTCCAACTTCCCATCATACCCAGACCATTCAACCCAGACCAGCCTAGACCAGTGGGACCAGCCTTCTGGCAGCACATAATTGTCTTCCAGCATATCATGGGCCCAAGTGATGGCTGTTGCATAGGCAGATTAAGAATGGAGAAAGGCATCAAACTAATTCCATCTCATGTAACATAGAGACCTCACTAAGGGTCAAATTTTGCAAAGCATACAGTCTTCCTTGGTCTCAAGTGCCCTCCAGCTCCAGTACGCTCAGTCTCAGGCCAGGGGAATTCATTTTTACAACTATACTGAGAGTAAGGGAGGCATGTAATTATTTCTTTTGGAGCAAGTAGACATGCTTTAAGTAAAGAGAAATTCTAAAATACAAAATCAATAGCTTAATAATAATATTCAACCCTTAGCACAGTAAAGTGACTATTGAGAACAATAATATATAACTAGAAGAGAGGATTTTGAGTGTTCTCACCACAGAGAAATGACAAATATTGTGGTGATGGATATGTTAATTATTTGATCAGTACACCTTGTATGCCTGTTTTGAATATGTACAATCATTAGGTGTCTATTTAAAATAAAACAATATACAAAATAGTAAAGGGAAAAAATGTAGGGGTAATAGATTTTAATAAAAGATTCATTACTTTCAGCTGAATTAGATGCAAGAAACTTAATTCATCAAGACAAAGCCATGGTAACACTGATTTGCACGCATCCATTAGAACATATAAGGTGCTTTTCTGAGCATTTAATTGTGCTCCCACCATCTGTCTTTTGGGTTGCTGATAAAAAAAGTAAAAAAGACAGAAATGTACTTTTCCCACAAAACCTTAGCTAAATCAAGTTAAATTTAGTTCATTTGGATTCATTTGAACCATGGAGTCAAAATTATTTAACCTGTGCACCTAGAATTTAATCATGGTTTTCTAGTGTGGTTCATAATCATTTATTCCACAAGTATAGATCAAATGTTTATTATGTGTCAGATATACGCTAGGTTGTTTGAAAATGGTGGTGAAGAAAATTAAATGTAGTTATTTTCCCATGAAATATATAGTTTAATGGTACTGGCTCAGTGTGTTTCAACTACTATTCTAGCTAATGAGAATACACAAAAAAGCTAAGCATGTTTCCAACCATCAAGAAACCAACCTCTATGAATGGAAGGCAAATAAATAAACAACAACATCAGTGCTAAAATTGCTTTATTAGGTGTATATGTTGAACTACATAATGAAAGAAATTTACAGATAACATTTTGGGACAAATTGTCATGAATTGCCTATCTAAAAAAATTATTGAAGAAAGCAAACATATGTTTGAGAGATATAAATAATCATTTTTCTTTCAACTCACTCAAACAGAAAGATGGTAGCTATTATGGTCTAAATGCTTGTGTCCATCCAAAATTCATGTTAAAATCCTAAAACCCCAAGGTGATAGTATTAGGAGGTAAAGCCATAGAAAACCAGTTAGGATAGGAAGGTGAACTCCTCATAAACAAGATCAGTGGTGTCACAAAATAGACTGCAGAACTATTGCTTGGTCCCTCCACCATGTAAGGACACAGCAAAAGTGTGAACCAGCAAGCAAGCTCTGACCAGACCTCTGATCTGCCAATGCTTGATCTTGGGCTTCTCAGCCTCCAAATGTATGAGAAATAGATGTCTATTGTGTAGCATTCATCCAGTCTATAATATTTTGTTATAGCAATTCAAATAGACTAAGAGCACATTAATTAATAGTCTTACAATAAATCTCATGACCATCTCTAGAAAATATCTTTCTTTAATTTTTAAGCCACCAAGTACATATTGTAATAAGAAAACCAGGAGTATGAACTAGACACAAAAGCTCTTGAATAAAAGCTAGAAGTGCCACAATTCCACATGCAGGAAACTAAATCAGAGAAGCCAGAGATCTCTTCTGATTTTATTTACCTTAGAAAGAAATTTTGAAAAAAAAAACTAAAGTCTGATCCAGTTTTTTCCTGGAATTTATATAAAGACAGAGAAGAAATTCATCCAAAAGACTATTTTAATTTTAGATTACATCCCTGGTGGCAAGGCTGACCAGAAGACAGTGAGTTTGTGCTCTGTGTCCCTCCTTTACATCCCTGATTACGGGGCCAGCTGAAAGACAATGAGTTCACACTCCAGTCTCCTCCATTATCCCTCCATGCCAGGGCCAGGTGAAAGAGTATAAGACCAAGGGGAACCCCAAGACTTAGGCCAACAACCCAGTGCACAGACACGCACACACATTTCTGGAGGGTTAGTTAATCAGCCGGGCCAGTAATGTGGAAGCATCTGAAGCAGCATGAGGAGACAGTAGTTGGAGAACTCTACTGACAGAAGACTAGTTGAGCTCCCACATCCAAAGATCAAGATCAGCTCTATATCCAGCACATCTCTGGGATGTTATATGGACATTATCACAGGACTGTAAACACCAGAAGAATATAGGTTCTTGGGTTAGCTATAAAGAACCAACTACATCTGAAGGACATCCATGAGGAATGGACATCTCTTTTCCTCCTTAAGAGAGACCTCAATGCTAGGCCTATATACAATGGGAGGTTGGCAGGCATCAACATAGAAAACAAAGCTAAAGAAAAAAGAGAAGATGGAGAATAGCAACATGCAGAGGTGGAGTGCAGCCCCAGATGCCCAGCCCACCCAGGAAAGCCTTGGAATTAAATAAGATGGATGAAGTTGGAAGTCAAACATTGAAACTTTCTGAAGAATAACAACAAAAGTGAAAAAAGTGGAAAAGGCTATAGAAAAAATAGTTTCTCATGTACAAAAAAGAAATAATGCTTAAAAATCAAAGATATTAGAAGACACAAATAAAAAAATACATGAGCAAACAATTGAACAGAGTGTAAAGGTTAAGAATCAACAGCAGAAAGATAATATGTCAAAAATAAACCAATATATTTCAGTTATAACTATTAATATAAACACCCTCAATTTACCAATTAAAAGAAACAGACTGGCAGAATGGATCGAGAAACAACCATAAGCCGTAGCTGCCCCAGGGCTAGCACCATATCAGCGTTTCCTGAGATCCATGCCATGTTGAAACTGGGGACACTGGGAAAACAGGCAGCCAGCACACTGCTCTGGTAAGTGGCTGTGGCCTCCCAAGCTGCAGCCACCCCAGGGCAAGAATCATATCAGCGTTTCCTGAGATCCACACCGTGTTAGCACTGGGAAAACAGGCAGTCAGCTCACCTCTCTGGTGGGCGGCTGTGAGCCTACCAGTGCCTAGGCTAAGAATCAAACATCATCTCATCCCCCCTCTGCTAGCAAGTAAGAGCCAGAGATCTTAGCATCTCTTGTGAGTTTGACTATATGCAATATAGGCAAATAAGGGGGATTTTCTTCTGCCATCTCTTTGAAGGAAAATATTTTTATCTGTCTTTTGCTCTGTTCTAATCAGTGGTATTGCTCTATTCAATATTCTGTTTTTATAATTTTGGTATTTCCTTTGATATTGATCTACCTGACTGAAGGAACAACTATTGTGAAGAAAACCAGATATACTATTGTACTTATTGCTGTTATCCTGGTAACCTGCTGTGAGGTTCTGTACCAATTTCACTGCTCTGCCTCAGTTGGCTAAGTCTTATCTTGTTCTGCTGTTTTTTACTATCTTCAAAATAAAATAAATAAAATAAAAAATAATAATAAATAAAAAAATTTAAAAAGTAAACAACAAAACAGATCAGTAAGGTACTGAGCTACCTGAAACATGATATAATTAACAGATAATGGACTTAAAAAGCAAAAGGAAGAAAAGAAAGTGCTCTAAAGATATAACTGCATGTATATTTAAGTGTGTAGGATTGATGACCATGTTGCTAAGTTTTTGTTGGATTGGTGAACAGAACTGTTGCAGCCTCACTGTTTGAATGTCCACTTTGTATGCTTTGATTTTGTAACTTGAACAACTATATCCAAGAAGACAATATGTAATGTATCAACCAGTGATTTCTTACTGTTTATTTTTTTGAAATTTTGTATTGTTTCTGTCCTTTTTTCTGTTTTGCTTTTTCCCCCTCTCTTTAAATAAAAATTTTAAAAAAGAACCATATGCTGTATACAAGAAGCACATCTAACCCCAAAGGAAAATCATAGACTGAAAGTCAAAGGATGGAGAACAATATTCCATGCAACAGGAAACCAAAAAAAGCAGGGGTAGCCATTCTGTTTGCAGACAATGTGAACTTCAAATTAAGAATGATCCAAAAAGATAAAGAAGGTCACTACATACTAGTTAGGGGAAAACATCAAGAGGAAGAGATAACAATCTTAAATATATATGCACCAAATTTGGGAACACCCAGTTATACAGTACAAATATTAATAGAAATGACAAATCAAGCAATAACACAATTATAGTGGGAGACCTTAACACACCATTGACACAAAGGGACAGATCAACTAGACAGAAAATCAGCAAACAAATAACAGAACTGTATCACACCTATGGACAAATGGACTTGGTGGACATATATAGAGCATTTCACCCAACAACATCAGCATATACATTCTCTCAGCAGCACATGGGACATTCTCTAAAATAGACCACATACTAGCCCACAGAACATGTTTAAGTAAATGCAAAACAATTGAAATTATCCTGTGCATATTATCAATCACAGCACCTTGAAACTAGAAATTAATGACAGCAGAAACTGCAAAAAACCTATAAACACATGGAAATTGAATAATACACTCCTGAGCAATCAATGGGTCACAAAGGAAATTAAAGAAGACATTAAACAATACCTACAAGCAAATCAAAATATAAATACAACTTACCAGAACCTGTGTGGTGCAATGAAAGCAGTCCTCAGAGGAAAATACATTATGGTGAATTCCCACATCAGGAAAACAGAACAAACACAAATAAACAACCTGATGTTACACTTCAAGCTTCTAGAAAAAGAAGAGCAAGTCAAGCCCAAAGCCAAAAGAAGGGAGGAAATTATAAAGATCAAAGCAGAAATCAATGCAATGGAGACTAAGAAAACAATACAAAGAATCAATAAATCAAAGAGTTGGTTCTTTGAAAGAATAAAGAAAATTGATAAGCCTCTAGCCAACCTTATTTTTAAAAAAGGAAAGAAAAAACTCAAATTCATGCAATAAGAAATGAAAAGGGTAAAATTACTACAGACTCTGTGGAAATACAGATCATCAATACCTACATCTAAAACCTCTACTCTCATAGGCTTGATAACACAGAAGAAATGGACACAGTCCAAGAAACATGAATTACCAAAGCTGGGTCAAGAATATGGAAATCCGCTGAATAACCCAATTTCAATTAATGCAATTGGAAATGTAATTAAAACCTTACCAACAAAGAAAAGCCCATGCCCAGATGGATTCACTACAGAATTTTACAAGAAATTCAAAGAAGATGTAATGCTGACATTCCTCAAACTTTTCAATGAAATCAAAAGGGAAGTAATTCTCCCTAGCTTATTCCTCAAAGCAAGTATTACTCTAATACCAAAACCAGAGAAATATCCAACAAAAAAAGAGAACTACAGGCCAATCTCCCTAATGAACATAGATACAAAAATTCTCAATAAAATATTGGCAAACAGATTGCAGCAAATCATCAAGAAGTTTATACATCATGATCAATTGGGATTCATCCCAGGAATGCAGGGATGGTTCCACAAATACATTTATTGCAAATCAATAAATGTAATCCACCATATCAATAAAGGAAAAATATGAATCACATGATCATTTCTATAGATACAGGAAATTTTTCAATAAGGCCCAACACTCATTCATGGTAAGAACCTTACAGAAAATTGGAATAGATGGTCTTTACCTCAATATGATAAAAGCCATCTATGAAAAACCAACAGCCAGCATCATATTAAATGGCCAAAAACTGAAAACCTTTACTCTAAAATTAGGAACAAGACAAGGATATCCATTATCATGACTCCTATTCAATACAGTGCTGGAAATACTAGCCAGAGCTATCAGACAAGAGAGAGAAAGAAGAGGAGTAAGAATAAGAAAAAAGAAGTAAAATTATCATTATTTCCAGATGACATGATACTCTACATAGAAGACCCAAAACTCCACTGAAAGACTCTTAGATATAATAAGTAAATTCAGTAATGTAGCTGAATACAAAGTCCACACTCAAAAAATTATAGCATTCCTATACACAAATGACAAACTCACTGAGCAAAAAATGAGAAGCCACACCCTTCAAAATAGCATCCAAAAAAATGAAATACTTAGGAATCAATCTAACAAAAGAAGCAAAAGATCTATTCAGAGAAAATTATAACACTCTGAAAAAGAAATTGAAGAAGATCTTGGAAAATGGAAAGACAAATATTGTGAAAGAACAAATATTGAAGAACAAATATTGTGAAAATGTCCATTCTCCCAAAATTGTTATACAGATGTAATGCAATTCCAATGAAAATACCACTAGTATAACTCATAGACCTAGAGAAACCATTCCTAAAATTCATCTGGAACCAAAAAGGACCTAGAATAGCAAAGGCAATTCTAAGTCCAATCCCTGGTACAAAAAAACAAAAACAAAAAAATAAACACTGAAATTCCATTTCACTCCAGAAAGAATAGCCAGGATGAAGAAAGCTACCAACAACAAATGCTGGAGAGGCTGTGGGGAAAAGGGAACTCTTCTGCACTGTTGGTGGGAGTGTAGACTGGTGCAACCACTGTGGAGATCAGTCTGAAGGCTCCTCAAAAAGATGGGATTGGAAGTCCCATTTGATCCAGCTATTCCACTTCTGGATATATTCCCAGAAGAATTGAAAGCATCATATCACAGTGATATATGTGCACCCATGTTTATAGCAGCACAATTTGTAATAGTCAGATCTTGGAAACAACCTAAATGCCCATTACCTGAGGAATAGATAAAAAAAAAAAGATGTGGTACTTTTATACAATGGAGTACTACTCACTTATACAGAATGATCACCTTGAGATATTTATAAGTAAGGGGATGCAACTTGAGAGTATACTTATAAGTGAAATAAATTAAATTTACATGAGTAAATCATGAGAGTTTGAAATACTCTCATGAGAGTTTGAAACACATGAAAGTTTGAAATAAATCTAACTCTCCCTAGTGTAAGAAATGGTAAGAGTATATAAGATACAAAATCCTCAATAAATACTGTGAAAGGGTAAGAATCTTCCCAAAGGGGAAAAAATAATATCTCAGAGAAAAGCAGAAAAAAGAAAAAGGAAGGGAAAAGAAAAATATCTAAATTTGTATAAACACACCTAGGATAGATAAGATGATTGTGCTACAAATTGTATAAGTTCATAGAACAAAGAAGTTAATATTTATTGGATTGAAACAATTTTTCATGTTTGTGACAGGTCACCTGAGGAACTCTTGAAGATCACTATGTAAAATATCAACCTTAGTTCTGTTCCTACAACCAAGTTTTGAAGGCCTGTATCATTATTGTTTTGGGCTCTTTGCTATTGTCATTCATTTGTCTTTTTTGTTTCTTATTTTTTTAGTAATCTGTTTTGTTTTATTTTTTTCTCTAATGCAGAAAGGATAAGTACACATATATAATTTAAACATGCCTAGAACTTCTCCTAAACAGTTTATGAAAATCAATTATACTATGTGTGATGAAATGAACAGCTATATTTAAGAAAAACAGACATTATGGTATCCAGTGCTGATTTCATATCATCATGCTGTGAAATCCAATGATGCTTCTATTCTTCATTCAGATTTGTTTTAGTTTGTTTTGTATTGTTTAATTTCAACAAACACGAAGATATGGACAGCTATTTTGAAGAGAACAAGAGACATTATGGCAGTCAGTTTTAATTTTCATGTCTGGTTCTGAAGGCCTGTAATGCTTTCATTACCCTGTTCTGATCAGTCTTATAATATTTTGTTTTATGTCAATTCATTGTGTGTGAAGATATGGAAAACCATTTAGAAGAAAACAAGAGACATTATGGTAGCCACTGTAGATCTCCTGCTGTCTTGCTTTGAAATCTGTGTCACTTACATTGTTTTCTTCTGATCTGCTTTGTTCTGTTTTGTTATGTTTAGTTTTATCCTTTTTTAAAAAATAAAATAAATTTTAAAAAAAGAAAACATGGCAGCAAAAAAAATGGTCAGCATAGGAGGCAAAGGAGGCAAATAGAATTTATGAAATGGATCCAAACAGAGATCCAACAATTAAAAACTCCACTGAAAGTATATGCAATGGATTCAATGAAGGATAGAATTCCAAATCTTGAAGACAGAATTACTGGTAGTGATCATGAAAAGAAAAAATATCTCAAATATAGCAAAAAACTATGAGAAATCAGTTCAACAGCTACAAAATGAAGCAAAGAAGAATAACACAAGATTGATTGAGGTCAGTGAGAAAGCCGGAGACAGCACAAATGCCATAACAATCATAAATATATGTGAACCTAATACAAAGGCACCAAATTTTATAAAACAGTTATTGGTAGACATGGAAAATCAAATAAGCAATAACACAGTTGTAACAGGAGACCCTAATACCCCATTGTCACAGAGAGACAGAAAATCAGCAAAGAAATATCATAGCTAAACCATACCTGTGAACAAATAGAGTTAATAGAAAGAAGCCATGCCACGAGGCCCTGTGGCCACTCGGTAAGCATTGGAACCACCACCCCATACTTCTCCATTGCTCCAGGAACCCCAGATTGGATGAATTCAGGTGCCTAGTCCAATTGACTACACCCAAGGACTAGCAGCCAATTCAGGAAGCACCTGGGATGTAGCATTGGGCTGATTCAGAGGAACACTGGAAAATGTCAACACAAAGGAACAAAATACAACCTCAGACCACTAGCCCACACAGAACAAGTTCAGTAAACACAAACATAATATAAATTAGAAGTAACATGTCTGAAATTTTTGAAAAGATAACAACTGAAATAAAGAGGCAATTCAGATAGGCTGGGAATATAGCTCAGAGGTGTGAGCCCAAGCACAAGTTCCTGAGTTTGATTCCTGAAACCAAAAGAAGAAGGTGAAGAAGAAGAAGGAGGAGGAGGAGGAGGAGGAAGAGGAGGAAGATGAGGAAGAGGCAACTTAGTTCTTGCATTATTTGGTTAATTTTACATGACTATGTCTGATGATCTGGACAACTAATTTAAAGACAGTAAGAGGTATTATGGTAGCTGTTGTTAATTTCCTATTATCTTGTCTTGAAGTCCTGTATCATTTTCATTGTTTTGTTTGGTTTGGTTTTATTCTGTTTTGTTTGATTTGATTTTCTTATTCCTGGTGATATTGGCAGCTATTTTGAAGATAGCATGATATATTATGGTAGCCATTGTTGAATTCCTACTATCTCATTTTGAAGTCCTGTATTGCTTTCACTGTTTTGCTTTGATTGGCTTTATTCTGTTTTATTTTGTTTATTTTTATTATCTTTAAAATTAAAAAGACTATTTTAACATTGCCAGTGAGATTCTCCATTTGCATACAGCAATGATTCTCATACAAGCATAATTTTGGTCACCAAGGGATCATCAGCAATGTCTGGAGACAGACTTGGTTTTCAAAACTTCTGGAGCCACCACTGACGTCTAGTAGATAGAGGCTGGGGCAATTGCTAAACATTTTACAGCACACAAGACAGTCCCCCAGAAAAAGAAATCTCTGGCTAAAAATATCAATAGTGTGAAAGACAGATGGCACAGATCTGGAAATAATTTGCATTCTCACTATCTCCATACACAGTATGTACACAAGTCCTACTGAACTATCATGGGCTCAGCTCAAATGCCATCACGTGACACCTTGTGGACCTCCAGGGAGTGTTGCTACAAAGTGGTCAGAGGGCAGGAAATGGCTTCTAATTAGTAGTGTCCTCACAGGATGCAAATGTAGAAGACAATTTCCTGTCCTGTTACTGATGGGAAGATTAATCTGTTACTGAATTCCAGATGAGGAAGATTTTCAAAAGTTTCAAATAGCAGGAGTGTAGCCACAGAGAAGACAATTATGTGCAATTTATACAGTTTTTGACAATCAAAATGTAAATATGATGAGTTTATTGCAGTAAGTGCATACAGCATGTTTACCTTAAAGAGCATCAGGCTACAGAAATTCTAATGAATTCTGACAGTTGAGAGGAATTATCCTTTCGTATTGCAATTTCTACTTGTGAAATGAAAAAGGAAAATAAGACATTTACTCCTGGGGAACAATTATCTGTAAGTTTTTCCCTCTTGATAAGAAGCAATAAAAGTACGGAATTTGGAAGAGATGGGGAGATTTGATAACTGGTGTTGTAGGAAGATTTATCTGCACAGAAACAAGTAATTTTGTTGCATCTACTGTGCTCTTTACAACATGTAAAAAGCAATCAGCTCCTCAATGAATGTTCTCTTCTTGTCATATAATAATTCATAGACCTAGTATAGCATTCAATTTTGGTCTTCATTTTAGGTCTAAAAGGTTATCCAGAAATTTGATAACAAAAAGACTGCTAATTTCCACTGGAAAACAAAACCGAGCAGCAGTGAGCTGTCTGCTCACACCCAGTGTGGCTATCTCATTGCGGTAGAATATAGATATTCAACAAATAATACTTTCTTTCCATCCTTTCCTTTTTCCTAACAGCTTTTTTTCACCTTCCATTATTACTAACACATCTAGAACCAAAATACCAAAACCAGGATGCTTATGTAATGGGGTAGCTCACAATAAATATATTATGATTCAAATATCTTATCTCCTGAGAGGATTTTAGGTTGTTGTGGCTTGTGATAGAATAGAAAATTTAGAATGCCAAGAAATACTGCCTTTGCTGCTGACTTAACTTGAAAAACACAATATGTACTCACCTAGATTTAAAACCAGAATGCACAGCATGAACCAGGTTACTCTTCGTATGATCAACCCTTTGCCTGCATTTGTCAACTGGATGCCTTTTAGCATCTTTACTAGAGAGTCTTCCATAGTGCATATGAGACAGACAGGTTGTTCATGGCTGGCTGGCCATGCCTGCCTTTTGAAACAGTATGCTGGAAACATCTGACATGGATAGCATCACTGTTGCAAAGGTATTAACCTGACAAAGATTAGTCCAGCTGCTGCACACGCCATGAGCTTCCAGCTCACAACACAGATGCAGTGAAATCTGATACTAGTGAGCTCCACAAACACCTGGTAGCTGAACTCTAACTAACACCTAAGATTTAGTTCATTTTAATAAAGTAACTAACAGTAGTTACCCTAAGAAAACAGTAGTTACTATCATTGGGTGAAACAGATGTTGAAATACTTTGCTTTGCTTTTGGATAATGAAAAAGATTACAGAATTAGGGTAAATTTTTTCTTAAAGAAAACAAACAATAAAACAATGGTATGAAATTTCAAAGTAAGAATGTAGGAAAGTAACAATGATTAGTAAATTGTGTATTGTAATCTTCAAAGTAGTTGGTCATATTATAAATTATAGGCATGAAAAATTGATCAATCAATATAGGCACAAATCTTTCTTTTCAATGAACTAATAGCAATTAGTAGTATAACTATCTTAACTATTTTGTGTATATATGTATGTATCTATATATACATATTTTTAAATTTTTTTTTATTTTTCCTTTTCTCTTCCTTCTTTTCTCATTTCTCTTATACCAGTTTCTTTTTTCCTTTTGAAGAGCTTCTTCCTATTTCATAATATCCATTGTATATTTTAGATCTTATTTATTTTTTCAGCTTCTTATACTAGGAAGACAATACAATGTTTACACATGAAAGATTGATGTATTTTATTTATGAGTATGATTTCAAGTTGCATCCATTTCCTTATAAGTGTCTCAAGTTTAACCTGCTTTATAACTGAGTAGTACTCCATTGTATAAAAATGCCACATATTTTATACATTCCTCAGTTGATGGGCATTTGGGTTGTTTCCAGCATAAAAACACTACAGAAAATTGGAAGGGATAGTCTTTACCTCAATCTGAAAAAGCCACCTATGACAAGCCAACAGCAACATCATAGGAAATGGACAAAACCTGAAAACTTTCACTCTAAAATCAGGAACAAGATGAGGATGTCCACTATCATCACTCCTGTTCAGTATAGTTCTAGAAACATTAGCCAGCACATTTAGACAAGAGAGAGAAAAGGAATAAGGATAGGAAAGGAGTTAAACTGTCATTATTCACAAGTGAGATGATATTCTACAAAGAAGATCCCAAAACTCTACCAAAACACTGGTAGAGTTAATAACCAAATTAGGGTTATTAGTCTAACAGACTAAGACTAAGACTAGACTAACACTAACACTACTAAGATGAAAGATGCTCCAAGGCAAGCACCCTTCTCTGTACAAGACCAATAGTCTGCTCCTCAGTCAATAAATGTGAAAGTTTTGGCTACCTTGTGACCCAGATTCCCACTATACTGCCATTCTGTGTCTTGCTCATCCTTTCTTTCTGCCATGTACTGTAACACCTGGCAGAACATTGGGGCTCACTCCAGGGATCTTCAGTAGGTAATGTTTATCATAGGTATCCGCTGTTGATAATTATATAAAATTTTATTTTAAAAAGCTTTTGAAGTGGGGGATATTTACAAACAATCATTTCCTTCCCCCTCTCATTATAGATTAGTATGCTACAGTTACCTGAAATAATTCCTAAGCCACAATGTCAAATGTCCATTCTTTATCCATTCCAACAGTTTACCTCCTCTCATAAAATTTAATCAGCACCTTTAAAAAAAAAGCCAGAGAGTACCTATAGAGTTTACTACATTGATAGAAACACTGTAAGGGACAATTTGACAACACCCAGATTAAAACTATAAAATCTTTTCATCGCAGCAAACTCATTTTTAGTATTGTATCTTAAAGCAGCATTTAGTCATGATGAAAATTACATTTGTGTCATTTCATCTTTTCATGTGAAAAGATTATTTGTTTACAAAACTAGAAAAAGACAGAGGATTCAACATGGCTTACTAGAGGAGGAACCACATGGAGTTACCCAGAAAAAATCATCTATAAACCCAGGTAAAATTGGAAGAGAGAAAGAGTCATATCTCCTGTTGCCAAAATCAGTCTGAAATTAGAGACTAAAATAAGAGTCTGAAACAAATCATAGGCATAGGATTTCATAAAGTGGTGAAGCAGCCCACAGGACTATCTGTGGGAACTCCACCTGTACACAGAGCAGAAACATGCTTCTAGGAAGTTCCAAAAAAAACCTGATGGACAGCAATAGTGTGGCAGACTAAGTCAGAATAAATCTAAAATAAATCTACAACATCCAAATAGGATGTTGTAGCTTGGAGAAAATTTTTTTCAGCACTCATAGAGATTGGTGACCGAGAAGCTACTTCCTCTCCAAAGGGACAACAGTTATTTATTTCTTTTTTATTCTTCCCTTTTTAAAATTTATTTATTTATTTATTTTTGCAGCACACCACAGTGACTAAATGAAACCTCTAGCAACAACAATGCTAGGGAACACAGCGACAGCAGTAAAGGTAGTGAGCATAGCAGTCCAAATCGCCTAATCTCCTGCTCTGCTCCAAGTGGAATGAGAGGGATGTGTTATTTAAACACTCTTTGACCATGGCAGGGAAATGAATAAGAAGTCAGCATTTCCCCTACCATGCTCCCGTGCATGAGAAAAGGGAGATACAGCAAAGTGGAACACAGAAGATTACAAAAGTACCATGGAGGTCAACTGTACATTGGACTGGGAGCAGACATGGACTGTCTCTGTCTGAAGGCACTGCAACAACAGAGAGTGACATAGAGACACACAGTGTAATCAGACTTGGATAGGTTGTCGAGGGACATACAGAAAGTTACTAGCTGAAGATTCTGGCCCAAAACTCCACATCCACAGGACAATATTAGTCCTACACATAGCATTAATCCTATTGCAGACTTGGGAGAGTTACCCAGCAGAGACTTAGGCTCTGACTTAGACAGTACCTCAGAACTGAGGACACCACAGGAATTTTATTTGGGGGTTTTCATTGTTATTGTTTGTTTATTTTTCTTTTTCTTTTTTTTTTAGGTTTTTCCTTTTATTGTCTGTTCGTTTTGTTGATTTTTTTCTTTCCTTTAACTATGTTTCATTTTTTTGATATGTTCATATGTGTGAACATTGTCTCTAGTTTTTCTGGTTTGCCTCAATATTCTTTTGGTTTCTCTCATGTCCTCTTTTCCAGTTTTCCAAAGCTTGAGTAATCATCCTTTGTCTTTTATCTTTGCTTCTGATATATTTCTCTTCAATTATCTATTTTTCACCTTTCTCAAATGCCACCCTAGCATCACTTTACTAAGGGGAAACTCACAATGTGTAAGTTCCTGTTTTATGTTGGATTTCATTAATTGCTCCTATGGTTAAAGATATTAAATTAATAGCACAGTTTGCCAGTTTCTAGGCTCTGCT
Source organism: Hydrochoerus hydrochaeris (assembly GCA_004027455.1). Taxonomy (NCBI): domain Eukaryota; kingdom Metazoa; phylum Chordata; class Mammalia; order Rodentia; family Hydrochaeridae; genus Hydrochoerus; species Hydrochoerus hydrochaeris. The sequence goes on from PVLA01000045.1 coordinate 846,544, forward strand.
TGATGGTATTGTCATTGCCAATTGTACTACTTTATCCAGTGTGTCATACCTATTGTAAACATTTGCTCCCCCTTGTATGGCAACACTGTGATTGTCAGAAGTCATAAGCATCATATTAGCACATTACTAAAGAACTGGGTGCTAAGCCAAATAGACAACTTCTCATACCTAATAAATTTTTAAGGTAGAATTTTTGGAAAGACACAAAAGTCAATAGCTAGCTACACCTAGAAAACATTTCTGATGAATAAACATTTCCTAGGAAGCCTCAAAACTACTAATAAATCTACCTACCATAGTAATTTACAAGAATCAACACTGAAAACAAACTAAACTTAAAAAAAAAAACAGAAGATGACAAGATACAGAATCAAAAGGCAACCCCAGAACTACAGCCCACCTAGAACAAGTACAAGAAGCAATGAGACACAGGAAATCAGAAGCCACGTACTTGAATTTTCAGAAATGATAGAAGCAGAAGTAAAACACAGATAAATGAGATTACAGAGAAAATCAGAACAGAAATAGTCTCTTGAACAAAAAAAGAGATCATAATCAAAATGAAGGACTTCCTCAGTGAATCCAAAGTAAACATAGACCATATATATATATATATATATATATATATATATATATATATATAACATAGGAAAATGATGAATAACATATATGCCCAACATAAGAAATGGAATTCATGAAACAGATTCAAGCAGGTATTCAGGAGATTAAAATATCCATTGAAAGTATCCATAGTCAAATGAGCAAAGGTGAGGACAGAATATCAGATCTAGAAGAAAGGATTATGATTAATGATCCTGAAAAGAAAGACTTCTTAAAAATAGCAAGGAATCATGAAAAATAGATCTAACGGCTAGATGATGCAAAGAAGAGCAACATAAGATTGACTGGTGTCAGTGAGAAAGCAGGAGATAGTGAGAATGTTGTGAAAAACCAGTTTACACAAATCAGGGCAGATAACTTTCCAAGCATGGAAAAACAATTTGGCATGCAGATAATGAGGCATACAGAACTCAAATTAGTCATGACCAAAATAAACCTAAACCAAGGTATATATCAAGATTCCAAAAATAAAAACATAAGAAAAGAATATTACAAACAGTTAAGGAAAAAAAAAATATCACCTGTAAAGGAAAGTTCATCTGAATCAAAGCAGACTTCTCAGTACAAACACTTAAGTCAAGGAGAGCTTGACACAATGTATGAACCACAAGAGTATGCTAATTGTATTTTCATTGGGATATCATTATATCTGTATGAAAATTTTGGGAGTATGACTATTTTCACTATGTTGGTTCTGCCCCAAGAGCAAGGAATAGCTTTCCATTTTCCAGTGACCTCTTTAATCTTTTTATTCAAAATACCATGTTTTCAATGTATAGAAATTTACTTCCTTTATTAAACTGATTCCTAAGTATTTCATTTCTTGGATGCTACTATGAAGGGTGTGGTTTCTCTAATTTCTCTCTCAGTGACTTTGTCACAAATAAATATAGGAAAAAAATGCTCGACATCACTGGTCATTTGAGATATGCAAATTAAAACATTACTGAGATTCCATCTCATTCCAGAAAGAATAGCTATCATCAAGAAATCAAACAATAACAAATGCTGGAGGGTATATGGGGAAAAGCAACCCTTCTCCATTGTTGTTGGGAGTGTAAACTTATGCAACCACTGTGGATATCAGTGTGGAGATTCCTCAAAAATCTAGGATTGGAGGTCTCACTTGACCCAGCTATTCCACGTCTTGGAATCTTCCTGAAAGAATTAAAAAAATCATACCACAGCAATATATGTGCACCCAGGTTTATAGCACCACAATTTGTAACAGCTAAATCTTGTAAACCATCCAAATGTACATCAACCAAGGAATAGATTAAAAAAAATGTGGTCATTTTATACAACAGGATATTACTCAGCCATAAAGAAGGATATATTTGAAATATTTATAGCTAAATGGATGCAACTTAAGACCATACTCACAAGTAAAATAAATAAGACTCACATGTGTAAGCATCATATTGGCTCCCTGGGATAAGAAACTGAAAGAGTGAATAAGATCCAAAATGTGCAAGAGATATTGTAAAATGGAAAGTAACATTCAAAAGGAAAGAGGAACTAGAGTGGGAAAAAGAGTAAAGGAAGGTGGGAAAAGAAAAATAATACAAGATAGTTTTACTACTAATTTTTCTTAGTTCATTGAAAAGAAAGACTGATGATAATATCATTTGGATAATTTTTTATGTCCATATCTTTTACTCTGAATAACCTCTTTGAAGATAACAATAAGCAATGTATTAACTTTTGTTATTCTCCTATTTGTCTTGATATTCTGCTTTGGTTTTACCATAGAATTAAAAATAAATAAATAAATCAGAAATACTAAATTTCATGGAAGATAGAATAGGTAGAACACTTGAGGATATTGGTATAGGCAAGGACTTTATAAACAAAACTCCAGTCACATGGGAAATATTACAAAGAAACAACAACTAGTATTTAACCTTATTAAAAAGCTATTGCACAGGAAAAGAAATCATCAACAGAGTGAAGAGCCAATCCAGAGTGGGAAAATTTTTTGGCTTACTGACAAAGGTCTAATATGTAGAGAACATAAAAATTCAACTAGCCAGGGCAATCAGACAAGAGAGAGAAATAAAAGGAATAAAGATAGGAAAGGAAGAAGTTAAATTATCACTATTTGCAGATGACATGATACTTTATATAGAAGACCCAAAAAACTCCATTAAAAGACTACTAGAGGTAATAAATAAATTCAGCAGTATAGCTGGATACAAAGTCAACACTCAAAAATCAATAGCATCCCTGTACACAAACAAAAAACTCACTGAGATTGAAATCATGGAAATATCACAATTCACAATAGCATCTGAAAAAATGAAATACTTAGGAATCAACCTAACTAAGAATGTAAAAGACCTATATGCTAAAAATTGTGCTATGCTTAAAAAGGAGATTGAAAAAGGTATTAGAAAATGTAAAGTTTTCCTTGCTCTTGGATAGGAAGAACCAACATTGTGAAAATGGACATACTCCAAAAACTCTTATATAGATTTAATGCAATTCCAAGCAAAATACCATTAACATACCTCACAGATCTAGAGAAAGCACTCCTAAAATTCATTTGGAAATAGAATAAACACAGAATAGCAAAGGTGATTCTGGGCAACAAAGGCAAAGCAGGAGGCATCTCAATTTCTGACGTGAAACTATACCACAAAGCCACTGTGATAAAATCAGCATGGTACTGTCAAAGAAATAGACCTGAGGATCAATGGAATGGATTAAAAGATGCAAACACAGCTACAAAGACACTCAGCTTTGTTTTACAAAGGTGCTAAACATGTTCACTGGAAGAAAGATAGTCTCTTTAATAAATGGTGTTGGAAAAATTGGCTCTCCACATGCCAAAGACTGAAACTAGATCCATGCCTTTCACCATGCACAAAAGTAAAGTCTAAATGGATCAAAGACCTATACATTAAAACAGAAACACTAAATCTACTGGAAAGCAAGGTAGGTGGAAGTTTTGGAGACATAGGGGTAGGCAGAGAATTCATGAACAAAATGCAAACTGCGTGGGAAATGCTTCAAAGGATCAACAGCTGGGATCTCATATTATTGATAAGTTTTTGCACTTCAAAAGAAATCACCATTCAACCAGGGGAGCTAGGCCCTCCGTGGGGGGAGCCAGGCCTACACCACTGTAAGGTGAGTTCCAGCTTTCTGGCACTGGCCTGGGAAGAGTTTGGGACTATTTCTCCCAGTGACTGGGTGCCAGCCCAGCCCCTAGGAGACTGGACTAGGCTCCAGAGGTTCTGCGCACTTGAGTGGACCACACGCAGAGACCTTCATTCAACCAGGGGAGCCAGGCCTGTCATGCCAGAGTAGCCAAGGCTGTGTGAGTCCCAGGAGTGGAGGGCACAGGAAGCGCTTTCCAACATACCCAGGGAAAGTTTTGGAACATCACTGGAAACATGGAAATACAGGAAGATGAGAAAAAAAAGACCAAAATGCAAGCTCAAACCTCCAGCCCATCCCAAGAAAGCCTAGGAGCCATGTACATAGAAGAAAATACTAGTCATACACTTGAAATGCCTGAAATGAATCAACTGAAATAAACAAGCAAGCACAAGAAGCTATGAAGGAACTCAAATCAGAAATAATGTCCCAGGTAAAAGAAGAAATGATAGAGAGGAGCTAAAGATGCCAATCAGTGAGCAACAAAATACAAAGCCTCCTGGGAGAAACAACTCATCTGCCAGAATAAAACATCCTGGAGAGACTCTGACAGAGGGAAATGGATCTGCTTGACACAGGAAGAAATTAAAATGTAAAAAAGCTCATCAAACATGCTGTCTTGGGGCTAAAATTGGAAAAGCTAAAATTACTGGACACAGCATTTTCACTGTGACCTGCCAAGTTTGCACCAGCCAGAATTTGCAAATTCACATGGCTGCCAGAGCCACCCAAACTCGTTCTTGCTGCCACTTGCAGTAGCCAAATATGTGCTGAAGTCAGGGGTTGGTGAGCTCAAAAGAGACCAGAGCCAGTGAAGGGACTTTTATTAATCCATGGTCAGTGCTGCGAATGAGACCCCCCTCAGGAAGGAGGCAACCAAATGGGCGACATGTTGGAATCAGGCAGGAGGAGCCTGTACTGGGAGCGACAGTGACTTCAGTTGGTTGCTCCCTCCCCAGAGCAGATTCCTGTGATTTGCTTGGACTGGGTCATGTCCCTGGCCAGGACCCAGTGAGCCGCCAGAAATGGATTCACTGCACCTAGCATACACTAACTTACTGAAGGCTCTGAAAGTTGGGCTGGCCTGGGGGAGGGGCAGACATAGGCAAGACCTGCTTACACCTCAGTGACAAGAGCAGGCAGGAGGGGGCGGCGGTCCCTCGCCAGCATGCTTGGGAGGAACCATGGCAACAGGGAAGGGGGCTGGGCCTGCACTGTACAACTGTATGGAGGAAACCAGGACCATGACAAGAGAGAAAAGCAAGAGGAGGCCCCTAGCCCAGAACCCTGAGAGCACTGATCCAAGAGAGGGAATAACAAGGGAGACTTGAGTGCAGCAAACACACAACATCAGACACGGCTTTAATGAACATTAAGAGATATCTTCAGGACCTTGTAGATGAGCTCAAAACTGAAATATTAAATCAGGTAAAGCAAGATATGAGTAGAGTAATAAAAGAAATGCTAAGCATCTCTCAAGAAGATACAGGTGGAAGAAGGAAGGAACACAAAAAAAGGAGAGAAACAGTTGATAAAGAATATAAAGAAAATAGAGGATACATGAAGCAGATTCAAAGAGACTACCAGGAAATTTAAAACTCCATTGATAGCTGGAAAAATGCCTTAAAAGAAACCAAGGATACACTATGAAAACTTGAAGACAAGTTTGCAATGTGTTATCATGAAAGGAAAGATCTCTTAAAAATAACAAGGAAACAGGCAGTAACAATATGAAGGCTAGAAGATGACAAGAGAATCTACAATTTAAGAATAAGAAACCTGAATGAAGAAGCAGGAATACAAACAGGTGAATTACAAAGGCTATTCACAGACATAATTAAGGAAAACTTCCCAAGCATGGGAAAAGAGAATGACATTCAGTTATGTGAGGCATACTGAACTCCAGCCACCTACAACCAAAACAGAGCTACACCCAGACATATAATACTCAAGATACCAGAAATTCAACATAAAAACAGAATATTAAAAGCCATCAGAGAAAAGAAACAGATTATCTATAAAGGTAAACCCATCAGGATCATGGCTGACTTCTTGACACAGACCATCAGATCAAGAAGAGCTTGGAGTGAAGTATTCCAAGCCCTGAAAAAAAAATAAACTCCAGCCCAGATGGATGTATCCTGCAAAACTGTCACTAGAAATTAATGGAGTAACAAGAAGTTTCCATGACAAAGAGGAACTGGGGGAGTTTGTGACCACCAATCCAACCCTGCAGAGAATACTGAAGGACATTCTAGAGAAAGAGAAAAAAAATACCAGGATTTTAAGAATAGTGGTAGAAAGGCCTGAATGAACAGGGCAGGCAGTAGAATGAAGGAGAAAAGTAGACAAACAAAGGCAGAAAAAGGGCATAGCAGAAATGAGGCAGAGAAGGATGGCTAGAGTCTCTAACATAGATGGCTTTGATACACTATATTGTTAACAGTGCACCAGTACTTAAACCTACATTACTCACACCACTCTGCTTAGATGTATTATATTATGTTTCAGTCATTCTACCTGTACTAGATTTGAGGGCACAGACAGTTATTCCAAAAATAACAGGATATAGTACAGTAATCATCCTTAAATTCCTATTAACCTAATCTAAAGCTCTGTATAACCTATACTGTTTCACCATGACTGATCATAATTGAATCTGGTTTGTTAGATCGCTGTTTTGTATAGACAGATTTTACTCAAAGCTGTTATGATTGATAGTATCAAGTCTGAGAGTATAGGCAACTGCACTGAAGATGACAAGACTCACTATAACATCCACTCTAGTTTGATTATTACCTGCCTTTGAAGTTTTATACTGTGTACAATGGTTTTTTTACTAATATTGCTATGTACTGCTATATTCAATTATACTGCTGTATTCAATTATGCCTGATGAAATAGACAATTCTACTGAAGATAATAAGAAACAACACAGTAATCATTGTAGATCACCTTGTACTGACATTTTATATGCCTCTTGGTTTCTTGTTTTTATAGAAATTTGTTTTGTTTTGTCTTTCTAAGTTTTATTTTTCCCTCTAATACAGAAAGGATAAAAACACATGTAGAGACTCATACATGCATAGCTGTTTATAGTCTCACTGTTTGAATATCTACTTTGTATGCTTTAATTTTGTAACTTGAACAACTATTTCTAAAAGGACAAAATGTAATTTATCAATTAGTGATTTTTTACTGTTTATCTTTTTTTGAAATTCTGTATTATCTCTACCCTTTATAGGTTTTTTTCCTCTTTAAATAAAAAAAAGTTAAACAAAAAAAAATGATAAAAGTAATGAAAGAAATACTGAAGGCATCTAAAGAAGACACAACTAAAAAAAGGAGAGAAACAAAGCAAAAAGATAGACTCACTGACTGAATGGTATAAGAAACAAACAGAATACATGAAGCAGATTTAGAGATATACAGGAATTCAAAAATACTATTGAAAGTTGCCAAAACCACCTCAATGAAAGTGAAGATAGAATCTCAGACTTTGAAGATAAGATTGCAGCTAGTGAACAGGAAAGGAAAGATCTTCTAAAAATAACAAGGAGTCAGGAAATAACAACTCAACAGCTTCAAGATGATGCAAAGTAAAACAACACAAGATTAATAGGGAAAAATGAAAAAGAAAGGGTCAACACAAATGATATCAAGAGGCTATTTACAGAATTAATAGCTGAAAATTTCCTAAACATGAGAATGGAAACTGACATACACATTAGTGAAGCATATAGAATTCCAAATAGACATAACCAAAATAAAACTACACCCAGAGATATAATAATCACCATCCCAGAAATCCAACATAAGAACAGAATTTTAAAAGCTGTTAGAGAGAAAAGACAGCTCACCTATAAAGGAAACCCTATCAGAATCACAGAAGACTTCTCACAACAAATAATGAAGTCAAGAAGAGCATGGAGTGAAGCATTTTAGATCCTAATGGAAAACGACTTCCAACACAGACTGATATACCCTACAAAACTGTCCTACAAAATGGATTGAGAAATAAACTACTTCCATGACAAAGAAAAGTTGAAGAACTTCATGATCACAAAACCAACCCTACAAAGAATACTGAAAGACATTCTAGATACACATAGGAAAAAATCACTAAGCAAGACAGACAATTAAACAGAATGGAAAGATAAATATACAACAGCAGAAAGATAACATGTCAACAATAAACCAATATATAAGAGTTATAACCATTAATGTAAATGGTCTCAATTCACCAATTAAAAGAAACAGACTGGCAGACTGGATCAAGAAACAATGGCCAACCATTTGATGTCTACAAGAAACCCATCAATAACTCAAAAGGAAACTCATAGACTGAAAGTCAAAGCATGGAAAACAATACTCAATGCAACAGGAACCCTCCCACAAAAAAGCAGGGGTAGCCATTCTGTTTGTGGAGAATGTGAACTTCAAACCAAGAATGGTCCAAAGAGATAAAGAAGGTCACTACATACTGGTTAGGGGAAAACTTCAAGAAGAAGAGATAACAATCTTAAATATATATGTGCCAAATTCCAGAGCACCAAGCTACACAAAGCAAGTATTAACAGAAATGAAAAATCAAATAAGCAATAACACAGTTATAATGGGAGACCTTAGCATGCCATTGACACAAAGGGATAGATGAACTAGACAGAAAATCAGCAAAGAAATAACAGAATTGAATCACACCTGTGAACAAATTAACTTTATAGATGTATAGTGTTCCATCCAACAACATCAGAATATATGTTCTTCTCAGCAGTATATGGGACATTCTCTAAAATAGACCATATACTAGCCCACAGAACATATTTCAGTAAATGCAAAAGATTTGAAATTATCCCATGCATGTTATTGGATCATAGCACCATAAAACTAGAAATTAATCATAAAAAATTTTCATAAATGCCTAAAACACATGTAAATAAAATAATACACTCTTGAGTAATCTGTGGGTCACAGAGGAAATTAAAGAAGAAATTAAACAATATAAGCAAATAAAAATACAAATACAACTTACCAGAACCTGTGGGATGCAATGAAAATGGTCCCCAGAGGAAAATTTATTGCACTGAGTTCCCACATTAGGAAAACAGAACAAACACAAATAAACAACCTGATATTACACCTCAAACATCTAGAAAAAGAAGAGAAAGCTAATCCCAAAGCCAAAAGAAGGAAGAAAATGATAAACATTAGAGCAGAAATTAATGCAATAGACACTAAGAAAACAATACAAAGAATCAATGAATCAAAGAGTTGGTTCTTAGAAACAATAAAGAAAATTGATAAACTCCTAGCCAACCTTATTTTAAAATGAAGGAAAAGACTCAAATTCATGCAATATGGAATGAAAAAAGTGAAATCACTATAGACTCTGTGGAAATACAGAAGATCATCAACATCTATTTCAAAAACATCTACTCTCATAGGTTAGATAACATTTTCTGTGTTATCTAACCTAAGATTTCTCATAGATCTAGAGAAATCACTCCTAAAATTCATCTGGAACCAGAAGAGATCTAGAATAGCAAAGGCAGTTCTAAGCAGCAAAGGCAAGGCAGGAGACATCACAATATCTGACTTGAAGTTATACTACAAAGCTACCATAATTAAATCAACATGGTATTGGAATAAAAACAGACCTGAAGATCAATGGAATAGACTAGAAGATACAACTACAAACACACTCAGCCACCTTATCTTTGATAAAGGGGCCAAGCATGTTCACTGGAAGAATGATATTCTCTTTAATAAATGGTGCCAGAAAAACTGGCTTTCCATATTCCAAAAACTAAAACTAGAGCCATGCCTATCACCATGTAGTAAACTAAAATCTAAATGGATCAAAGATCTAAATATTAAAACAGAAATACTAAATCTGTTGGAAGACAAATTAGGTAAAAATATTGAAGGCATAGGGGTTGGTAGAGAATTCATGAACAAGAACCAAACTGCACAGGAAATACTTCCCAGAATCAATAACTGGGATCACAACTTATTAAAGAGTTTCTGCATGTCCAAAGAAATCTCCAGCATAGTGAAAACAAAACCCACATTCTGGGGAAAAAATCACAGTAAACTGTACCTCAGACAAAGGACTTCTGTCTAGAACTTACAAAGAATTAAAAAAAAAATCAGACCCCCAAAATTCGAAGACCCAACCCAAAAATGGACATCCGAGATAAACACACAGTTCTCAGATGAAGAAATATGAATGGCAAATAAATACATGAAAAAATGTTCATTGTCATTGGTCCTTAGAGAAATGCAAATTAAAACCACAATGAGATTCCATCTCACTCCAAAAAGAATGGCCAGGATCAAGATAACTACCAACAACAAATGCTGGAGAGGCTGTGGGGAAAAAGGAACTCTTCTGCACTGTTGGTGGGAATGTAGACTAGTGCAACCACTGTGGAGGTCAGTCTGGAGATTCCTCAAAAAGCTGGGGTTGCAGGTCCCACTTGACCCAGCTATTCCACTCTTAGGCATATTCCCAGAAGAACTGAAAACATCTTACCAGAGTGATATATGTGCATCCATGTTTATAGCAGCACAATTTGTAATAGCCAGATCTTGGAAACAACCTAAGTGCCCATCAACCAAGGAATGGATAAAAAAATTGTGGTACTTTTATACAATGGAATACTACTCAGCTATAAAGAATGATCACATTGAGATATTTATAAATAAATAAATGCAAATTGAGACCATACTCATAAGTGAAATAAATCAAACTCACATATATAAATACTGTATAGTCTCCCTAGTGTAAGAAATAGTAAGAGAACAGATTTTATAGTAATCATGATTCACCATTCTACTGCTTTGAAGCCTTATGTTTTCATTCATTGGTTGGAATGGTTTTATTCTGCTTTGTTTGATCTTAATATATGTGAAGGCATGAATAGTTACTTTGAAAAAAAGACAATATGGCAGCCATTGTTGATTTGATATCATTTTGCTCTGAAGTCCTACCATGCTCTTGTTTTTCTATTACCATTGGTTCTATCATGTTGTGTCTTATTGGATTTTAATATGTATAAACAAATTTTTATGGAAAATGAGATAATATAGTAGCCATTGTCCATCTTCAGTTATTTGGTTCAGAATGCCTTGCAGTATTTTATTCTCTTGAGTAGTTTTATTCTATTCTGTTATGTTTGACATTATTGTGTGTAAAGCTAAGCTCAACTATTTCAAATAAAGAGACATTATGATAGCTACTGTTAATATCCAATTGTCTTGTTGTGAAGTGCTGTGTTGCTTACATTGTTCTGTTCTGATCTACTTAGATCTGTCCTCTTTTGTTTTATTCTCTTTAAAATAAAAAAATTTAAAAAAACAAAGTCATACTAAGTTTCAAAATGCAAATTTTTGGTTTTTTCCCACATGTAAAAATTATACTTTAAAGGAATTCATTTACAAACCATACTGAAAGTTCACAGTGCTGCAAAAACTCCTCATGATAATGTAAGCATTATGTACTGCAAACATATATTTAAAAAAATTTAAAATATAGAAAGAAACCTAATAATTCATGTGCAAGTCACAAGTGAAGAAAACTGGATCAAAAAAGACATTCAAATTAATGAAAAGATGTATCATGCTTTAGTTATAAAAAAGACACACTATTGTAAAGACATCAAATCTTCCTTGAATTAATCTAGAAACTAACTCAAATCATAATAAAAAATCCATGATTCTCTACAGACACGTATATTCACATAAGTAAATGATAGAAAAGAGAAAAATCTCTAGCAGAGAAATTTCAATTAATTTATTAGATATTGCCCTTTCAAAAACATAAAACATAATGCTCCATAAGTAAAGTGTGAGCTATTCATAGTGATTTTCTTCAAAAGAAAAGTGAATTTAAGTGAGAAAACTGAGAAACACTGTTTTTACAAATAGCCAAGTTCAATACTAATACTATGATAGGCCATATTGATAGTGTGCACCCTTGATATGTCATGATGAAATAGCACTTCACCTCTATTCCTTCCCAAAACCCATAATCCCTGTACAAAATAATCAAATACTGACAGACATTCTACAAAGTACCTGAGCAGTACATCTCAACACTGTCAAGGTGATCAAAAAACAGGAAAATCTGAGAAACTCTCACACCCAGAAGACAGAGAACTGATGACCAAACATGATGTGGCATTCTGAATGAGATCCTAGAACAGAAAAGAGTAATAGCGAAAATAATGGGAAACTAAAGTATAGTATATTCTTAGTTAATAATAATGTATCTATGTTGGTTGATTAATGTCAAATGTACAATAATAATGTAAAATATTAACAAAAGACAAAACAGCACAGGATATATGAGAAATCTATACTATTTTTTCAATAGTTTATAAAAGCATTCCAAAATTGAAAGTTTTTGATGCATAAATATTTATCTGATCTCTGAATGAAGAAAGCCTTCCAAAATATAATGTCAAAAGAGGGAACATCTAAAACCATAAGGAAAAAAATAAAAAATAAAACTATAAGACTATCAGATTTAACCACATAAAATTTACTAAATCCTACCACAATAAAGGGCATATTAATTAAGAAGAAATTATTTCAACATATTTTTACCAAAAAAGTTAAATTGTTAACATAAAAGATGCTTTTAAGCAAGGAAGATCAGATTTTACAGGTGACCTTATGAACTAATGATTTTCAAAGCAGTGCAGAAGTTCAATAATTATAAAAGAAACATTCAGTGTTGACTAATAAAGATGTGTCCTTCTGGTTAGCTGAGATCAAAACACTGGCTAATCATCATATTAATGTTCATTAAAATCATGCCTCTCAATGATGCTCGCTAATAAGTACACATGACAGTTTCCTCCCAAAGGATATTAAAAAAAAGAGATTTTGCTAGCTTTGCCTTTTACTAGGTTTCTTGCTTTCTACATGTTTCCAAAAAAGTCATAAAAGTAGCTGATTTCCACAAGTAATTTTGTCTCCTTATTACATTCTCCCATTAGGGACTTTGAGGAACTGTTCAGGAACTCTGGCAACTAGTCCTCCTCTAGAATAAATTAGTTACATAAGGTCAAACACTCATGAACATCTGTTTCCTTATCTTCAAAATGGAAGTTGAAAACTTGATTATCTCTAACCTTCCTTTTTTTTACAACTTTATGTGTCTTTAGTCTCAAAATAAGTTGATGTTCAATATATGTAAGTGACAGAAATTAGTTTTTAAAGTAATCTCATTAAAAGAAGCATATAAATTCCCAAGTATCTAGACAATTTCCTGCTTTTGAAAAGTAAAATAGTCAACCATTGTTCATCTAATAATCATACTGCAAAACAAACCATCTCAAAAATCAGTGACTTGAATTCTGAGAAGACAAGATGGCCAATCAGTGAGCAACAGAATACAAAGCCTCTCAGGAGAAACAATTCATATGCAAGAATACACCCTGGAGAGACCCAGACAGAGGGAGATGGATCCTCTTGACACAGGAAGAAATTAAAACTTAAAAAAGCTCATCAAATACTTCAGGACTACAACTGAAACAGCTAAAAACTACAGGACACAGCGTTTTCACGATGACCTGCCAAGTTTGCACCAGCTTGAATCCACGCCAGCAGGCAGAGCCACCCAAACTCATTCCCGCTACCACTCACAGGAGGCATGGCAGCACTGAAGCTGGGGATTGGTGAGCCCAAAGGAGAGCAGAGAGTGGAGCCGGTGGAGGAACTTTCATTGATCCACAGTCAGTGCTGGAAGTGAGACCCCCGACATGGGAAGAGTGTGACCAGGTGGGCGACATGTTGGAATCAGGCAGGAGGAGCCTGAACTGGGAGTGACAGTGACTTTGGTTGGTTGCTCCCTCCCTAGAGCAGATTTGTGTGATTTGCTTGGACTGGGCTGCACCCCTGGCCAGGACCCAATGAGATGTCCCAAATCGATTCCCTGCACCTAGCAAGCACTGACTGGGTGATTGCCCCTGAAGTTTGGCTGGCCTGGTGGGGAAGGGCAGGCATACAAAACCTGCTTACAACTAAGTGACAAGAGCAGGCAGGAGAGGGTGGAGTTCCCTTGCCGGCATGCTTCAGAGGAAACGTGGCCAACAGGGAAGGGGTCTGGGACCCACACTGTACCCTGGGTGGAGGAAGCCAGGGCCATGACAGGAAAGAGAGGCAGGAGGAGGCCCCCAGCCCAGAACCCTGAGAGCCCTGATTCAAGAGAAGGAAAAACAAGGGAGACTGAGCGCGGCAAACATGCAACAATAGACATGGCTTCAATGGGCATTAAGAGATATCTTCGGGACCTTGTAGACGAGCTCAAAACTGAAATATTAAATCAGGTAAAGTAGGACATGAGTAGAGTAATAAAAGAAATGCTCTCAGGAAGCATCTCTCAGGATGATACAGATGAAAGAAGGGAGGAACACAAAAAAAGTAGAGAAACATTCAATAAAGAATACAAAGAAAGTATAGAATACATGAAGCAGATTCAAAGAGACTACCAAGAAATTAAAAACTCCATTGAAAGCTGGCAAAACACCTTAAAAGAAACTAAGGATAGACTATCAAAACTTGAAAACAAGTTTGCAATGTGTGATCATGAAAAGAAAGATCTCTTAAATATAACAAGGAAACAGGCAGTAACAATACAAAGGCTAGAAGATGATAACAGAATCTACAATTTAACAATAAGAAACCTGAATGAAGAAGCAGGAATACATACAGGTGAATTACAAAGGCTATTCACAGAAATAATTAAGGAAAACTTCCCAAGCATGGGAAAATAAAACGACATTTGGTTATATGAGGCATATAGAAGTCCAGCCACCTACAACCAAAACAGATCTATACCCAGACATATAATAATCAAGATACCAGAAATTCAATATAAAAACAGAATATTAAAAGCAGTCAGAGAAAAGAAACAGATTACCTATAAAGGTAAGCCCATCAGAATCACAGCAGACTTCTCAACACAGACCATCAGATCAAGAAGAGCTTGGAGTGAAGTATTCTGAGCCCTGAAAGAAAATAAACTCCAGCCCAGATTGATGTACCCTGCAAAGCTGTCACTAGAAATTAATGGAGAAACAAGATGCTTCCATGACGAGAGGAACTGGGTGATTTTGTGACCACCAATCCAACCCTGCAGAGAATGCTGAAGGACATTCTAGAAAGAGAGAAAAAAAATACCAGGATTTTAGGAACAGTGGCAGAAAGCCCTCAATGAGTGGGGCAGGCAATAGAATGAAGGAGAAAACTAAACAAAGGCAGAAAAGTAGCATAGCAGAAATGAGGCAGAGAAAGATAACTAGAAACTCTAACATAGATAGCCTTGATATACTATATTGTTAATAGTGCGCCAGGATTTAAAACACACATTACTCACACTATTCTGCTTAGATGTATTATATTCTGTTCCAGTCAGTCTACCTGTACTAGATTTGAGCGCACAGACAGTAATCCTGAAAATAACAGGATATAGTATGGTAATCATCCTTAATTTCCTATTAACAATCTAAAACTCTGTAAAACCTACACTGTTTTACCATGACTGATCGTAATCGAATCTGGTTTGTTGGATCACTATTTTGTATTGATAGATTTTATTCAAAGCTGTTATGATTGATAGTATCAAGTCAGAGAGTATAGACAATTACACTTAAGATGACAAAATCCACTAGAATATCGACTCTGGTTTTATTATTACCTGCCTTTGAAGTTTTATACTGTCTACAATGTTTTATTTTTACTACTATTATTATTTACTGCTATACTCAATTATACTGCTATATTCAATTATGCCTGAAGATATAGACATTCTATTGAAGATAATAAGAAACAACACAGTAATCAATGTAGATCACCTTGTACTGTGGTTTTACATGACTTTTGGTTTCATGTTTTTATAGGAATTTGTTTTGTTTTGCCTTGCCAAGTTTTGTTTTTCCCTCTAATACAGAAAGGATAGAAATACAAGTAGAGATTCATGCATGCATAGCTGTTCACACTCTCACTGACAATCTACTTTGTATGCTTTAATTTTGTAACTTGAACAACTATTTCTAAGAGGATAATATGTAATTTATTAACTAGTGATTTCTTATTGTTTATCCTTTTTTTGGAATTCTGTATTATCTCTACCCTTTACATGCTTTTGTTTCTCTTTAAATAAAATCTTAAAAAAAATCAGTGACTTAAATAATGATTCATTCTCTCACTCACTGGTCTGCAGTAGGATGTGGTGGTTCTGGTTAAACTTGCAGAATATGGGGAGGCTGTGAATATTTTGTTCCATGTGTCTTACTATTAGTCCAAGGTGAAAGAGTAGCAGATATTTTGAGAATGTTGCATCTATGAAGAAGTTTGGAAGTTCACAAGAGGGTGAGCAGAAAAACCAACTGACCTCATAAGACTTTAGTTTAAACGTGGCAAGCTATTACTCCTACCTACTCTCTTTGACCAAAGCCAGTGTCGTAACCAAGCCTAACATAATGAGGTACTGAGGTGAGATGTGGTAAAGGAGTAAATTCTTCTGTGAAAAGCCATCTATCACAATAACAAGCATTCCAAAGAGGAGAACTCATGGATATCATTTTCTAAATGGAGATAATTAACTATCATTCATATTGTCACCAAATGTTTGAAAGATCACCTATGTAGCAGACAATGTGACTCAGTCTAGAGATGCTTCCATCATGGTAGCCTACCTGCTTCTAAGAGTACTTCCTACAGCTCAGATGTGATTTCTTTTCTCTGAGTCCTCAATCTATAAACAATACAACACCATGTAAAATTATAAATTGTTTAGTGTGTACATCTTCATGTGTCAGATCTCACATAGTGTTTACAAAGTGTTACAGGGATTAACCAAACCAGATATTTTTTTATCTATATATTTAGAGAATTGCTGTGCACAATGTGATGTTCGCATTTTCTATAGAAAGTTTTAATGGCCATAAAAACACCAGCTTGCTTTTACACAAGCATGTAAAAGTGGTACTAATATCAATTACACTATCTTTTTTTAAAAAAAGAGATCCATTATCAAATACTTCTAGGAACACTGAGTAAAACAAGATTAACCCAGGAGCATAGGACCCTTTGAGGCATGTAATATGTTAATATTATTTTGGAGCAACAAGAGGGAGATATAATCGGCTAAATTTAACATAGAGCCTTTTTTATCAAGCATTTCAAACAGTTCATGAACAATAACTAAGGTAAGACAAAACTCTCTTCACTTACTACTTCTCTAAATTTTGTGGACATAGATATTTTTCATTGAGAAAGTTTGTGTCCACAGAATGTTGGTGGCATGATTCTATGTCTAGTACAATAGTATTCAGTAACAGGTATGCCCAAAGAAACAAATGAAGATACATTAAAAATTGAAAAGTGTTTTTAGGATATGTAACACATATCCTGGAAATGAACCTGGATAAAACACAAACCATAATATTTGTCCTTAGCATTAATAGGAACTGACATATTGGAAGAAAGAGAGAGAAAGTAAAGGTCCCCTAGCACAGACAAAAATATAGTATCAGTGGATCTATGAAGAATGAATATTAAGTTCACCCAGGATAACTAATCTAAGAGATCTAAAAACCATCTGACATTAAGCCCCAAACTTTTATAATAAATATATAGCTGGACATAAAAATATATGATATATATATATATATATATATATATATATATATATATAACTTATGCAACATGTATTAGTTTCCAAAACATGTGAAAGAAACCTTGGGATATAACATATGTGACCTTCAATGTACACTAATGTTAGGCAGCTCTTTTCATTTGGAATTTTTATTTAACAGAAATAATTATAATTTATATGGAGCCAGAGGAGACCCCGAAAAGCCAAAGCAATCCTAGGTAATAAAAGCAAAGAAGGCATCACAATCTCAGATTTCAAGTTACATTACAAATTTACAGCGATAAAGACAGCATGGTACTGTCACAAAGACAGAAACGTAGACCAATGTGGCAGAAGAGAGCACGCAGAAATAACTCTAGGTACCTTTAGCCACGTGATCTTTGACAATCAGATGAAGGCAATATGCTGGAGGAAAGAGTCTCTTTGACAAATGTGGCTGAGAAAACTGGCTATCCACCTGCAGAGGCCTGCAGTTAGACTTATATCGCTTACTGTGTACTACGCTAAAATAAAAATGGACCAAAGATCTAAACGTGAAGGCAGAAACACTTAACTTGCTGGAAGAAAAGATAGGTAAAGCCCAAAGTCGTGGTACAGGTGAGTACTGTCTGAACAGAACTGAACTGCACAAGAAATAACATCAAGAACCATCCTGCCAGGTGTGGTGAAGCACACCTGTAATCCCAGCACTTGGGAGGCTGAGGCAAGAGGATTACTGCAAGTTCGAAACCAGCCTGGGTTACAAAGTGAGCTCCAGGCCAGGCTGAACTGCATAGTGAAACACTGTCCCAAAAAGATTAAAAAAAAAAACACACAAACAAACAAAAAACAACAAATAAGAGTATATCAAATTAAAAAGCTATTTCACAGCACAGGAAACAGCTAAGTGAAGAGACAACCTACATAATGGGAAAAAATTTTTGCCAGTTATACCTCAGACACAAAACTAATATCTAGAATATATGATGAACTAAAGAAATCAGACCTACCAAAATAGAATAACGAATTAAAAATATGGTCAAATAAAATGAATAGAAAGTTTACAGAAGAAACAAAAATAGCCTATAAATACATTAAAGAAGCATTCACCATAATTGGCCATTAGAAAAATGCAAATTAAAACAACACTGAGATTCCATCTTACTCCAGAAAGAATGGCAAACAGCAAGAAATCAAGTAATAAATAGCAGTAAAATTGTGGTGGAAAAGGTACCTTCAGGTCTTATTACTGGGAATGTAAACTAGTACACTCATTTTGGAAATCAGTATGGAGATTCCTCAAAAAAAATATCAATTCCATCTCACCTTGCCATTCCCTTTCTAGGTATTATCCCAAAAGAGTTAAAAACATCACATTAAATGGATACATGCGTATCAGTGCTTATAGCAACTCAATTTCTAAAAGCCAAATCTTAGCAGCAGATAATATGTTCATTAACAGATGAACTGAAAAAATAAAACAGTGTTTGAACACAGTGAAATATTATTGTACTATAAAGAAAGATACATTTTAGTCAAGGATATAGTTCAGTGACATAGTAACTTCCTGGCAAGTTTGATTCCCAACACAAAATGAAAGACAGACAGAAAGACAAAGACAGATGGAAGGAAGGAAGGAAGGAAGGAAGGAAGGAAGGAAGGAAGGAAGGAAGGAAGGAAGAAAAGAGAGAGAGAGAGAGAGAGAGAGAGAGAGAGAGAGAGAAAGAAAGAAAGAAAGAAAGAAAGAGACATATTTTAACTATTTGCAGGAAAATGGGTGCACTTTGAAAACATAATGCTATTCCCATACACAATAAATTCCCTGAGAGAGAAAATTAGGGAAACCACACCCTTCATAATAGTGTCCAAAAAAATGAAATACTTAGGAATCAATTTAAACAAAATTAAAGATCTATATGTTGAAAATTACAGTGCTCAGAAAAAGGAGATTGAAAAGTCTATAAGAGGATGGAAAGATACTCCTCACTCATGGATAAGAAGAAACAATATAGTGAAAATGACCATACTTCTAAAACTGTTATACAGATTTAAGGTAATCCTGAGCAAAATACCATTAGCATACTTCACAGAACTAGAAAAAAATATCCTTATGATTCATTTGGAAACACTTGAGACTTATAGAAGAAAAAGTAATTCCTGGCAACAAAGACAAGACAGGGGACATCACAATCCCTGACTTGAAATTATACTACAAAGCTACTATGATAAAATCAGCATGGTTCCAGCAAAAAAACAGACTTAAGGATCCATGGAACAGATTAGAAGATGCATACACAATTCTAAATGCACTCAGTCATCTCATCTTTGACTAAGGGGCCAAACGTATTCACTGGAAGAAAGATAACCTCTTTAATGAATAGTGCTTTTTTAAAAAACTGCTTTCTACATACCAAAGAGTAAAATAAGACCTATTTCTATCACCATGCACTAACCAAAAATTTCTGATGTTTGGGTTCCACCGAGAGAGAGAGAGAGAGAGAGAGAGAGAGAGAGAGAGAGAGAGAGAGAGAGAGAATTATAACTTTTTTCTTGAGCTCTTCAGAGAAGAAACCCATCAGACTGATTAAAGGTAACTGGAGCTCATCAAAACACTCAGCTAAGAAATCATAGGAAAATTATTAGTAATGGGCCAATTCACAGCTGTCAAAAGTGGACAGAGCACCATGCATATCCTGGGTACTTAAGCTGGACTAGTACAGAGATTGCAAGCCACCTCTTTCCCCATATCTAACAGTAGAGAACTAAGCAATGGGCAGGGGTGGCATGAGTTTTGTCTTATAGGCCACTTTATTTCATACCTTTATCTTCTCTACCTTGCAGTGCCAGTTCAGAGTGCACATTATTTTCCACAGGACTGAGATATGTCATTACTCAAGGAAAGCTGTGACAACTGGAATAAAACACTTTCGTGATGTTGTAATTCTTGTCACAAACACACCATGGTTGACCTCAAAATGCTGTCTTGAAAATATCAGGATAGAAGTACTAATCAAAGTTTTTTTTTCTATACATTTTCTAAGGAAATGATCAAAACAATAGCATTTTGATGTTTCCAAATGTCACCAAATTTTCTAACATATGTTTAGAAGTAGAGTTGTCCTGGTCAAGTCTGCGTTCTTTGTCTTATACAACTGTTTACACATTTATTCAATAAACTGTTTACCAAGCACTCAGCCTGTGCAAACCCTGTCTTCAAGTCTGGAAATATAGTAATAAAAAACATTGTTCCCCTATGGAAGAGTACAATGTGGTAGAAAAACACACACATTTGCAAAATAGTGTTATTGGAAGACAATAGTTATTGTATCAAGATGACATAAGATCATGAAGTCAGAGAAGTAGGGAACCTGAGAGGAATACGTTGTCCCAAAAGGCAAAGGAGAGATATTTATACTAGGTATGGAAGGGTAAGCAGGTGTATTTATTGTTTACTTATTTATTTATTTATTTTTAGATAGATAGATAGATAGATAGATACTTAAAGCCTGTCTTGTTCCAAAAATGATTTCAAAATTTTCCAGAGGTACATACAATATCAAAAGATAGCATAAATTTGAAGTGAGATTTTTAAAACAGGGGGATTAAAGAGAAGATAACAGAAAAATGATAAAGTAAAATAAAATACATGGCATTAAATATCTATATGTGTATAAAATGAGGACAGAAATTTTGTTTCAAGTTTTGCAGCAAATTTTTTTTAAAAAACTAGGAATAATCATCAAATATAGAAACAATTTTTTTAAAAGCCAATATCCACCTAGACTTTTGCAAAGCAAAGATACAGAAATGTGGAGCCTCAAGTGTAGAGTAGGATTAAGAAGTGAGAATGAGTGAAGCCACAAAAGTAAAAAAGCACTTAAACATGAATACATGTTTATGCCACACTAAATAGCAACTCTTCTCTTTCTCATTTGTCTCTGCACTGGCTCAGGGTGTTGGATTAGCTGGTTGCTGTCAGCCACACACACTTGCTTCCCTTTGCTCACCTTTACACACAAAAGGACAGGAATTATTTGCTCAGGGACCTTCCTGGCTTTCTATATCTTCTCTGGATATTAAACTACCATCCTCCAATCAAATATTAGTGCAGCAAGGGTGTATGATACCCCTTCTTCTCTATTGCCACTTCAGTCAATACTGTTGCATTCTGGGGAACAGAAAGATCACCTGGGGTCATCTTCCCAGAAGGGAAAGAATCCAGTCCCCTTATTTGCATACCCAGCATTCACAGAAAATCTTCCAAATATCCCTTGGTTTTGGCCCTCACCCTCACTGAATCAGGTTTATAAGTTTCTACATAACACAGCATTTTTCAGGCACTATTTTATGCAGAGTAGTGGGGGCAGAGCTACACTTAGCCAGTTCATGATTTCCATATAAATCCAGCAAAAGTCTTATTTTATTTTTATTTTAAAAAGGGTAAAACAAAACAGAACATAAGAAAGCAATGTAAGAGACATAAATTTCAAAGCAAGACAACTGAGACCTTCACTATCTATCATACTGTCTCTTGTTTTCTTCCAAATAATTGTCCATATCTTCACATACAGAGAATTCATACAAAATAACATAGTATAAAACTGATCCAAACAGGATGATCCACAAGACTACCAGCAGCATTTAAGAAGGGCTGACTTAGATTTTTTTTTAATTTTATTTTAGGAGATTGAGTAGAGCAATTATCCAAGTGAAATTTAATAACATTAAGATTATGGCAATAGAGCTGTAGAAAAATGGAGTAAATGTAAGTGATATTAAGCAGTTAATATTGACTGGATTAAAGATTGAAAGAGAAAGGATTATATGAACAAACTTTAGAATTCTGTGTGTCATACTACATGGGAGTAATTTCATCTGACCTGAACATCCACTTCAAATATAAACAGTTATAAAGGTAAGGTATAATGTGAACTAATATATTTGATTACTTTCTCCCAGTAGAAGAAAAAAATTGTTTGAAAAATTATATTGTTTGCTGTAAAACCTTGTGATTTAAGGAAGAGATGATAGATATGGGTAGCTGAGGAGGCAAGAGAAGCAACTCTAAGGTAGACCTGAATAGGAAATGGGTAAGGAGACACAATGAAAGAGCCTAGAATAAGATAAATCTATGACACATTTTATATGTGTTGTAGTCAGGGTTGTAAGGAGAACAATTAGAATCAGGACACAGAATTTATACTATTATTTTATGATAATAGTTAACAGAAGAAAGTGCAAGAAATCTGTCCACAACACTAAAGACATAGAATATCCAGCCAAGGGCCTGGATCCTACAGCAATGTCCTACACGAGTCCAGATGAAAACCAAGAGCCCATGACAATGCCTCCCATGAGTCCATCTGGAGGTCTAGAGCCCAAGACAAGGACTCACGACAATCTGTTTTATGGATCTGTGCTGGGAAGGTCCAAAGGTCAGTGGTAGAAGCTAAAAAGTCTATGTCAGCGAGGTGAAGGAGTTGTACTGGTAGGATGAGGGTTTTACATGGGAGCCAAGAAGTCACACTCATAATAAAGACCAGAGCTGTCCTGAAAAGCACCACAGCCATCCTTAGAGACATGGAGGTCCCAAGCTCCTCTGACAGTAAGAACAGGTGAGTACATGCCAGGAAGCCAGCGTAACGAGTTTGTCCTGGAAAATAAATGGCACACGTCTTCCTCTCCAAACCCAGGAAACGATGCTCGATGTAAGGACCAGAGCTCCCCCAAAGTGAACCACAGCCACTCTCACCAACAAGGTCCCGAGCTCCTCTGATGACAATGGTCAAACTCACATTGCAGAAGCTAGTCGTGATGAACTCCTTCAGATGAATCAACGGCTCAAACAGCAACATGTAGGAGAACCCACAATGCCTAACTCATCTTCTCCATTTCTCTATTTATGCTCATTACTTTCCTGAGGTCGCACATCTATGCTCAACACCAGGCTGATTTAATTTAGGTGGCGTTACTAGTGTAACTGTAAAAACAGTTACACTAGTTTTTAATCCATAACAATACAGCTCAAAATTTTGCAGATTTCCCCAAAGAATGAGACAGTCACATACATCAAATTTATGAATCTAATAAAATATACTCTGGCCAAATATAATTTTATTAATATACTGATATGCTTTGAAAATAGTATATGTTATTACTATTGTTTTCTCTTTTTCTGACTTGATAATTTTGATTCATTCTGTAGCCATTTATTAACACTACTTTTATAGCTTAAGATGTTCATGTTTTATTTTTCTGGGGTTGCTTGTTTTTATTTGAATTAATATTTTAAATAATAATTTCTATATCTGTAAATTCAAAGAATGATAGTAATTAGATGCAAATGTGTATTATAATAATGATGGTGCCTACTATTTATTGACTGCTTAATATGCAAGGCAGTTTTTGAAGAATTCCATATTAATTAAATCATTTAATTTTCTCAAAACTATTATGTCAAGCAATTACTATTAATATTGTCACCCTACAGTTGAGTAAACTAAAGTACCTTGTTCTTTGGCCAATCTTATTCATGAGTAACCAAATCATATCTATAATGGAGGAATTCCATCAGAATGTCAGTATACTGGTAATAAATATACACTGAGTAAATGAATGTTTCTGATTATACTTCCTATCAAGTGACATCTTACCCTTACTCATATTAAATGATTATCTTAATAATGTGGGAAACAATTTGATAATAGAAGATTACATGTATTTAGTACTATACAGACAAAAAAAAGAACAGGATATTTCAGAATATACTGATAAAGTAAAACTGCCCTTTAGATAGATACATTTTGGAAAGAAAGAAAGAAAGAAAGAAAGAAAGAAAGAAAGAAAGAAAGAAAGAAAGAAAGAAAGAACAACAGTTCAGACTATCTAGTTTGTATGCTACAAGTCCTTTTAAGAAACAGACAAAGTGAAGAAAAGTACAGAGAAGGAAGAGGAAAAAAGGAAGAAATACATTCAATGCTCCTATATGAATAAAGAACTTTGAGATAAAAGAAATAGCAAGGATTGCCTTTGAAGAGGGTATTGTGCAGCTAAGAGCAGGAATGGGCAGAGGTTTGTATTCTATTCTTAAATAAATTTGAAGTTCTGGGGAGAAAATAAAATTAGAAATGCAAGAGATTTGTTGTAAAAAAATAAATGGAAAGGAATGAAAAGAAAACAAGGAAAACCTTCACTTTCCAGATTTACACCTGGGAAAGAAGGAAAACAAGTGGTATAAGAAGAAACTCAACTGTCAAATAGTTCTGAGGAAGCCCAGTTGGCTCAGGCAGGTACACAAGAACACAAGTGTGTGTCCAGTGGAGGAGTCAACATCAGGCAGAAATGGCCCAGCTCCAGACCTCTCTGCATGGCTTGTGCCCTCACAGTGTAGCTTGGTCACGAACATGATAGATCCCGACACTAGGCATCAAATACACTGTTTTTACTTTTCTTTATTGTATTATTATTTTATTACTACATGTCTGTAGTGCATGATGATTATATTCATCATGATTATAATGAATACATTATATTCATTTGCATCTTAAATCTTTTTTATTCCCTTCCACTATGCTATTATCACCTCTTTACCCCTCCATCTCTGGGGTCCCTTCTTTTTTCTTCTGTTTCTTTCTTTGTACATAATTGCAGTACACACTTAACACATTCCTTGTAAGGAATGGGTGAATGCACCCAAAACATTGAAATTTCTTTTTTTTTTAATTTTTATTTTGAAAAGAATATAACCAAATGAGAACAAAAAAACAAAAATGGGGTCATTCAAAACAAAAGGATGGACAGAGTACATAATTTAAAACCACAATGGTTACCATGATGTCTCTTGTTATCTTCACTAGAATTTCCCATATCAGGAACAATAAAATTGAATATAGAGTATGGAACAAAATCAGTAAAAAAAAATTAGAGACATTATAGGACTTCAAAAGAGGGTAATAGTTATAGCTGAGTGGGTATTGTAGTAAATCTTATTGTCTTCAGAGTAGTTGCCTATATTCTCAGACTTGATACCATCAAACATAACAGATTCAAATAAAATCAGTTAAGATAAGACAGTGATCAAACAAAACAGATTCCAACAAAATCAGCCAAAACGAGGCAGTGAAAGTAACACAGGGTTTCAGATTAAGAGGAAATTAAAAATGGTTATCATAGTATATCCTGCTATCTTTGGAATAGCTTTCTATGCCCTCAAATCTAGTACAAGTAGGCAAACTGGAACAGAATATAACCAAACTAAACAGTGATGAAAGCAATATGGTTTTCAAATCATGATACAAGATTACCAATATCCTCTGCCTTTCCTTTTTAGAAGATTCCTCCCCTTTCACTTTCTGAGGGTGCATTGTACATTTTATATCTCACTAACTCCTTTAGTTTTTAGATTAGGAAGGTAACCTACTATTTATCTAAGTGGTTCTGAACCTTTTTATCCCTGAGTTTGGTCTCAAGTTGAATCCATTTATCTACATGAGCCTCAAGGTTTTCCTTCCTTATAGCTGAGTAGTTCTCCATTGTATAAAAGTGTTATGTCTTTTCAACTAATCAGCAGCTGATGGGCAAGCTACTTCCACTTTTTTCTGGTTCCCTGTCACATAGAGCATTATTTTCTTGTCTTTGACTTTTAGTCTATAAACACTATTTCAGGTTAAATATATTTCTTATATAGAGCAACTTGATGGATCCTATCTCCTGATCTACTCTGCCTGTGTTTCTTTTTATTAGTGTATCAAAGCTATTCATGTTAGCCATCATGGCCAATCTTCCCTGCCTCATCTCTGTCATGCTATTTTTCTGCAATTGGTTGTCTACTTTTCCCCTTCATTCCACTATCTACCCAATTCGCTGAGCCCCCTCTGGCACTGTTCTTGAAACTATGGTCTTTTTTTCTCTATCGCTAGAATGTCCTTCAGTATTTTTTGTAGGGTTGGATTGGTGGTTATGAATTCCCCCAGTTCCTCTTTGTCATGGAAGCATCTTATTTCTCTATTAATTTTGAGAGACAGTTTTGTAGGGTACATCAATCTGGGTTGGAGGTTATTTTCTTTCAGGGCTTGGATTACTTCACTCCAAGCTCTTCTTATTTGATGGTTTGTGTCGAGAAGTCTGTCGTGATTCTGATGGTTTTCCTTTATGGGTGACCTGTTTCTTTTCTCTGACAGCTTTTAATAGTCTGTTCTTGTGTTGAATTTCTGGGATCTTAATTATTATATGTCTGGGTGTAGATCTATTTTGGTTATAGCTGGATGGAGTTCTGTGTGCCTCATATATCTGGGTATCATTTCCTTTTCCTATGCTTGAGAAGTTAAATATTTCTGTAAATACCCTTTGTATTTCATTTGTGTTTACCTCTGCTTCTTCACTCACATTTTTTATTCTTGTTATACTTCTTCTTATTATCTTGTAGCCCTTTTATTGTTACTTCCTGGTTTCTTGTTATTTTTAAGAGATCTTTCCCTTCATTATCACATATTGCAAACCTGTCTTTAAGGTTTGATAGTCTATCTTTAGTTTCTTTCAAGTAGTTTTGCCAGCTTTCAGTGGAGTTTTTAATTTCCTGGTAATCTCTTTGAATCTGTTTCATGTATTCTAGATTTTTTTAGATTCTTCATTGAAGGCTTCTCTCCTTTTTCTATGCCCCTCCATTCTTCCATCTGTGTCTTCTTGAGAGGTACTTATCATTTCTTTTATTATTTTTCTTATATCTTCCTTTACTAGTATTATAATTTCTGTTTTTAGTTATTTTATAATGTCACAAAGATAATTCTTTATGTCAGAGGCTGCTTTTTCAGACACTGCAGGTGTACAACCCCTGGTCTCTTCTATGTTGACCTTCCCTGGGCCAGTAGTGTTTGTGTTGGGGGCTGGAGATATCCTTTTGTTTCTTCCTCTTGTCGTGTTTCTTGTTTTCTCCAGATGAGTGGATAATGGGGGTTCCAGGCACTAGCTGTGTTGGCCACCATCTGAAGTGTGCTGGCTAGGGATTGCTGCCCTCCCCACTCTGCTGATGACCACTGAAGTACAAGCAGGGGTGGGACAGGCTGGCCCCTCCCTCTTCTGAGCTGGTCAAGCTCTGGAAGTCTTCACCATGTTAGTGTGTGCCATGCAGACAGGCCGGTTAGGGATAGTTTCAGGGAGACCTAGTCCTTTGCTATTGGATTGTGCCCAGAGGTGGGACTCAGTCCAAGCAATTCTCACCAATCTGCTCTGTACTAGAAGTGGCTGACTGAAGCTGCTGCTGTTCTGGTTCTCGGCTTATCCTTCCTGAGTCCAAAAGGTCACCTGGCCAGTAGCCCACTCCCGCAGGAAGACTAAGTTCCTCTCACTCACTGCAAGTCAGTGCAGTACAGCACTAGGAAGCTGAGTGCTGCTCTCCACTCCATTGTTCCCCTCCACAACTGCTTCCTCCTGCCAAGGCCCTCAGGCTCCCTGCCCCCTAACTTCACTGCAACTGTGTGTCTTTGGATTCCAGTAGCGTTTTGTACACAATGGGATAGGATCCGATGCGAGCCAAGTCTGGCTACAGCCTTCAGTCCATAATTTTCTTTTTTCTTTCCCATTAGTTTCTTCCTGGGTTAAGGGGATCCATCTCCCTCTGTCTGATTTTCTCCAGGATGTTTTATTCCAGCATCTGAGCTGTTTCTTTCAAAGAGGGTCCCTATTTTGCTGCTTACTGATCTGCCATCTTCCCAGCATCCCTCTGCAATTTCTACTCAAATACCTTTGTTGTTACACTGCTATAGAGAATAATTTTACAAGGATGCTTAATGGCTTGATGAAATATATATGTAAAATTGTTAAAATGAAGAAAAATTTTTGAAACACAAAGTAATCTCAGGGCCTTTTTAAAAATACATACTATATATCAATGCATATATCATGATATATATCAATTCATAATTAGAAGTACATGCAAAAACTTTAAATTTATTGTACCTAAATATTTAAAATAAAAGAGAGTTTTATCTTTTGTGCTTTCCAATATTTTCTTAAATTTTACATGCAGATGTGGCACTTTTTCCATAGACAAGACACCAAGTAGGTGTGAAACATAATATAATTAATTAAAAACTGTTTTCCCTCTCTATGTTTGTTTTCAGTGACTCATGGAGACCTGGAAGTAGAAGCAATTATATTGAAAGGACAGGCTTTTTATTCACTTCCTTGATAGTTCACAATAAATTAGACATGAGCATCAATTAAAGAAGACTATGGTGTCTAGAGCTACAGATCCTACTCAAGTACTTCTGTGTCTACAGTAGGAAATCTTGCACCTGGTAAGCTCTATAACACATATGTAATAGACTTATGTATGCTTCCAGTGGAAGAGCAGAGAAACACGGGGATGCAAATTCAGGTTTTAGACCTGCTTTGCCTCTAACACCTCTATCAATGACTACAGCTATAGTGTTTATGTAATATTAGTTCCAATGGAACTTATGTTCTGCCATAAAAGAAATATTTGCATGCATGTGTTGCCCTAATGTTTAATATATGAGTTCTTTTAAGACTGAAGAATTGGTTTTACCTGTATGCTCAATACCTGCAGTGCACAGTTCTCTGTAATAATATAAATGTTGACACCTACTGACCACTTAAAATTATCAAGCAATGCACCATTCTGGGACATATATATACAATCTCATGCAATCTTCACAACTCCAGAAATAGAACTGTCTCATTTACAGATAAGCCCTCAAAGGCCCAGAGAGGTTAGTTAACTTTTACAAGTGTACAGAACTGGAAAAATGGTGAAGTTAGGATTCCACACCCATATTGCAAGCAATGTTGTTTAGCATGTGATCAATATTTGTCATTAAGCATCCAAGTATAATACATCAAGTTTAACCCCAACAGGATCCATTGCCAAACAGACCATGGCCTATTTTTGTATGGCCTGTATCTAAGAATTATTTCTATAATGTCTTGGGGAAAAATGAAAAACATATTTTATGACACATAAAATTCAAAACTTTTTTATGCACTTAGCCTTATCATACATTTACATACTTCCTATGTGCAGTTATGTACTCTCTGTGACAGTTTTCACAAAATAGTGGTAGAATCATTGCAAAAGGCTAAGAATAATCCATAAGGCTTAATTTACTTAGTGTTTGATATTTTACAGAAAATCTTTCCACCCAGAGATATATAGCTCAGTGGTACAGCATCTGCCTGGCAAGTGTAAGGCCCTGAGTTCGATTCCCTATAGAAATAAATATATACATAAAATCTTTCAAAATTGCTGTGAGAGAGAAAGATTTTATCTTCTCTGAATCACTCAGAGCACTTTTTTTTTTTTTTTTTATAAACTAGAGTCCTGGCACTCTAGGCCTACTGAGTTAGAATTCTCAAAGTGAGTGCCAAGAATCTGTTTTAAAAACTTTCCCAGGTAATTCCAATAATCAGCAAAGTTTGGAGGCCACCACTAGGAAGCACTTCAGCCTTGAGCAATTGCCTATTAGGGACAATTGTTTCTGCTGAGTGAAAAGGAGCAGATAGGGGTTAAAGACCCTCACATGCTCCTGAACAAAGCCCTCTCCAATCTCTGACATGACAGAAGCTGGGCAAGATGAAAGCATTAAGAAATCAAAGGATTAAGGTGAGATGGGATCTTTCCTCTGCTTACACAGAGTTCATCTGAAACCATACTTCCGGAGAGAGGGAAATGACTCCATGGAAGAATCTACTTATCAAGTATAAAGGTAATGTTTGCAACTTACTCATCTCTTCTGATGAAGAACTTCCTCCGCTGTAGACAGGACAGCTGACAGATGGCCTCAGCTTTTATCGTCTTAAGAAAGTACATGAACCTGCTTCAAGTCAAGTATCTCGAATGAATATTCTGGTCCTGGGTACAAATGCCCATTCCTGAGGCCTTGTTATCTGACTTTCATTTCTTGCTTGACCCTGAAATCAGTACAGAAATCTCACCAGCATGAAATGTGCTTTTTGCTAAATCTAAGAACCACTCTTCACATCATTTTCTTCTGTGTCCTTTCTGCTGACAAACATCTCCCTGCAAGGCTTTACCCATGTCACTTCTGGGGCTTATTATTATTAGTAAGAATAATTTTATTCATACATTTCAGATATACATTATAATATCATTCATCACAGGGAATTTGAACCTGTATATGATATCTCTCGATTCTTCTTTTTTCTCCATTTCCCTCTCCTCCCTTCAAACCCTCTTTTCCTCCTTTACAAAAGCTTTGTTTCCATTTTTCTTTCTATTCTCTTTTCACTTCCTTCCTCCTCCCCTCCCACCTCCCAGTTTCTCTTCCTACTTGAACATTTTCTTTCTATTGAAAAATCTATGTTTTTACGTGTGGCCACCTCTGCTTAACCTCCTTCAGTTTTCACCTTCCTTTTAAATGGATGTGCACCCCGAGTTCCACACTGGGACCTTTGCTTTTCTCAACAGATTTCCTAGATGACTCACAGCTTCTACTCTTCCAGATAGTTTTAAAATCTCTTTCTCATTTACAGGTCTCACCCTCAGTGCCACAGTAAGCAGTGGGTTGACAGGGGTCTGTAGAGCCAGAATATTCAGCTTGTGCTACTTCCTCATTCTGACTTTGAGAGAGTCACTTATCTTATTTCCTCCATTGTAAGATATAAATAATAACAATAGTTTTCACTTCACAGATTTCTTGTGAGAATGACATGAGTTTTTTTTTGTAGTGGTTTTCACTTGGAATGATTTTAGCCCCTTCCCTTGGGGGACATTTGGTGATGTCTTTAGATACATCTGGTTTTAATGCCTGGGTAGATGACATTATCATCCAGTGAATGAAATGCAAGAATGCTGGCAATCATTCTACAATGCATGAGGCAGGTGAGTTCTAGAGGGGGAATAAAGCTATAGAGTTCAAATTCTGCTTTTCTGCTTACTTTTTTAGTCAAGTATTAATTTATTTTATTGCCTCTCACAGAGGGGCACAAATTCTGGAAGAGAAGAAATTAGTAAATTTGATGAATACTAGGAGATCAGTATTCTAATAAAAGTAAGGCTCAGTGCTGGGTATTATGGAGGAGAATAATTTTTAACTTATGCATCTTGTAGAAGTAACTCATTATTTTCTCTCAGAAGGAATTCAAGCCTCCTTACACCTGGTTATTTGGCTCAGCTATGGACAGTTGATATCACTGACAAAAACTACATGGCAGGAGCTGGCAAACAAAAGGACTGCAAGGTATTGCAGCATATCAAACGTGCTTCTTTCAACAAAACAACATCTGTGTCACTGTTCCTTTAAGAGATCTACAGAATGCACAAAAACCAACATAAAGCCACACATCTGAAGAAGTTTCATCTGGAAACCAAACACCTGGTCCCAATGTCATCATCTTACTTCACAAGGGAAATATTTATGCACAAAGAACTCCAAGGGCAAAATGAATAACACAAGCTAAACTTGCCTTCATCGGTGTCGAGAAAGGACAACAGGAAAAGAATCCTATAAAAATGATGTTCTAATCACTTTGCAAAAGTGCCCAGGGACTTTTAGATAGAAGCTATCTGTGTCCATCTGAAGATGGGGTTATTCCATGAGAAGGAAGTCCAGACACTGGAGCCCTTCTCGCGTAACTTAGAATGGTTCCAACCTCTTATCTGGGAGATGCCTAAATATGTTGCTTTTAGTTATTTTACTTCTATATCCATTATCAATGCAAGATTCAGTCTCAGTTGCTTTTCCAACAAAGATGGTGAATTTCTACTGGAAGTTCCCCATTTTCCTTTGCCTAGGTCTCATTCTGTGAAGGAAGCGAGGGAAAACTGTGCCAGATACTGTGCTCTTGCTGGGATACTTAACTCTCTCCATGCCTCCCAATGAAACAGGCATCTTGTCGGCACACAGAGATGAAAGCCACAAGCAGTTTCAGAAACACTTAACAAACAGACACGAATCAAGTTCACCCACATGGGAAAACTGCCCTATCACCCAGCTTCCTCTCCTTTCTTCCTCATATGTTGAGGTTTTCTTCTTTTGCTGTGGCCCCACAAATAAATAACTTGAGACTCTTCCTAAAGCACCTGTGGTGATGGGGTGAACTGTTAATTATGAAATTTGGATATACCATCTGGGTTAACATTTGGCTGAGGACAGCTGAAGCTTTCAGTGTTTTTGAGAAAAACTATGAATATTTTTTCTGTTAATTATTATGCCACATCCCAGCTGGCATTCCCTTGTCCCTCGTCTATTCGAACTCAAGCCCTTCAAGTTTCCACCAAGTCCCTCCTTTCCCAGCAAGCTTGCTCTGACAAGTTAGCCCTCATTGTGAACCTCACTTGCATTTACAGACAGCATCCAAATGTTTATCCCTTAGTTGTTTTCTAATTCTTTCCTACCTACTAATTCAGATTTCTCAATGTGGCAGACATGTAGTCCCTTATGTTCTTTTTTATCCCTTATCTCCTCAGCATACTGAACGGTTATTCTTTGTAAACTTTATTTCACATATATTTTAAGACATTACCAACATTGAATTATTAATCTCTTAAGAAAAGAACCAAGACTTGTCACACTTTGCAAGTGTCCCACAATCAACCAAGCAGTCAACTCTCTACTATACATTCAAGCATGTAAAATATATTTTTAAAAACTACATAAATATTCCACAGACTTGGGATGTGGTTCTCAGTGAACTAAGTAGTGCTGTAACTGGAAAAAAAACTTTAAAATAACCTAGTAGAAGGCTTTATTTGTATAGAAATGGAAGATGACATCCAAGGATGTTCTATGATTTTCCAAGAATAAGCAGCCAGTGGGTGATAGAAACGTCTTCCTTTGCTCTGTTATGCTTTTCCCAGGTCAGTGCCCAAGCTACAGTTCTGTAGGTGCAATTGAACATGTCATTCCTGATTTCTGATCCTCATGTGCTCTCTGGCTAATCATAGTTACATACTCAGGCCTAACTACAGGTCATCAGATCCTTTACAGTGCCTTCCAATGTTTGCAATTTTCTTCCAGAACCTACAGCCAGAAGACTCAAGGGCATCCTTTCAAAAATTACCGTCACATGGGCTTAGTTGTATGTTTGTTCCTACCAAACTCTAATTGCTCCTTTGGTCTTTGATTTTCTCAGGCATACTTATGCAGTTACTGTTACATTTCTAGTGAGAAGAGTTGGCCACATGATTGTTTCTCAGAACAGCTGCCAAGTTGCCAGCAGGGATGACTTCCTAGGTAAAGGCAGGCAGGGTAGCATTTGCCTGTTTTAGGAACTAGTATTGTCCATTTCTTCCTCCAAAGTCAGAGGGAAAAGCCCTCTGTGCATTTAGATGAGTGCTAACACCTGACCCGTCTAGCCAGCACACCATCCCATTTGTAGAACTTGTCATTTTTCCCAGAGCTCTGTTTGTCAGAGTCAGGAAGTTAGAAAAAAGTGTCTGTGTGGGTTTCCAGTAGGGGCACCAGTGTGCCAAATATTTGACATCATCACAATGTAACCTTTTGTACTTTGTTTTCCTTTCCTTTCCTTTCCTTTCCTTCCCTTCCCTTCCCTTCCCTTCCCTTCCCTTCCCTTCCCTTCCCTTCCCTTCCCTTCCCTTCCCTTCCCTTTCCTTTCCTTCCTTCCTTCCTTCCTTCCTTCCTTCCTTCCTTCCTTTTTGGAATTTTTAAATTAAACTTACACAAAACCAAAAAATTGTATATGCTGATGGTGTGACATGATGCTTCAGTACCTAAGTACATTGCGTTTGAGTTGCATTAAACCTATCTATCTCCCAAATATTTATCATTTCCTTATGGAAAAAACTCAAAATCCTTTCACCTAGCAATAGTGTACATTTCAAGGTTTTTGCTTTCTGACGATCCCTTTTCCTAACTTTGTCCTACTAATTGTACATAAACTTTTCTGTAAGGGTATTGTTTGATTGACAGTAGTCTTTAAGTTTGAGTGAAATACATAGAGAAGTGATATGCATTTTCAAGAAAGAGATAACAGTGGCTTATGCCTTCCCTAACATTCTAATCAGCTATGCTTTCTGACAAGACAGTTTCCTGGCAAAGTTGCAAATGTCACCTCTCTGTAAGAGACATGTGTCCCTTTCTCAAGTTCCCTCTAGTCCAAGCATCCAGACCAGTGGCCTCGTAGATGTTTGTGATTTTCCAGGGTGCTACTTACTAAAGTCATTCCCACTAACAAACATTCCAAGCTTTACATTTGTCTGGCCCTGCACCACTAAATTAATTTTTTCTGTGTAATTTCTACAAGTCATCGCTTTCTGATAAGACTTACCATACAAGCAATGTAAACTCAAGGAGTTTCTTCAGCCTCTCTCCACCCATCAGTTTTCATCATATCTAAAAAGGAGATACCAGGCTAAATGCTCCCACATCCCTTTTGTGCTCTGACATTGAGTGTTTCAGGGAAATGCAGTAATGATCTGTCAAGGGAATTAATATGACATCCATGTTGTGCTTGTTCTGGATTGTATAATAATTCTATAATTTCTAGAAGTGATATCTTTTAGTGACCCTAGGGAAAACAACTTCAGACAGGTGGCAGATTAATAACAGAGATATTTCTGACTAGATAGACTTCTTGGCATCATTTTTAGGGATATCATGGAATTTAAAGTCCTGATTTGATGTAACAAAATTTGGATTTGAACCCAATCAATTATAATCTGATACATTGGGCAAATTACTGCAGTTCATTGCAAGTTAGTTCTTCAACTATAAAGTATGTTAGTAATTTTCTCAAAGTGAAGTTACTGCTGCTACTGTTGTTGGTATAATAAAGTACAAAATATGATAATACAGTGAAACACCTAAACAATATCTGGCTCATAAAATATGTCCAGGAAATGTTAGTTTCCTTTTCAATCTATTTAAACACACTCTGCATGTTGAAAAGCTCCAAATTATTCCTTATGCCTAATTGAAATGTGAATTTTCTGACTCTCTATAGGTAAGATACGAATTTTTAATGTAGTAAAGAGAATACCCAGAAAGCAAGGGAAAGAACTTGTAAGAGACTCATAATTCAATTATTTAGGAGTTATTTATCATGTGTTATTACAGGAGTCTGATTCCACATTCCCTCTACTTCAGGGGGTCATATTAACTAGGTTAACCCAGGAACACACTGAACTTACAACTGTCTAAATACATTTCACTCAGAAAGTCTTCTTCTTTAATTTTAATTTTTTTTAAAAAAAAAGAATAACAAAGCATATGTTCTTAAGCAAGGATACAGAGTTTGGCACCCTTGGCCAGCATCAAACTGAAGCCTAAAAGATAAATATCACTTCATATTTTCAGAAAGAAGTCCAAATCCACCTCCATTCTCCTTGCCTACAGGCATTTCCTGTTCTCATTATCTTTCTTACAGGGAAATTGGAATGCACAGTCCAGTGAGTCATCACTTGATCAACTAAGTCTCCTGATGTGAAGAAGCTGTGGAGAGAACTCTCCAGGAAGACATGGTTGGAACCTGTTGGCCCATGAGGCTGTGATTCCCTGGGAATTGGAGTTATAAGTTTTCAGGCCCAGAAGATAAACTTTGGGGAAAATTATGATCCTGCTCTTTATCACAACAAAGATGGAGGTATCCAGAACCAGTAAGAAGGAAGACTTATTCTTCAGTTCTTCAAAGTCAAAGCTTGTATCTTGCAACACAACCCTGACAGGAGACTACTGCCTTATACACCCTCTTCCTGAGTCTCCTGCACTTCATGCCTGTCCCTGTATGACACAGTCCCCTTTCCTCTAAGATCACATATCCAAGCCTCAATACAAGGCAAACAGAAGGCAAAAACCTTGAACATTTAACATATTTAAATACAAATAAGTCAACTAGTAACATCTAAGACAGTGAGATAAAGAAAAGATTTAGCCACTGGTGAGAGATTCTTAGAAAACTGTTATTTTCCTTAGTGGCCTGGTTTGCTCATATCAATGGCTAATCTGTGTACATAATCTCAGGGCCAAAATTCCCTGACGTGCTTTTGAGAGGGAAAAGAAGCTGAAAGGTGCATAGGTTATAGCTAAAAGAACTCTGGTTTTAATGGTAGTTTGGACAACCTAAAAAGCTATATGATAAAATCAATTTCAGAAGGTGTCTTCTCAAAATACAACGGAATCTGAAAACATAAAATTAAACCAAAAACCTAAGTAGTTGGAATGCCACAATCTTGTCCAAGAAACATTTTTCCTGAGAGTTAAAGCATTCATGCCCTACTCCCAAAGGAATCAGTCACAAATAGTAGATATCTGAGCAAACATTTATCATGGAACTATTTACAATAGTTAAGTATGATAGAAGCTTATTGAGGTTCAAACTTTAAAATATATGTATGTATATATTGTGTATATATATACATATATATATATACATATGTATATATGCATGTGTGTATTAATGTATATACATATATGTGTGTAGCATATACATCCATATATAGATTATACATATGATAGTACTGACTAAAAACTTATAAATAGGATTCTTACCATTTAAGTTATTCTTTATGTGCTACAATCAAACACAAGAGACCATCCCTGTCAATTTTTAAGTTCCAAAGTGACTATTATCCATTACCTAGCTCTTTTAAAGAGATATTATTAAAGATCTGTTCATATGTTCTTGTGAAGTTCTACTTCTCTGTTCTTTCAAACTATTCAGAATAATTTGATTGTAGAGTATGCACCATAAATCTAGCTGTTGCACTCTTGTCCATAGGTGTCTGCAGTTTGAAAGATAGGGCAAAGATTTTGTTTGTTTCATGACTGTAAATGAAAGAAAGGACACAAAAGTTGTATCCTCTTTTCAGCAATACAACTAAACATATGACCAAAATAATTCTCAAAAGAATACTACACTCCTGACCAGAAAGAAAAAAGATAACTTGGTAAGAGATAGCCACAATTTTTTAAAATTTACAATATTTGGAAACATTTTGCAGGAAAAAAGAGAATGTTGTACCCTAAAACACAGGCAGAAAGAGGCTTTAAGTAGCTGGTCTTTCAAATGTTTTAAGAAATGTTATTTTGTACTTACTATTCTATGTTTCTTCAAACTATCAATCAGATGAAATGTGAAAATAAAGACATCATTTATACAAAAGTGCATAGAAAGTTTACCTCCTGCATGCCTTTTTTGAGGAAGTAATTTGAAGATATACTCCAACAAAGTGTGAAATCCAAGAAAGAAAGGGCCTTGAGCTATTAACAATCTCTGTGAATGACTTAAAGTCCAATAAAAATAAATCAGAGGCTGACAGCAATGTAGGCAACCAATAAAACAATTGCTCCAAATTAGAATGGAAACTTTTCAAAGAGGAGAAAGGAATTGATCCCATTCAGTGGGGAGGATGAGCAAGAAACTATGAAGTCATAATATAAGAAGGCTTCATTTCTTTTCCTAATGATTAGAAACCCCAGCAAAGGAAGCTGCCTCAAAAAAGTGATAGTCTTAATATGAAACAAACAAAATTGTAGGATAATGAGAGTATTTTAAAGTCTTTAAGTAAAAGGAATGGGGAGGTGTATAACATTTCCTTAATGTAGAATGATCAAGATTTACATAAGTACAATACTATGAATGTAGTTTTTACTGAAGGTCGTCTTTGAGAATTTCCACACAGACAAATTAGTGATCTCTGCAAAGTTCTCCCTTTCTGTAGAATGGACCTTTGAAGCAACAAAAGAAGCAAACTTGTCACCAGAATTTTCCCTAAAGTAGTTCCAAATTTTGGACCTTAAAAGTAGTAAGTAAAAAGTATACAGTGTAGTAGTTTCAATATAGGCACAAAATATAATTTAAGCATAAATAGGTGTTTTTGTGGATTTTTCTTTAGTGTTATTACTAGAAGAACTAAAAAACTTACTCAGAAACTGGAAGATCAACCATCCCTGTGAGATTCGCAGTGTGAAACAATGCCTTCTATTCTTGCTTTTGGATAGCCTGACCTTCCATTTGTGCCATTGTGGATCCAACTGCTGAATCCTTCACACAAATCTCTAAGTAATATTCCTCCTGGTTCAAAAGCTGTTGAATAATTCTCAATCAATATTATCTATCCTTAGGAAATGTCATGGGATTCCAGGAGTAAAAGTAGATAAAACTACTTTCTTTCTCTCTGATTTCAAGATGGCAATGGAGGTATAAGCAATAAATATGACATATTTCTGTTATACCAGTCCATTTATTTAAAAAAATGAAAAGTGGCACTTTGCCTTGGGATTTGAAATTAGCTTTCATTTGATTGACAAAGCTCAGAAGAATCAATTTTAATTTTGCAAAAGAATAATGTCATCATACCACCAATGTAAATCTAAACACCAGTTAACAGAGGTTTAGAGGGTAAGGTGTCAGTCAATATATGAGGTGGATTACAGAAAACACTGATACTCTCCTGGGCCAGCAGAGAATCCTGAGATGTACTAATTTCCTCGCCTACAGGTGTAGGCCCTGTGCCAAGAAACAC
The DNA here is from genome assembly GCA_004027455.1 of Hydrochoerus hydrochaeris. NCBI lineage: Eukaryota > Metazoa > Chordata > Mammalia > Rodentia > Hydrochaeridae > Hydrochoerus > Hydrochoerus hydrochaeris. Next base: position 885,435 of record PVLA01000045.1, read on the forward strand.
TTGGACAACAGCCCTACAAATATGAACACAGCAGGGTTTCAGGGCTGCAGAGAGGTCAGGCAGGAAAGCATCTGGGGTGATGGAAGCAGCAATCACTTCTGCCAGGGAGACTGAGCTCCTTCCTGCCTTCCTGTACCATATGACTGACTTATCCAGTTACAAAGCACTCAGAGCCTCATTTCTTTTCTATAACGTGGGGACATTGATAGCCAAATCTCAGGGAGATAATAAGTACAAAGCTCCTTGCTCTTAGGGCTCACACATAGCTTAGGTGCTTTACTTCTTCTCTACATCCCAGTGATTCCTTAAACCCCACTATGAGTCCTTTATATGTCTGCTCCATGGCTCTTCTTAACTACGGTATGTAGGATACCAAGCCCATCACTGACTCTTTCATCAATCTCCTTGTGTTTCCTTCCTGCTATAAAACAAATGTTTCCTTGACTTCCCAGAGATTTATATAAATGCTCAAAATAAAGTGGGTAAACCATTTTGAGCATTTTACAGAAAAGAGAGGTGTCGATCGAGTGAGCTTTTAAAATGGTAAAAATTTAAATAGAGCCCTCTGCCCAAGTTGACTATGCTTCTCCACCTATTTGTTCCTTGCTGCCTTCCTCTGAGGTTAATTGTAGCAGGGGTTACATTTTGTCAATTTCTAGGAAAGCCTAGAGCTACAGGTCTTTTAGATAATGACTTCTCTGTAGACTTAGAAATTCCACCTTTAATATGTTCCTTATAAATGTTTCCCACCACGTATGTCTAGTGTGAAGTTAAAAAGAAAAGAATTTTCTACCACTCTCTCTTCCTCTGTGTGTACTTTTATGATAAAAATTCTTAACATTTTTTCCCACTACTGAAAGTCTTATAGTATTATGATAATTTTTTTTGTTTTAAATGTCATGACCAGTAACTATTTTCTGGTTGCTTTATCATAGAAAGTTCAGTTCATCTGTCTATTCAGTGTCACTTTCCCCTCACTGTCTATGTCAGTTAGCAAAAGTCAGCACACACTGTGGCAGTGACACCAGTCCAGCAGGATGCCTACTTTTCAGGGCCAGACAATAAGTAGGGGATTTAAGAGAGCAACAGTGCTCTTCCACTAACAAGGAAAGGGATTTAACCCTGCTCTCCAAAGAGGATGCAGAGGGCTCAATTTAAAGCTGGTATCTGAAAATGAACTAATTGTGCATGTCATCCATGACTTGAGGGCCCTCCCACCTGAAGTACAAAGATGACTCACAATGACACATGTGGTTTACCTTCACTTTTACAGACCATCCTTGTATATACATATGTGTGGTCCTAGGGCTAGAACCCAGAAGTGCATTATCACCAAGCTACACCCCCAGCCCTTTTTATTTTTCACACACAGAATCTCACTTTGTTGTCCAGGATGAGCTCAAAATTGTGATTCTCCTGCATTGGCTTCTTAAGTAGCTTGGACTACAGGTGTGTGTACCACAAATGGCGCTTTCACTGCCTTTTAATATTTACTCCCACTGTCATACCTCAGGAAGCTCCCAGGCATTGTTTGTACTCCCACAAATTTCCCTAGGCCAGTATTTAATATGGGCCACTGAGCTCTTCAGGCCATTTCTCATACCTGACCATCATTTGAAATCAACCCACATATGTCCCATTATGCTACCACTCCCTTAAGACACAGCTCTCCCAACTGCAGAAGAATCAGACACAGCCAGGAAGAATGTACATGCATATTACACTCTGCATGAAAGACAGTCTCTGAAATTGTGAAGTCTACAACCTGCACAACCATGTATAATAGTCTGGTGTTGATCCAAAACTTCAGCATTTATTTCTTACTGCCCAAAGAGAAAAAGCTTTTCATTCACCAATACCTACTTGCAACTGTTTTAGCACAATTAGTAGAACTGTGATTATGATAGTTATTTAAATCTGAAGACATAAAGCACTTTAAAAAGGCAGTGCTCACATGACACTAATACACTTGCACTCAGGTCTGCTGGTCTCGCCTATCTTACTTATTGCTGAGTCAAACTTGGAATACTCCTGCCCAAGTAGCTGGGATTACAGGCATTCGCCACATCACTAACACAACACTTTAGATAAATTTTTAATTTCAATATGATCTACATTAAAATCCAAAAAAGAATTATTTTTCATTATTGGAAAAATAATTTAAAATTTAATTGGGAAAGAGAAACATGTTTAATAGGAAAAAATTGAAAAGAAAAAATAATAAAGTTTTTGTTTTTATCAGATACTAAACTTCAAAAGCATTTAGGGGGCCTACTGCTGGTAATCAGACTCAGGACTTCACACATGCTGGGGAAGAGGCTCTATCCCTGAATTACAGCTCCATTCCAAAGTCTATTATGATTAAAAGAGTGTGCTGAGGGTACAGGTATTCTTTATATTAGAATAAATGGAAATTGAAAAATAAATATAATATGTAGAGATTTTATATATTTTAATGCTAGGCATTTAAAGTTAATGAGTGAAAGAGAACTAAGGATTATCCAATCTGTATTGCTTAGAAAATCAATTAGCACACAGCATTCACATTTAGCAAAATATAAAGTTAAGTACCAACTTGCTGCTGTTCCCAAAATCAACTCCAGATGATTCATAAATATATAGGTGAATATTATCTAACAACTTTTGGGTTTTTTAAAAATTTTATTCAAAGAGGAAAAAAGCAAAACAGAAAAAGGGGTAGAAACAATATAGAATTTCAGAACAAAGCTAAACAGTAAGAAATCACCAGTTGATAAATTACATATTGTCTTCTTAGACATAGTTGTTCAAGTTACAAAATTAAAGCATATAGAGTGGACATTCAAACAGTGAGACTGCAAAGAAGTTCAATGATCCAATAGCAACTTAACAACATGGTTATCAATCCTACACACTTAAACATAAATGCAGTTATATCTTTTAGAGCACTTTCTGTTCCTCCTTTTACTTTTTTAAAAATTTTTTTTATTTAAAGAGAAACAAAAGCATGTAAAGGGTAGAAATAATACAGAATTTCAAAAGAAAGGTAAGAAATCACCAGTTGATAAATTACATATTGTCCTCTTAGAAATAGTTGTTCAAGTTACAAAATTAAAGCATACAAAGTAGGTAGTCAAACAGTGAGAGTGTAAACAGCTATGCATGCATGAATCTCTACATGTATTTCTATCCTTTCTGTGTTAGAGGGAAAAACAAAACATAGCAAGACAAAACAAAACAAATTCCTATAAAAACATGAAACCAAAAAGTTGTATAAAACCACAGTACAAGGTGATCTACAATGATTACTGTTTTGTTTCTTATTATCTTCAATAGAATTGTCTATATCATCAGGCAGTACAATTGAATATAGCAATACATAACAATATTAGTAAAAATAAAACATTGTAGACAGTATAAAACTTCAAAGGAAGGTAATAATCAAACTAGAGTGGGTATTCTAGTGAATCTTGTCATCTTCAGTGCGGTTGCCTATACTCTAGACTTGATACTATCAATCTTAACAGCTTTGAATAAAATCTATCAATACAAGACAGTGATCTAACAAACCAGATTCAATTATGATCAGTCAGGGTAAAACAGGTTTTACAGAGCTTTAGATTAAGTTAATAGGAAATTAAGGATGACTACCATAATATATCCTGTTATTTTCAGGATTACTCTCTGTGCCCTCAAATCTAGTACAGGTAGAACAGAATATAATATATCTAAGCAGAGTAGTGTGAGTAATGTGGGTTTTAAATCCTGGTCCACTATTAATAATATAGTGTATCAAGGCCATCTATGTTAGAGATTCTAGTTATCCTTCTCTGCCTCATTTCTGCTATGTTATTTTTCTGCCTGTTTGTCTAGTTTTCTCCTTCATTCTACTGCCTACCTTGTTCATTCAGGCCTTTCTGCCACTGTTGCTAAAATCCTGGTATTTTTCTCTCTTTCTCTCTAGAATGTCCTTCAGTATTCTGTGTAGGGTTGGATTGGTGGTCACAAACTCCCCCAGTTCCTCTTTGTCATGAAAGCATCTTGTTTCTCCATTAATTTCTAGTGGCAGTTTTGCAGGATACATCAATCTGGGCTGGAGATTGTTTTCTTTCAGGGCTTGGAATACTTTGCTCCAAGCTCTTCTTGAGCTGATGGGCTGTGTTGAGAAGTCAGCTGTGATCCTGATGGGTTTACCTTTATAGGTAATCTTTTTATTTTCTCTGATGGCTTTTAATATTCTGTTTTTACATTGAATTTCTGGTATCTTGGTTATTATTTATCTAGGTGTAGCTCTGTTTTGGTTGTAGGTGGCTGGAGTTCAGTATGCCTCACAAAACTGAATGTCATTTTCTCTTCCCATGTTTGGGAAGTTTTCCTTAATTATTTCCATGAATAGCCTTTGTAATTCACCGGTATGTATTCCTGCTTCTTCGTTCACATTTCTTATTCTTAAATTGTAGATTCTCTTGTGATCTTCTAGCCTTTGTATTGTTACTGCCTGTTTCTTTGTTATATTTAAGAGATCTTTCCTTTCATGATCACACATTTCAAACTTGTCTTCAAGTTTTCATAGTGTATCCTTGGTTTCTTTTAAGGCATTTTGCCAGATTTCAATGGAGTTTTTAATTTCCTGGTAGTCTCTTTGAATCTGCTTCATGTATTCCATATTATCTTTATATTCTTTATCGAATATTTCTCTCCTTTTTTTGTATTCCTCCCTTCTTCCATCTGTATCTACCTGAGAGATGCTTTCTGAGAGCATTTCTTTTATTACTCTACTCATATCTTGCTTTACCTGATTCAATATTTCAGTTTTGAGCTCGTCTACAAGGTCTCAAAGATATCTCCATTCAACAGAACACCACGTGTTCACTCCTGAAAATTAATGCACAGGTCTTCATGGCATCTGTGCTCAAACTCTTTTTTAAGGTTAGGGTTTCTCCAAGTAATATTCTATCAGAAGATAAAGCTCTGAAAGGGTCAGACACTCAATGAAGTCCTCAGCAGTTAGTTCTGCAGGCCAACCTTCCCTATAGGGTAAAAGTGCAGGCAGGGCCAAACCTTCATTGGTCACAAAGTGAGCATTAATTAGAGTGTCCCCTGGGAAGCACTTTGCTGTAGAATCATGCAGGATGGCAGGCAAGACAGGGAACTGAGAGATTCTAAATGAGTGTTTCCTGTCCTGACAAAATACGGTAGAGAACTCCTGGCTTACTTTTTCTATTCCATGAGCTACCTGGCCCATTGCTTTGCTCATTCATTTCTTAGGGTACTTGTCTTATATTTATCTTGAACTATAGATAAAATATCTTTATTTATATTAGGCAAATTCTTTGATATAAATCATCATTTGTATCAATTACCAATTTAGCAGGAAGATTATATCTTCGAAGTTTTTGCTCAAAGTCAATTACTCAATGAAGTTTTCCTGGCTCCTTAGTTTAATAGCTCCAGTTGCTCTCTGAGTACACTCCCATGCCCTGCTTCACTGCCTCCTTAGCACTTGTAACAGTGGTGACGATTACTGTGACACACTTGCTGCAGCAGGCATGCAGAGGCCTCTCTGTCTACACATGTGTCAAGTTGCCCCAGCATCACCCCAGCAGTAGAGCACTAAATAGTTGGGTTTAATTGCAATGTTAGCATTTAATAAGTGAGTTTTTCGTTGGAGTTTGGGCACCCAGTCTCTAAGAAGTTCATCGTCACTGATTTATAATCTTAAATATGATGCAATTTAATTTATTTATATCTTATTGGTTTTTTCTTATTCTCACTCTGTCACTCTTTCACATACATGCACCCACACATATAATGAGAAAGGCAGATTTTACCTACTTTACTCAATATTGCTTGCCCAGAATCCACACAGTAGGTATCATTGTAAGAACACCTGAAGTTACATTGAAAACTGAATTCAGGATACAATAAAAAAAAAAATCCCTGCTCCTTACCAATTAACCTAATTACCTGAGGAAATATTGTCTAGCAACTATTACATGATCCTATTTTCCTGCATAATTCAAAATACTTCTTACTTGCCTCTCTGGCTATTTACCCAGCTCAGAATAATTGTAGAAGTGGGCTCTGGCACCATATTATGGTGGGAGGGTACTTTTCAGTAAGAACCTCACTAAGAAAACCTGGAATGGGGCAAATAGATATGTTGTAGAATACAGAAGAAACAGGACACTCTGTGAGTGGTGAATGGAAAAATGGTCCTTCACTGCTTTGGGAAACCACGGTATGCACAGGAAGAGACAGCTAGGGATAAATTCACTGGCGTCCTTTGTCTTTAAGAACACAGTCATTGATTTGTCCAGTCTGAAAAAATGTATACAAGTGAAATTTAGAAATCCTTTCCATTTGGAATAACCAACTTTTACATTCAATCTTATCTTGGACATATTTAAGAAAATACATTACTATCAATCTAGTGTCCAAGGCAAGTTAAACACATCCATCACTTTCCTAGAAAATGTATGAGAATTCATCCCATTATAAAAGAAAACTTCCTAGATCTGAAAACATAAAATGAAGCCCCCAGTTTTTCCATCAGTTTCCAATATCAATATTACTGAAAAATCACAATGAGCTTCCTCAGAAGCAAAAAACAAACAAACAAAAAAAAGCATATGTGTACAGAAAATTTATTCCAAAGAGTAAAGGCAAAAAAGGAATTGGAGCCACCAGGAGGCTCTTTTCCTCTAACACAAATATTTGATCAAAACATCACTTTCTACATTTTACCTGTAAGTTCCTAGGGCCTTATATATCCTTGCAAAAGTCACAGGGGAAAATGTCCCAATTCTCTCTCGTACTCATTTAGCATACACCACCTGGGTGAGACAAGAAGTTCTGTAAATTACTCACTGTTTTTATTTTACCCCTGCTGAGCTTCTTGTGAGCCTTCCTGGGTTTGTTATACTCTGAAATATGGAGTATTAATGGCCTTTTAGAAAGTGCCAACACATGTCGGGAGGTGGCTACTTGCTCTGCTGGCTATAAAAAAGGGTGTTAATAGGCTCCAAAGGGGGCCCTTACTAAGGAGAATAATACTTCAAGCCTTTGTTAACTGACTGCTATCTTATAGGGGGATCCAAAGTAGTAAGCCTTCAATTTGGAGAAAGACTACATTCAAGAAAAACTGAAAGAAGGCACTAATGGAGTCCTTTTACAATTTAAATTACATGTGTGACCTTGTAAAACCTGATTAACTATTGTGTTTTCATCTCCCCCTGTTGACAATTGGTTTGTTAAGTGGCTTCTCTTAATAGCAAAATGAGTGTCACAGAGAGGGTGCTGCTGGAAGCCAGCCTTTCAATTTCCAGTATGTAGCAGATCCTTTCCAGCTGATTTTAGTTCAGATAAAATGATTATAAAAAAAGAAATAAAAAAAAACAAGAAACATTTTTGTTCTTATAATAGCCCAGTCTCTGCCATTTCTGTGGCTATTTTTCCAAGTAGTTTTAGAGTATTTTGATGACAAGGGTAATAATATGTTGGAATTTTTTTTTCGTTTTTCTACCTCTCAGAATACTATTGCAAATAACGTTTGGCTTGATTAACAATTAACTCCAAATGGCTGAACTACCACAACAGTATAGCAACAATACAGCTGAGCTGGCCCTGCCTCTGCAATAACTGGAAATGTCAGAGCAGGTATTCTGTGGAATCATTTAGGACTTTCCAATGCGTACCTCTAATTTGAAGTGGGGGAATGTTTATATTCCTTCCACTCTTTCTCATCACCCCATCCTTTCAGCTTTACTCATGGACTCACTTAATACTGAATGAACTAAACTTTTTAACTACACTCTGTTTACTTGGAAGTTGTTTCATAATTCAATTCCAGTTGGGACCAGAACCTGTATCCTGGGAAAAGCTAGCCTCCTGCTGTGTCTGGTTGAGACTAGAAGTAATGCCATTAGATATTTTGTGAGAGTCTGTTCTCATGATACTTGTGTCCCAAATCTGGATGTCAAGGATCCACAAAAGTTTTGGACCCCATTATACCAATGGAACTTACTGCATCCCCAGGTGTCCCTTAGATTGAATTATAACATGTTTGAGCTGCATGGGTCTGTGTCCCACTTCTAGATACACAAATTTGCACACAAGTGAAAAGAAGACAAAATAGACAGGGAATCAACCTTGAAGGGGTAAGAGAGTCACATGGAGCCTTATGACAGAGGGAAGGGCCAGAAAGTGCTATTTAAATCAACTCAGTATGAAAGCAGAGAAGGGGGACAGTTTGTTGTGCTCTTCTAGGTTGAATGCACAAATGATTAGTTCACTTGGGCACTGGTTTAGGGAAGGAGGAGTGGGGGAAATAGGTGGAGCAGTCTGAATGACCAAATGCAGGCTTCTCAGAGTTTCTGAAACTTAGTTCCCAGGAAAGTAGGATAAAATGCATGCAGAGCAAAAATGAAAGTATGTGATGTACCAAGCACAATGTCTGGCATGTACTATTCCTTTAAATTACAATGGTGCTATTGTAATAACATTAAAAATAATAGCTCTCCATATCCACATTCTGATTCTTGGAATCTGTGAATACTACCAAAGGACTTAGAGATGGGATGTGACCAAGACAAGGGTCTTGAAATGGAAAGTTACCCTAATAACTGCTGGGCCTAAGAAGGTTACCAGAGAGAAATTGCACACCACCAAAAGAGGATAGCAACTTGAAGACAGAGCAAGGACTGGAACAAGTGACTCAAGCCAAGGAATGGCACAGCCTGCTTTGTGGGTACAAGCAACTGTTGTCACCCCAGCTCATTCCACTCATACTCCTTATGTGACTCTAGTCAGCTCTAAAGATTGTGGCTCTAGATTGCTGCCAGTGAAATATGTTTTGGAATAAGTTAGGTTATAGAATGGTGTGCCTGGTTTAGAGTTTCAGTATGTGGTGGGACTGGGTGGATGAGGAAAGTAAACACAAAATTTACATTTCACAACAAAATGCTATGGTCTCAACAATAACCCACAGAGCTAGATGGGATGGGCAACATCTTTATTCACTTGTGCATTGTTCCTTAGTCATTCATCTGAGTTTGTGCCAAACATTACACTAAGAGGGGCCAGGGCTATAGTGCAGTGATACAGTACCTGCCTGCAAGAGTGAGGTCATGAGTTCAATTCCTGTTACAAAAAGAAGAAATATATATATATATATATATATATATATATATATATATATATATATATCGAACATTGTACTAAGAGAAAAGGGATACAAATAAGTAGATGTGTCATGGTTCTAGCAGGATAATGACATTCTCAAAACCTTGAGAAATACTAATCGGAGTTACAGTAATTCAACCCAAGGAGGCCTCCTCCACAATCACCAGAATGCTACCAGGAACAAAAACTATGTTCTCTTATCCATTGATGACAATATTTAACTTTTGGAATTTCCCCCCCCCCCGCCTTATAAATGATTAATGTACATTAAATTATCTTACTCAAGTATTTTTATTTCCTTTTAAAAAATTACCTAAAATTATATTGCTCTATCCCAGATCTATCTTTTACATTTGTAAAATCTGGTGTTTCTTCTTCATGGTAACTTTTCCTGTTAATTTTGTATAAATTTCATATTTTTATGAGCAAAATTTGGTGGAAAGTCATTTTAATTTCTTCTCCACTTACTCTGAACTACCTTCAGGGACATGATTGTCTGGACGGCTACTGCTGATTCAGTGAAACAATATTCTGAAAATAGCTATCATTTACTGTAGGTATGTCATGCTAGGTACTGTATCCTGTCATGCTAGATACATTATCATTACTGCCTCTCTCTGAAAAACAAGGAATTGAAACTTAGAAAGATGAGTATTTTTCTAGCTCACACCGATGATTAGTGCCAAGGCTCAATGTAAACCAAGACGTCAAGCTCAATGCTCTTTATATGTTCGACATGATATATCTGAAAGGGCTGGAAAGGAAAGTGGCATTAAAAAAAAAATGAAACCAAGAGCTCCAAACACTTGGTGAGCCTGAAGATTTCCAGGCAGAGAGGATAAAGCTTGGTCTTAGCATGGCAATGAGCAGGAAGGGAAGTCCTAAAAAAGAAATAGGTTTTCTGGAGAGTACCAGACACAATAGAGAAACCCCCAAACAGGAACATAGCAGGTCTACCAGCCAGTGGTCTGGTTGACATGGTTTTGAGATCTACCAGTAGATACTGATGTACTCTAGGTATGAAGGTGATAATTTTAAAATGCCTTTTTTTTAAAGGTTGATTTGTCTTATGTGCCATTTTCACCTAGTTAAGTCAAACTCAGTTCAAAATTATATAGAAATGGTTTAAAAGACCTTAGGGAAAACAGCTTCTTCTGGATGAAAAATCAAATTTAGCCACCAATAAACTCAATTCAATGAAAACTGGAAACCAGAAACCAGACTCCCCTGTCACATTGAATGTATACTAATGTGTCATGCATATCTGATGCTTTAGTACAAAATGTTCAGTATATTTTAGATATGAAACCATGTCTAAGAAACAAAGAACCAGAATCAAATAATAAGTGGCAAGTGGTCACTGGTAGTCTTTAAATCTGATACTTAAAACACGACACTCCCTGGAAGATCAAATAATGCGTATGATATTAGGAAAACAAAGTCATTGATTTATAGATGTCTTTCATTTAGAGAGGTCTAGCTATTTCATTGTCCCTTTTGCCCCAGTCTTCTGAGAGTACAAAACAGAAAAGAAACAAAAAGAGGACGAGAAGGGACCTAAAGAGAGACTGGGAAAGAAAACAGAACACGGGGATATTTTTGCTTACAGCTCTGGGCAAGTGCCACACTTTCTCCTAATAACCTTGACCTGCTTTTCCTGGCTCAGCAGTAGCAGCTGTGTCACATCGGCTTAGCATCTGCTTATCAATCTATCTGTGCAAACCTAACTTCTATTTCCAGTGTCCTTAGCACTCAGCAAAGCACAGTGCCTGGGTTGACTGAGCAGCCTGCAGAACAGAGGAGACACTCAGTTCTCACAGGGAGGTGGGCAGGACAGGGTTGCAGAGATGACTGGAACATGGTTTCTTTATTGTCCAATGATCACAAGTAGACAGAATATTTGTTGGGCAGCACACAGAGCAGGTTGTTCTAAAGTTGCAGGATTAATGAGTTGTTAAATCTTAAAAACGGCCTTCCACTACATACCTCAGTAAATAGCTGATGGTTTGTCAGTTCTCTAACGCCATGCCTGCACTGAAGTGGCAGTACGATATTCATGTCCTCTTAGCTAAAAATCTGGCCATAAACTAGGGAGCAGACTAGGGTTCAAATTCTGACTTCACAACAGACCGAGTAAACTATTAGAGCTTAATAGTACCCTTGGGTTCTTGTGAGGGTTGAGTGAAAAAAAGAAAGTTCTACAGCCTGGTTTGGAGTATTCCCAGTAGATACATAATCAGAAAAATATGAATGTAGAAATAAAACATTAATGGCTTAGATAAATTGAATAGTTGAAATTGAGTTTATCTCCCAAAATAATACATGGCAAAAATTGGATCGTGTGTTCATGTATTGTATCCTTAATCATAATGGGGCTCAGAATGTGACAGCTCCTGGGCAGAGATTTACTGTGATCTGTCTGACTCCTCCTAAATCCTCTCACCGAGGTGTCTCCAATAGCCACTGAGCCCATAAATGCTGAATTTGGCTCAAACTACAAATTGTTCTAGATGCCAAGGAGCCAACAATAAATGAGAGTGATGTAGATTCCCTTACTGCATTTATATTCTAGAAGAGAAACAGAAAAAAATATGCAAACATACTCAGAGATGTGTATTTCTAAGAGGATGGCTGCTGTGAGGGACAATAAAACATGAAAAGGTTAGTGAGTGAACAGGCTGAAAATGTTTACATTTGAGTAAATTGCATTCCTCTCCATTGTTGAGGATTGAACCCAGGGTTCCATACATGCTAGTAGGCAATCGCTTTACCACTGAGCTGCATCCTGAACCCTTTCTTAAAGGTTTAGCTTACATTTTAGTTTTTAGCTCATACAGGTTCTTGCTAGGTGCCCAGAGTACCTTAAACTTGAATCCTCCTGCCACAGCCTGTCAAATAGTTGAAATTAACAGATGTGCACCACCATGCAGCCCATCCATGGCTCTTTTCAAAAAGGAAAGTATTACGTATTGATCTCAAGTCCATTTTATTCTCATGGGCAGTACTATTCCTCTGGCAAAAATCAGTATTCTTCTATGTTTAAGTTAATGGAAATGTGGCCACACTGTGTCTACCACTCTTTGATTTGATTTTTGATGAATCATTATTTTTTGAGAGCTATATATGTTCAGATGCAGAGATCCGCTTCATCCCTTTGTGTCTCAGTGTTTCATTCATTCTTACTTACTCAGGGTTGTCCAGCAGAATTCTTGGCCAGTTTCTCACCAATGCTCCTTCACTATAGCAATTGTATTCAAATTTATTATTTGAAAATATTATTATGAGTAAAGCCATTTAGTAACAAATATAAGTCTTGCATGCAGATCTCCACTGTGGAGGAGACTGCACACTGCAATTGGGACAGAGAAGGCCCTCGCTCTCTCATTCCCTTTCTGCGTGTCTGGAGAAGGGGTGTGGCTTAGCCAGCATCTGTCTGGCCCTTCCCCTTGCTTCCCTATGCTCACTGTTGCACCCTAACAGACTGGGGCCATTGGCTTCAGTGTCCTCCCTGGCTATCACACTGGCATGTCCACTCCAACATGAGTACAAGTAGGCAAAGTGGTGTCCTTCCCCTCCTCCAGTCCACTTAAACTAATACTATTGCCTTTTCAAATAGTGGAGAGGACACCCTGAAATGGCTAAAATCAGGAAAGGAAGGATCTGGACCTTTTATCTAATCAGCAATCACAGTAAACTTCCCAGGGAATTGCCTTGTTTCAGCCCTCACCCTGACTGATACGGGCCTGCAAGGTGCTACATTAGTTAGTGCTTCCCAGGAGCTTCTCTGGTTTTAGTCTTGGAGGGCTTCATCTGATATACTGGCCCCACTGTGCTGCAACACAAGCCCCATTAAAATAAAGATTCACTTTGGTATTCTGTAAAACTGATCATGATTTATTTCTCTGGTAGTGTGAGCTCCAAGAATCCTGTAAATCTATTTAGGATTTTTTTTTTATCCTGAGTAGTGTGGACAGAGTGATCAGTTTCCAGAAAAAGATGAATCAGTACTCAAAGCTGTTAACACCAAAGAGATTCAGAAGCTAACGTTCAAAAATAACCAGCAGCAGAAAACAGCATTTGGAAGAGTTGACCTACAGTGTCCAGTGTAAGCTGGCATCTAAGAGTGATGGTTGGCAGTGCCAGTGACCAGCGGCTGCCTGTGTCAACTACTGGCATCCAGAATTACCTGGCAACATCAAAACTGCTAGCAGAACTGCACTTTGCTGATTCACAGTTTCCATCTGAATACAGCAAAAAACTCTAGGCTGATTGGCAGCAGAGCCAGAGGCAGAGTCCTGGCCCAGCCCTGCGCCTTCTTGCCTAGCAGTGGTTATTGAGGCAAGTTCCTGGATGCCCTTTGTGGGTCTGGACTGCTTGATGGCTGCCGTTTTTATGTAAGCACTGTAAAATTCAGACAAAGATTTTAAACATAGACATGAAAGCACCTGTCATGATTTGGCCAAATCTTGACATATTTTTTGTGATGTCATCTATGCAAAGTGAAGCCATGGCAAAAGAAAGCTGGGCAGGTATTAGGACCCAGAATAAAACCTATTTAAATGTTTCTTGGGCTTACAATTTAGTCAAAGCACATTTTAAGAACATAGTGGTCCAATGTTGTGAAGAAAATAAAAATTCTGGAGATGGATGACAGGAGCAGTTGGTAAACAACAAAGATATGGTGACACCTGCAGAGAACAGAGTAGAGAGTAGGCCCTTCAAGAGAAGCAGTTCAGCACCTGACAGGCTCGAAAACTATCTAGCAAAACAAAAATACAGAAAGTGAAAAACAAACACCATATATATATATATATATATATATATATATATATATATACATATTTTTTCTAAGTTCTATGAAGTTGAAAGTTGATGTCAACTAATCTAGGCCTAAAAAGTTCAAGACAAGAAGAATATGAAATAATAAGGAATATGAGCTAATTAAAAAATATGACCTTATGGATATATGTAAAAAAAATTATATATATATATATATATATATACATATATATATATATATATAAAACATGCCATTTACAGTCAGAAGGTAATCCTCACCTACACAATCAGAAAAATGACATCAAATTTTCACTCAAATTATGTTCTGCTGCTAATACCAGAGCTGTCCTTTTTTAAGGTACAATTTATTTATTAAGAAATATTGAATAGATACTGGAAAAGTGTTGCTAGTGAGAAGAGAATGAGTGTAGCTCCTCCCTTCTTCCATTGCCCTGGAATGGTGTGGCTGGCAAGAGAAGTCTGAGATCCACTCTTCCCACCTCCCACTGGCAGGACTCAAAGCCCGCAGCCCTGTGGACATGCCAGCCACACAGTAGGACCCAAGCTAAGGTGCACATGGTGAACAGGTGAAACTAGAGGCATGGGACTATCCCATGTATCCTTAGCAATATGAGCCAAAAATTGATGTGTAATCTTTCTTCTGGTTTTATTCTACTCATCTTCTTCCTCTCTTTCATCGGCTATACAATACTTTCATGCAAGTAAACATCGTCTCTTCTCTTTCTTGTTCAGTTCAAAACTCCTAGACCTTCTCTTCCAATCCTTCCCTCCTACATCCTACAATTACCCAAAACCTGGATGGTCACGCTGTGCCCTCTAACTTTGCTCCTACTATCTTTAACCTCATTTATCCCTCCATCCAAAAGAATGGGCCCTAAGACAAACTGATAGCAACTCCTCAATATTAATATATTGAGAAGATAGATTCTTGGGATAGCCATAAATGCCAAGTACCACTGACATCTAGAAGACCCCTGGAGGAACGGACACCTCCTAGGAAAGCCTCAACACCAGTGTTAAGACTATCTAACATAAATAATCTACAAGCATCAACAGAGAAAACAAAGTAAAATAGAAAATGACAACACAAAGAGGCAAAATGCAATCCCAAAAACCCAGCCAACTCGGGACAAGTCCAGACTACAAATATATAGAGGAAATCAGAAGCCAACAAACACAACTTTCTGAAATGATAGCAGTAGAAGTGAAAAATTCAAATGTAAGAGCCATAGAAAAAATAATCTCTAAGGTTCAAAAACAGATTATTATAGAAATCAAAAACATTCACATTGTCTCACTAGTGTAAGAATCTGAAAGTGTAAACAAGATCCAAGATGCAAAACAAATATTGTGAGTAGGAAACAAACTGTTCAAATAAAATAAAAACTGTGATGGGAGAAAGAGGAAAAGAAATAAGGAAAAGGAAAAAAATATATCTACATATATATGAACTCAAAACAATTAAAAGTTGTACAGCTGGTTTCTTTTGGTTTATTTATGGGAAAGTTTTGTGCTAGTAATTTGCTACACAATATTTCATCTCTATATCTTGTATTCCAAACAAATAGTGTGAATATAACAACACACAATGTGTTGATTATTGTTACTCTACTACTTGCATGTTTTGAAACTGCTTTACTGTTCCTTCTTATTTTTTCTGTTTAAAATTTTTAAAAATTTAAAAAGACATTAAATCAGACAAGTAAACAAATAGAGGAGCTCAGGACACTGATGGAAACCATGAATACCAAACATACACAAAAAATGGAATCAGTGAAACAGATGCAAAGAGAAATGCAAGAGATTAGAAACTCCATCGAAAGTGTACAGAGCAGATTGAACGAGAATGAGGATACAATACCAGCTCTAGCAGTCAGGAACATGACTAGCAACCAGAAAAAGAAAGATAGCTTAAAAATCACAAGAGACCAAGAAAAATCAGTTGTACAGCTACAGGATGAGGCAAAGGAGAACAACATAAGACAGACTGGAGTCAGTGAAAAAGCTGAAGACAGCACAAAAGCCATTAAAATCCTCTTGACAGAAATGACTGAAAATTTCCCAAACATGGATTAAAAAATTCGACATACAAATAAATGAAAAATATAGAATTCCAAATAGTCATGACCAAAATAAATCTACACCAGAACATATAATAACCAAGATTCCAGAAAGTCAGCCCAAGAGCAAAATATTAAAAGCAGCTAGAGAACAGAAACATATCACCTATAAATAAAAGCCCATCATTATCACAGAAGACTTAACAATGCAAACTCTCAAATCAAGGAGAGCTTTGAGTGAAGTACTTCAAGCCATAAAGGAAAACAACTTTCAACCCTGATTGGTGTACCCTGCAAAACTATCTTTGAAAAATGATGAAGAAATAAGATACTTCCATGACAAAGAATAACTGAAGAAATTTATGATTACCAAACCAACTCTACAGAATGCTCTGAAGGACATATTAGAGATAGATAATGAAGACCACAAACACATGAACACTAATAGAAGGAAGCCACCAAGCAGGGAAAGTAATCAAACAGAGAAAAAAGACAGGGGAAAAAACTACAGGAAAATAACATAAAAAGAACAACAAGTACATGTAGGTATAACTGTCAACATAAATGGTTTCGCTCTCCAATGAAAAGAAACAGACTGTAGAATGGATCAAGAAACAAAATCCATCAATATGCTGCATTCAAGAAACACATTTAACACAAAAAGAAATTCATAGACTAAAAGTATGAAAAACAAGTCTCCATGCCATAGGAACCCAGAAAAAGCAGGGGTATCTATTTACAGACTATACAAACTTTTAACCAAAACCAGCCAAAAGAGACAAAGAAGGTCACCACATACATGTTAAGGGAAAACTTAATAAAGAAGAGAAAAAATCATAAATATTTATGCACCAAGCACAGGTTCATCCAACTATATAAAACAAATAGTAACAGACTTGAAAAACCAAATAAACATTAGTACAATTATAGTGGGGGACCTTAATATCCCACTGCACAGATAGATAGATCAACTAGAAAAAAAATCAACAAAGAAATATCAGAATTAAAGCAAATTTGTTAACAAATGGAATTGGTAGATGTTCACAGAGTGTTCCACCCCAAAACATCAGAATACACATTCTTCTCAGTAGCATGAAATGTTCTTTAAAATAGATCATATATTATCTGTCAAAACATGTTTAAGTAAATATAGAGAAACTGAAATCACTCCATGCATAATATGCGACCTTAGCACAATTAAATTGGAAATCAACAACAAAGGAAATCACAAAAACTACATTAACACATGGAAACTAAACAACTCCCTTCTGAACAACACAGAGGAAATTAAAGACGACATTAAACAGTATATACAATTAAATGATAATACCAATGTATACCGAAACTTATGGGACACAATAAGAGCTGTCAAAGAGGGAAATTTACAGTGATAAACTCACACATCAGGAAAACAGAATGAACTCAAACAAACAACCTAATGTTAGAAGTTGAAAGAAATTATTTATTTATATATATATATATATATATATATATATATAATAGTTAAGATAGATATATGACTATTTTTTCTTAGTTCATTGAAAATAAAATTTGTGCTAATATTGTTTGGAAAATTAAACTCAGATATCTTGTACTCTGAATAACTAAATTAAAGATAACAATACAGAGTGTAATGAACATTGCTACCCTCTAATTAACTTATTTTGAAATTTTATTTTTTTCTCTTTAAATTTTTTTTTAAAAAAACTTACTGTTGAATCTCTAACTTCTAGAAAAAGAACTAATCAAACCCAAGCTTGTATAAGGAAGGGATTTTCAGAAATAAGAGCAAAAATTAATCCAAAAGAGAGAAAACAGTACAAAGAATCAATGAATTTAAAGCTTGTTTTTTTAAAGAATAAATAAAGTTGGTAAACCATTAGCCAACTTCATCAAAAAGAGGAAAGAAAAAACATAAATTCAGGCAATTCAGAATAAAAAGGGGAAAATCAGAACAGATCCCACAGAAATCTAGGAGATCATACATATTCTAATAAGATGGAAAACACAGAAGAAATGGACAGATTCCTAGACACAATGGAATTGATAGAACTAAATCAAGAAGACATAAAAATTCTAAATAACCCAATATCAGTTAATGAAATTGAAAATGTAATTTAAAATTTACCAACAAAGAAAAGCCCTGGGCTGATAGATTCACTGTGAATTCCACAAGAAATTGAGAGAAGAACTAATGCCAGTAATGCTGAAACTCTTTAAAGAACTTGAAAAGGAGACAGTACTTTCAAAATCATTCCTGTATTCAAGTATTGCCCTGATTATAAAACCAGAGAAGAAATCAACCACAAAAGAAAATGAGGTCAATCTCCCTAATTAAAATAGATGCAAAAATTATTAATAAGATACTGGCAAACTGAATGCAGCAAACCATCAAGAAGATTATACACCATGACCAAGTAAAAGTCATTACAAGGCTGCAGGGATGTTCTACATACACGAATCAATAAATGTCATACACCATATCAATAGAACTGAAGACAAAGTTCACATGATCACCATGATAGATGCAATAAAAGCATATGACAAATTCCAACACCCATTCATGTTAAAAAAGTAAACTACAGAAAACTGGACTACATGGTCTTAATCTCAATCTGATAAAAGCCATCTATGACAACTAACAGCTAACATTATATTAAATGATTAAATACAAATCCAATAAAAAATAAATTATTGCAGTTATTTGAAGTTTAACCACAATACAGATAAATTGGTCTAATTGTAAATAACTTTGACGTTTTAAACCATATATTTAGAAACTACACTTTTTGATTCTATGTAAAGATCAATATTTCAGTATAATTGCATGTCAGAAAGTCACAAATATTTAGCAATCAGTTAATCAATATAATGGAAATAATCAACATACTGTTATAATTCTACTTAAATTTTTTAAGAAAACATTTTTTATATAGCTACTATGAGTATACAGAGTCTCTACTGAAAGATGCTTTAATTTAGGTAAATAAAAGTATTGTTTCTTGTGAGAAAAAATGATCAAAAACTGAAAGCTTTTACTCTAAAATCAGGAACAAGACAAGGATGTCCATTATCCCCAGTCCTATTAATTATAGTCCTAGAAGCACTAGTCAGAGCAATCAGAATAGAGAAAAGAATAAAAGGAATAAAGACAGGAAAGGAAGAAGTTAAATTATGATTATTTGCAGATGACATGATACTCTACATGGATGATCCCAAAAAGTCCATGAAAATACTTGTAGATTTAATACCCAAATTATTGATTATGGCAGGATACAAAATCAAAACTCAAAAAAAAATCACTCATGTATGTAAGCAACAAACTCATAGAGAGAAAAATTTGAGAAAGCATACCCTTCACAATAGTATCCAAAAAATGAAATACTCAGGAATTAATCTAACAAAGAATCTAAAAGATGTACACAGTGAATATTACAGTACCCTAAAAAAGGAGATTGAGGAGGATATCAGAAACTGGAAAGATACCACTTGTCATTGGATAGGAAGAACCAACATAGTGAAAATGACCATACTCGTAAAACTATGTCACAGATTTAATGCAATCCAACCAAAATACCATTTGTATACCTCACAGATCTAGAGAAGACCCTTAAAATTCATTGGAAAGTAGAAAAGACCTAGAATATCAAAATCAATTCTAGGCAACAAACACAAGCCAGGGGGCATCCCAATCCCAGACCTAAAATTAAAATATAGGGCTACTATGATAAAATTAGCATGCTATTGGCAACAATAACAAAATAGGTCTGAGGATGAGTGGGATGGAACAGAAGATGTGGATGCAGGCCCAAACACACTCAGCCACCTTATATTTCATAAAGGAGCCAAACAAGTTCACTGGAGGAAAAATAGTCTCTTTAAAAACTGATGCTGAAAAAATTGACTTTTCACATGCCAATGACTAAAACTAGACCCATCTCAATCAGCATGCACTAAAGTTAAAATGGATCAATTTTTTTTATCTATGTATTAAAGTAGAAACACTAAATTTACTGGAAGAGAAAATAGGTAGGAATATCATCAAAATGAGTGTAGGCAGAGATTTCTTGAACAAAATCCAGATTGAAAGGGGACTACTACAAAGAATCAACAAATAGGACATTGCCTTATCAAAAAGGTTTTTCATGACAGAAGAAATAACCAATAGAATGAAAAAAGACAACCCACAAAGTGGGAAAAAATTATTGCCAATTGTCCTTGAGACAAAGGACTTATCTCTAGAACACATCAAGAATCAAGAAAATCAGAGCCCCCAAATTCAAATACCCAATCCAAAAATGGGCATGTGAGATGAATACATACTTCTCAGATGAAGAATTATGAATAGCAGATAAATACATGAAAATGTGTTCAACATCATTGGTCAATTGAGAAATGTAAATTAAAACAACACTGGGATACCATCCCACTCCAGAAAGAATGGCTATCATCAAAAAGTCAACAAACAACAAATACTGGCATGGCTGTGGGGGAAAAGGAACACTTCTCCACTGTTGGTGGGAGTGTAGGCTGATACAACCAGTGTAGAAATCACTGTGGAGCTTCCTTTAATACTAGGATGGGGGCCAGGGATTTAGCTCAGTGGCTCAAGTGTTTGCCTGATAAGTGTTACGTTGTGAGTTCTATCCCCGGTTAAAAAAAAAAGAAAAGAGAAGAAGAAGAGAAGGGAAGGGAAGGGAAGGGAAGGGAAGGGAAGGGAAGGGAAGGGAAGGGAAGGGAAGGGAAGGGAAGAGAAGAGAAGAGAAGAGAAGAGAAGAGAAGAGAAGAGAAGAGAAGAGAAGAGAAGAGAAGAGAAGAGAAGAGAAGAGAAGTAGTATTGACCAAGCATGATGGTGCATGCCTGTAATCAAAGCACTTAGGAGGTGAGGCAGGAGGATTGCTGTGAGTTCAAGGCCATCCTGGGCTACAGAGTGAGTTCAAGGTCAGCCTGAACTTCATATGAAATCTGACACAAAAAGACAAAAATAATTAGGATTGGAGGTCCCATTTGACTCAGGTATTTCCCTTCTGGGTATCTTCCTAGAACTGAAAACATCATAACACAGCAATATATGTGGACACATGTTTATAAGAGCACAATTTGTAATAGCCAAATCTTGGAAACAGCCCAGGTGCCCATCAACCAAAGTATGGATTAGAAAATGTTTTTTTTTAAATATAATGGAGTACTACTGAGCCTTAAAGAAAGATAAATGGAGGCTGGGGATTTAGCTCAGTGGCATAAGTGCCTGCCTGCCAAGTGTGAGATCGTGAGTTCGATCCCTAGTACCAAAGAGAGAGAGAGAAAGAGAGAGAGAACAAAGATAAATGGAGACTTTTATAGATAAATGAATAAAATTCAAGACCATACTCATAAGTGAAATAACTCAGACTCATGTGTGAACATCCTAGTGTCTCAGTAGTGTGAAGAACTTAATGAGTAAATAAGAATCAAAGTGTACAATAGATGCTGTGAATTGGGAAACTGTTTTTTAAAAAAAAGACAAACTGTTATGGGGAGAGAGTAAGGGGAGAAAGAGAAGAAACGGAAAAGGAAAAAGTATATTTATATTCAGGATAGTTAAGATAGTTATATAGCTAGTTTCTCTTACTTCATTGGAAAGAAAATTTTGTGCTAATATTGTTTACAAGATACATTTACAAGATATCATGCCTTTATCTTGTGCTCTGAATACTCTGAAGACAATGACATACAATATATTAATTATTTTAATTCTCCTACTAACCTGTTTTGAAACTGTTTTATTGTTATTTTTATTTTTTCTATTTAAAATAAAAAAGTATTGAGTATGCTTTGAAAAGACTTACATATTGCATTCTACAATTACATATAACTTTACTCATTAGTACTTGTGAATAACACATAAGTAAAACTATGGATACCTCTTGAAGAACTCATTTGCAAAAAGTTGTTTGAAAGATTTGTCAAATACTGTTGAAATATGACTTCAGTCTTATTCCTTCTATTCATGAAAATCTCATTACTTTCAGATAGCGGCATTAATATGCGAAAAATAATGTGTACTATAATTTTTCAGTGATAGTTTCTACTTTAGCTATATAAGATTATCTCTTACATTCTACTGTTGTATTTCTGCTTATAATTCTACTTCTTATTTTGAAAATTGTTATACATCAAACAGGGAAGGCATGACCCTCTCCAAATTTCTTTTGTTAATTCCTTCTATACTAGATTGCTTTAGTTACAGACATGTTAGTTGCATGATTTAAAGAAAAATATAATTTTCAAGATTAAACACAGACTATTCAAATGCCTTTTCTCTGTGATTATTTCTTATTTCTTACTCTAAATGCTAAAATTATAAAGAATTTCTTTACTTCAGGTATAAGGCCAGTCTAGCAATATAAAGTAAGATATATTAAGCAATTCTCATGACTATTCTGTTTTGCATCAACAGTCTTAAAAACATATACCAAAAAGAGAAAAATTGAAGTAAGTTGGTTACAACTGATAAAATTTATGTTGTAATAAGTTTGAATTTATAAAATTAAAGATGGTATCTTTGCAAATCATTTCTAGTAAAAACGCATGAATTTCTCAAAATTCATAATGCACTGAATAAATACCAAAAGGGATAAATGAAGTTCCTTTATGAAATAAAATATTCTAAATATGATAAAAAAGAATGATTGAAGAGAGAAAAGCTTTATTTCAAGATGTCAGAGAGGTAGTTATATGTTAAAATATGATGCAAAGAAAATGTTCATTGAAAGGAGATAATGTGAAAAATACACCAAACCAGCTCCAATTAGAACCAGCTCACCAAAGTGGGAAGCCACTTACAAAGCAAGCATTCATGTGACCAAACAGAACAGATTTACTCAGCTACAGAACATGAAATAAAACAGTGGATGGAAAACATACAGGCAAATGAAAGAATACATAAGAAAAAAAGATGAAAAAATGTGTAGACAAAGAAGATAGAGATGAGAAAGCCAAATGTAAGGACTCCTTACACACAAAAAAATGTTGAACAGAGAATGATAAACTTTTTGTTTTTGTTTTTTGTACCAGGGATTAAACTCATGATCTTGTGCTTGCCAGGCAGGCACTGTGCTGCTGTGCTATATCCCTGGCCCAAGAAGGATAATTTAAAAAAAAAACTATTAAAATTGAACCAAAAAGAATAACTTTAGAGATTATGCTATTCCTTATGAAACCACCTCAAAAGCAAGTAAAAATTATTGTACAAGAGAATATCTCAGTTACTGCTAAGAAACATATAAAATGGTGAGGAATAAAAACATTCAAGAGTAGTTTTTTTCAAAGAGGAATTTTAAATCTATTGTAAATATATTATAAATTAGATAGCCTCAGTCTACAAATGGCTAGAAGAGCACAGGAATGAGAAACTGAGGTAACTGAGGTAATGATAAATGGGAAACAATATCAACGATGTACTGATTTCAAGATCAATAAACCAACAGTGTTTTTAGTAAAAGTGTAAGTACGATTCTAGTCATGACAGAGCCAGGGGGAGTTGCATTCATAATTTCGTGTGATAAGTGTCTTTGGAACATTTATTTCCTTTCCCACAGTCTCACTGCCAGGCCTTTAGAAGTACTGTAGCTGTATCTCTCAGTATTTTGTACATTCAGCTATGACTAATTAATAGATTAATTCACTGATGAGAATAATGACCCCATAATCCAATTACCCTCTGAAAATCTCACCTCTAAATATATGAGAATTTTGGGGGATGGTCAAAGTTTAAATCACAACAATCTCTCATTTATTTGTTCATTTTCTCTCCCATCTAGTAGTGTAGGCTCTAGAAGAGCTGGAATGTCACCTGTTTTATCCATTGGTACATTCACAGGTCAAATGCAGTGCCTGACCCAGAGTTGGACTCAGTATCACCATTTCTTGAAGCAAACTATTAAAGAACTAATCTCAATCATGAGTGTTCACTAAAGGAGGAAAAGTTTACAAAGACTGTCATCAAAGCCATTGAAAGCTACACAAAATAAAAGAAATACAACATAACAATGATATATTTAGTTTTTTTACCATGATATATACTTCTATGCCAAACTGTACACCAAAACCACCACAGTTGTAAGAAAAGAGATAGCATTTATTAATTAATTAAATAATTTTATAGGAGAACAATTGTCTTTTTTTTACCATATCCAATTAGAACCAGCTCACCAAAAGTGGGAAGCCACTTACAAAGCAAGCATTCATGTGACCTTGTTTAAAAGAAGTATCCAGGAAGGGAAAACATACACGATGCTAAGGAAAAATACTGTAAAAGTAGAAGTCTGCTGTTAGAGTCTGGAAGAAAAGTGGACCAAATACAGTGCAGGTTTAGAGGTAAAAAGAGAGCAAGATGCACAAAGGAACCATGAAACAAGTATTCTTAGTCTGTACGAAATTTTTATAGCTTTGATGGTGGAAGAAAAACACTAAGTGTGTGTTTATATTATGTAAATAAATTTTATGTTATAAAAAGAAAAAAAGGCTGTGGCCCAGCAAGCTGCGGCTGCCTCAAGGGGAAAACCATCAGCGTCTCCAGAGATCCACATCATGTTGGAACTTAGGGCGCTCAGAAACCAAACAACCAGCTCGCTGCCCCGGTAAGCAGCTGTGAGCCTACCGCCACGCTGGCTGAGATTCAAACATCCATCTCCCCCCGCCCCATTAGCAAGTGGGAGACAGAGATCTGAGTATCTCTTGTGAGGTTGATTATATGCAATATAGCAAATAAGGGGGATTTCCTTCCACCACCTCCTTGAAGGCAAATATTTTTATCACTGTTTTGCTTTGTTCTGATTAATGGTATTGCTCTATTTAATATTCTGTTTTGATAAGTTCTATAATGTTCTGTATTTCCTTTGATGCTGATATACCTGATTGAAAGAACAACTATTGTGAAGAAAATGAGATATACTATAGTACCTATTACTTTATCCCGGTAAACTGCTGTTGAAGTTCTGTACCAATTTCACTACACTGTCTCAACTGGCTTTGTTCCATCTTGTTCTGTGGGATTTTCCTACTTTAAAAATTAAAAAAAATCTCCAAAAATCTAATGAGACATACTCTACAAATGTGTGATAAGAAGCCTTCTGATTACCATGCTGTATCTCCAATGCTACTTGCATGATGCATTTACTTTTTTTTTCTATTTAAAGAGAAAAGAAAACAGAAAAAGGGAAGCAATAATACAAAATTCCAAAAACAATAAAATAAACACTAAGAAATCACTAGTTGACAAATTACATACTGTCATTTTAGAAATAGTTGTTCAAGTTACAGAATTAAAACACACAAAGTGGACATTAAAACCATGAGACTGCATACAGTTATACTCAATGATCCAACAAAAAGTTACTAATATGGTTATCAATCCTACACACTTAAACATACATGCAGTTATATCCTTTAGAGCACTTTCTTTTCATCTCTTTTTTACAATAGAAACTACACGTTTTGGGTTTTATTATTCCTACATTTCCTATTAGTTTTTTTAGTTAATAAACTACATATTGTCCTCTTAGAAATAGTTGTTCAATTTGCCAAATTAAAGCATAAAAAGTGGACATCCAAACAGCAAGACTGCAAACAGTTCTGTTCAATGATCCAACAAAAACTCAGTAATATGGTTATCAATCCTACACCCTTAAACATACATGCAGTTATATCCTTTAGAGCACTTTCTTTTCCTCTCTTTTTAACAATAGCAATTACACATTTTGGGTTTTATTACTCCTACATTTCTTAATACTTTTTACACTAGAGACACAATGTGATATTTATAAATATGATTCTTATTTATTTGACTTATGAGAATAGGCTCAAGTTGCCTCCATTTCTATACGAAGGCCTCAAGATCATCCTTTATTATAGCTGAGTAATATTCTATTTTTAAAAGTACCACATCTTTTTTATCCACTCTGTGGTTGATGGGCCTTTTGGTTGTTTCCAAGATTTAGTTATTACAGATCGTGCTGCTATGAACATGGGGGCACATGTATCACTGTGATATGGCCTTTGCAGGTATTCTGGGAAAGTACCCAGGAGGTAAATAGCTGGGTTGAATGGAACTTCCAATCCTAGTCTTCTGAGAATTCTCCATATGGATTTCCATAGTAGTTGCACCAGTCTGCATTCCCAACAAAAGTGGAGAAGTGTTCATTCTTCCCCACAGTCTTCACCAACATTTGTTATCAGTTGTTTTCTTAATGGCAGCTATTCTTTCCAGAATGAAATGAAATCTTAGTGTTGTTTTAATTTGCATTTCTCGAATGACCAGTGATGGTGAATATTTCTTCATGTATTTATTTGTCATTTGCATATCTTCCTCTGAGAACTGTGTGTTCATCTCAGATGACTGTTTTTGGAGAGGGTCTTTGAATTTTGGGGGCTTGATGCTTTTCAATTCTTTTTATGTTCTCAATGTAAGTCCTTTGTCGAGGGGTTGCTGATTAAAATTCTTTCCCACTCTGTGGGTTTTCTTTTCACTCTGTTGGTGATTTCTTTTGAAGTGCAGAAACTTTTCAAAAATATGAGATCCCAGTTGTTGATTCTTTGAAGTGTTTCCCATGCAGTAGGCATTCTCTGCCTACCCCTATGTCTCCAAGACTTCTACCTACCTTGTCTTCCAGTAAATTTAGTGTTTCTGATTTAATATTTAGATCTTTGATCCATTTACACTTTAGTTGTATGCATGGTGATAGGCATGGGTATAGTTTCAGTCTTCAGCACATGGAGAGCCAATTTTTCCAACACCATTTATTAAAGACGCTATCCTTCTTCCAGTGGAGGTATTTTAGCCCCTTTGTCAAATATCAGGTGGCTGAGTGTCTTTGTAGTTGTGTTTGCATCTTCTAATCTGTTCCATTGATCCTCAGGTCTATTTCTTTGCTGATTATATTATATCACTTTGGCTTTATAGTATAGTTTCAAGTCAGGAATTGAGGTGTCTTCTGCCTTGCCTTTGTTACCCAGAATTGCCTTTGCTATTGTAGATTTTTTCTGTTAGGAGTGTTTTCTCTAGATCTGTGAGGTATGGTAGTGCTATTTTGATTGGGATTGCATTAAATCTGTATAATAGTTTTGGGAGTATGGCGATTTTCACAATGTTGGTTCTTCCTAGCCAAGAGCAAGGAATATCTTTCCATTTTCTAATATCCTCTTCAATCTCCTTTTTTAGTCCAGTATAATTTTCACCATATAGGTCTTTTATATTCTTAGTTAGGTTGATTCCTAAGTATTTCATTTTTTAAAATGGTATTGTGAAAGGTGATATTTCCATAATTTCTCTCTCAGTGAGATTTTTGTTTATGTAAAGGAATGCTATTGATTTTTGAGCATTGACTTTGTATCCAGCTACCCTGCTGAATTTGTTTATTGTTTCTAATAGTCTTTTAATGGAGTTTTTGGGATCTTCTATATAGAGTATCATGTCATCTACAAATAGTGATAATTTAACTTCTTCCTTTCCTATCTTTAGTCCTTTTATGTAAAACCATCCCTGCACTGCTGGAATGAGCCCCACTTGGTCATGATGTATAATCTTCTTGAGGATTTGCTGCATTCCATTTGCCAGCATTTTATTGAGAATCTATGCATCAATGTTCATTAGTGAGATGGGCCCATAGTTCTCCTTTTTGGTTGGGTCTTTCTCTGGTTTGGGTATGAGAGTGATACTTGCCTCCAGGAATGATTTAGGGAGGACTGCTTCCTTTTCAATTTCATTGAAGAGTTTAAGGAGCATTGGCATCAAATCTTCTCTAAATTTCTTGTAGAATTCACCTGTGAATCCATCAGGACCTGGCCTTTTCTTTGTTGGTAAGTTTTTAAATAC
Organism: Hydrochoerus hydrochaeris; assembly: GCA_004027455.1. Lineage (NCBI taxonomy): Eukaryota > Metazoa > Chordata > Mammalia > Rodentia > Hydrochaeridae > Hydrochoerus > Hydrochoerus hydrochaeris. Next base: position 913,312 of record PVLA01000045.1, read on the forward strand.
ATTTTCAATTTCAATAGCTGATATTGGGATATTCAAAATTGCTATATCTTCTTGGCTGAGCTTTGATAGTTCATGTTTCTAGAAATCTGCCCATTTCCTCTGTGTTTTCCACTCTATGTGAGTAGAGATTTTTGAAGTAGGTATTCATGATCTTTTGAATTTCTATGGGATCTGTAGTAATTTCTCCCTTTTCAGTTCTTATTGCATGAATTTGGGTTTTTTCTTTCTTTCTCTTGATAAGGTTAGCTAGTGTTTTGTCAATTTTGTTTATTCTCTCAAAAAACCAGCTTTTTGATTCATTAATTCTTTGTATTATTTTTTTAGTTTCAATTGCATTGATTTTGCTCTAATCTTTACAATTTCCTGTCTTCTATGAGCTTTGGACTTAGCTTGCTCTTCTTTTTCTAGAAGCTTGAGATGGAGCATTAGGTTGTTTATTTGTGCTCATTCTGTTTTCTTGATATGACAGTTTATTGCTATATATTTCCCTCTTAAGACTGCTTTCATTGCACCCCACAGATTACAGTATGTTGTTTCTATATTTTGATTGAATTGTAGGTATTGTTTTATTTCTTCTTCCATTTCACCTGTAGCCCACTGGTTGTTCAAAGGCTGTTATTTAATTTCCATGTATTTATGTAGGCTTTACAATTCCTTTTGCCATTAATTTCCAATTTCAGTGCACTATGGTCAGATATTATGCATGGTATGATTTCAATAGCTTTGCATTTACTTAAGAATGTTTTATGGGATAATATATGGTCTATTTTGGAGAATGTCCCATGTGCAGCTGAGAAGAATGTGTGTTCTGATGTAGTTGGACGGAACACTCTGTAAACATCTACTAAGTCCAATTGCTCACAGTTATGACTCAGTTCTGTTATTTCTTTGCTGACTTTTTGTCTAGTTGATCTATCTCTTTGTGACAATGGGCTGTTAAGATCTCCTGTTATAATTGTGTTCTTGTGTATTTGGTTTTTCATGTCCATTAGTACCTGTTTTATATAGTTGGGTGCTCCTATATGTGGTGCATATATTTATAATTGTTAGTTCTTCCTCTTGAATTTTTCCACTAATGAATATTTAGTGACCTTTATCTCTTAATCATTTTAGGTTTGAAGTTCACGTTGTTTGCAAATAGCACAGTTACCCCTGCTTTTTTCTGGGTTTCTGTTGCATGGAATACTCTTTTCCATTCTTTGACTTTTAATCTATGAGTTTCCTTTTGGTTCAGATATGTTTCTTGTATACAGCATATTGTGGGATCCTGTTTCTTGATGCATTCTGTCAGCCTATTTCTTTTAATAGGTGAATTGAGGCCATTTGCATTTATGGATATCACTGATACATACTGGCTCGACTTTGCCATGTTGATTCAGTTGTTTGCTTTCTGCTTTTTCCCCTTGTTTAATTGCTTGTCCTACCTGGTGGTTTCTTTCTGTTGTTGTTCTGGGTGTTGTGGTCATTTTTATCTCTATCTTGTATGTGTTTTAATACTCTTTCTAGGCTTGGCTTGGTGGATGTGAATATCTTCAGTTGTTCTTTGTCATGGAAGTATTTTGTTTCTCCATTAAATTTTAATGAAAGTTTTGCTGGGTACATCAGTCTGGGTTGAAAGTTGTTTTCCTTCAGGACTTGAAATACCTCACTCATGTTGGTTGTGACTATTTGGCATTCTATATGCCTCACTTATCTACATATCAGATTTTTTCTCCATGTTTGGGAAATTTTCTTCTATTACTTCTATGAATATTTTGGCTATGTCATTTGGGTTGACTCCTGCCTCTTCACTGATGCCTATTAAACTTATATTTTTTTTCTCTTGGCATCATCTTGAAGCTGTTGGATTGCCACTTCATGCTGCTTTGTTATTTTTAAAAGTTGTATCCTTTCATGATCACTAATTACAATCCTGTTCTCAAGGTCCAAAATCCTATCCTCAGCTTCATTTAAACAGTTTTGAACACTTTGAGTAGAATTTTTTGTTTCTTGGATGTCTCTTTGAGTTTATTTCATGAATTCTGCATATTTTCTATATTGTTCATTTAAGGTTTCAATCAGTTTCCCATGCTCCTGTATGTTTTTCTCTATTTCTTCTTTAGCTGTGCTCAGAAACTCCTTTACTAAGGTTGTTATTTCTATCTTTACAGGAGAGAGTACTTCTAATTTATTTTCCTCTTATAGCCTCATGGAGTTGTTTTTTTATTTCACTCGCTATCTTTTCAGAGATTTCTGGTGTGTTACTTTTGAAGTCCTCTATTTCAGTGTCTCTTGTACTTGCCCCTGGTGGGCTAGTTGTTTGAGATTGCATTTTTCTTTTTTCCTTTTGCCATTTTCCCCTTTTGAGTTAATATTTGGTCCTTCAATCCCACTAGTGTTAACAGTTGGCAGTATGTATCTTGTGGTCCTAATGTAAGGTTGATATTTGTCCAATTGCTGGGTCCCACAATGAAGAGGTGGGCCAGACACTTGACTTCCCATTGCCAGGCCTGTTGGGTGAGTTCTATATTCTTCTTGGGCTGTCAAGCCTAGTAGTATCGATGTAGGTCAACTTTTAGTTCCTGCTATTACTTTATCTTCAGGTTATTCCAGGTCACCAAATCTCCCTATAGTATTTGTGTTGGCTGAGGCCCTACTGTGTCCCTATCATGTGCCTCTGTGTCTCATAAGCCTTTTTGATTTTCGTCAAGTTGGGGGAGTCCTTATTGGCACACTCCTCACTCTGCCTGATGTTTTCTGTGTGCAGGAAAGAGTCATCCCCACTCTTGTCAGACTCACTAAGGTCTTACAGTTAGTTGGAGGGAGCTTTGCTACTGGCCTATTTACCCACTGTACACCTCTATTTTAGAGGCATACTCACCAAACTGACTGGAGCCTGCTGAGATCTTCTGTTTGGGTGAGGCAGTCACTGAATCTAGCACAGTTAATCTAGCACTGAAAGCTAGCACAGTTAATCCACTATAGTCCAAGGTTCTGGGAGAAAGGGTGGGAGCTCTGGCTGGAGTTCTCATGGTCTCAAAGGTCATCTGCAGAGAAGGCGGGGCCACAGGGGAGGTCGGAGTCTAAATTGGCCTGGGCACCTCTGGCTGGAGTTACCAGTGCCTCAAGGTGGTCTCTGCAAGAAGGCGGGATCCCAGGAGAGGTCTGCGTAGGAACTCCTCTGGCTGGAGTTTTTCTGCTGCAAGGTGGTCTCTGCAGAAAAGGCGGGGTCCCGGGGAGGCCAGGGTCTCACATGATGCATTTTTAAATGCTTCATGCTACCAAGTCTAATAGAGTAGTATTACTTACGAAATTTTTTCAACCTCCAAACTTTCTTCAAATGTTTTAACTTGGCTCTTTAAATTTAGCATCTAGAATCTGCTGATACAGTTAACATGCAAAGCATCTAATTTAAAGCAACAGTTGCCAAGAATTTAAAGTAAACACAATTAGGGATAAGATCTAACACCATTGGAAAAATATTAGCCAACCCACTGCCAACCAATGATGGTTAATCATGAAATTAATTATAAAATAAATGAAGTAGAAAAGTATTCCTGAGCAACAAAAACCCTGACATGGGCAGCAATTCATTTTTTAAACTTTTTTAAGAGGAAAAAAAGACACAGAAAAGAAACACAAAAAGTAAAAGAGACAAACAAACAAACCCAAAACAATAACAGTAGAGGTTTTCAAAACAAGATGATAGGATTTTTGGGGGGGCTATAGGGCATTGAACTCATGATCTCACACTTGGCAGGCAGGTGCTTATGCCACTCAGCTAAATCCCCAGCCCAAATGATAGGAATTTAACAATAGTTCTAATATTGTATATTGTTATCTTCAAAAGAGTTGCTTAGATCACCAGATATAGGCATGCAACATTGATCTAATCATATGAGGAGGATTAATTGTTTTTTTCAAGAACTGACAGAATTAGTAGAAATTCTATTAGTAATTCTTAGCTATCTTATGCATATACATATATGTATACAAATATATGTCTTTTTCCTTTTCCTTTCCCCTATCCCAGTTACTTTTCCCCCTTTGAACAGTTACTTACACTTACACCTTATTTACTGTAGATTTTGGATTGTATTTGCTCTTTCAGTTTCTTACCCTAGGGAGACAATATGGTATTTACCCATATGAGTTTGCTTTGTTTCACTTATGAGTAATGGTCTGAAGTCACATTCATTTACTTACAAAAGCCACAATGCAATCTTTCTTTATAGCTGAGTAGTACTCCAACAATTCATTTTTAAAGAATAATGAAACAAGCTAAAATGAAAATTGTTTCAACAGTGGCATTAGGAGTGAAATGAAAAAATATACCTAGAGCTAAATTCACATGTGTTACTCTGTATTCTTACTAGTTCATGAACAGGTGAACAGGACTGAGGACATACACAGTCACCCAGTAGAGCCTGCCACTGAAGGGGTCTCTCTTTATCCAGCTCCTGGGACCCTCTTTATCTGCTGCCTATAAACTGTAAGCAAGCTTCATATATGCACAAGGCTTTCCATAGGACATCTACAAAGAACTAATGTTCTTGGATATTGAGCTTTAAAATTTTTACAAAATCCTAGTCATGTCTATGCATATATCCAAATGTCTGAATATTTCTCACTAGAATATGCCATTGCAATTTTATATTCACCTGGAAATTATGCTCCTGGAAGCATCACATATTGTCAATATCTCCATCTGGACCACTGGATCATCTTTAAAGGCTATTGCATATGTATAATGGAAATTTTCCATATTTCCAAATGAACAGTGTAATTCCATCCTTCTTGCATTTTCAAATAAATCTACTTTTCAAAAAATGGAGTGCCTTCTCAGAAAGGCAGAAAGGACAAGAAAAGAGAAGATAATTTAAATTGGTTTATTTAATTCCTTACTCATAGGGTTGAGTTCTCATGAAATTGAAAAGTGATAATAATTACATGTGGGTTTCAGCTATGTTTCCTATTCCTTGTTAGGAATAATGATTACCCAGCGGTTTCTTGAACATACTAAGAATATCAGAAAAAAAATTTATTAAACTTTTTTTCTGGCATATCTGACATAAAGCAGGGCAAATCACTCCTAAATAGTTCCAACATCAAAATAGGGTCAAGATCTCATCACCAAGGTGCCTTCATGCCAAACATGAGAGCCAAGGTCTATTCTTAAAGAATGTCCTATAAGCAGAACAATCTAAAGTAATCATGAGCCTACAGCATTTCATAGGCCAAAGCTAACTTTCTGAGATGAATTTATGGTAGCAATCACACTGATATTCCAAGACTTCAAGATCCTGTGGAACACAGTGCAGAGATCCTACGTGGCAACAAGAATAGCATGGAGTCTCTGTGACTGAAAGAACAATATGGCAGGCATAAGCCTCACGTCCTATTCCTTTCAGATCATGCTTTGTCCAGGTCTCTGTCCAAAGTTTAAGACTGGTCTGACTGCTACTTCATGAAACCTGTTTGAGAGTTGTCTTCTGACTTTCTTCTAGTTCTTCAACCAAATATTATATCATAATATTTTGAGTACAGCAGTATAGGAGCAGACATAAGAATTTGGATATTTTCTATAGTGGTGCCTCAGTTCATGAACTTAATTCTTTCCACAATTCTGGTTGCAAACCAAATTGGATGAAAACCCAATCAAATTCAATGGTTGGGTTCAGTGTTGACCTTCTGGGGAAATTTGATTTGGTCGTTGTTCAATTCAGTTTGTGACCAGAAACATAAGAACTGAGTTCATGAACTGAAGTACTGCTGTATTTGCAAAAATAAAATGCTTTATTCTCTTTCTTTTTTAGACACTATTTTTTCAATTATGTAATTTACATGAGGATATAAATAATCTGTTGTTTTAAAAGAATTGATAAATAATTTCAAAATGTTGCTGTTTTAGTTTTAAACATGGTAAACAGACAAAATGTAACCCACATAAAAAAGTTTTTCAGGGTTTCTGTATACTGAAAGAGTAGTTAAGGGATATTTAAACCTAAATATCTGAACTCAAATACCTTAGAAAATTGCAAAATATTCTTTCATATGAATTTGATGTTATGAATATGTGTTTGGCATGTTAATGTCTCACATTTCATATTTATTAAATGAATAAATGCAAAAAATCAAGAAGAGTTGCCTGCTACATAAGGTTCAACTGAATCCTGTGCCACAGAGTAGTTGATACTTGTGGTTTTGATCATCTTGATGAATGAAGACTTCCATTTCCTATCCCATAGCAATTACAGAGAAAAATGAACAGTACTGTAGTTTAATGCAGTGCTAATCTTTGAAATCATAGGAGAAGCTCAGTAAGATTCACAGATTCCCAGTCCATGGATTTAATTTCTGAAAGATAGTTGAGCCCTGCATTTTGGATATTTAGACCTTGGCCCAGGTAAGCCCAGATGAAAGGAAAGCATGAGGGCCAGCAAAGTAAAGAGGCTTCATTCTGTGTTTTCTGGAATTGCCGCCTTCCCAGTTCCCTGGTAACCTGTAAAACACTGTTAAGGCTGAGCGCCTCTTTTCTTTCTCACCTCACTGGGGCACTGCACAAGACAGAGACACAAATGCTTATTTCTGATCTGTGGGTCAGAAAGGCCCAAGAACACCCTTCTATCTTCACTCAGGACTGAAGGCTCCTTTACCTGCAGATAGGACCCACTCTGTTCTGATGTTCTGGGAGATGCACAGCCAGGGACAGAGAAAGAATAAGGACAACCAATGCGACACATCTGTATCTAGGGGCATAATGCAATCTTGCTGGCCTGAACTCTGTTGATCTCCATCGTTCTTTCTAGGACATCACTCCTGAAAAACTACCGGTTCCTAAATCAACAAGTGTATGGTATTGTCAGTCAACTGGAGTGGGCAGACATAAGTTTAGCCTCTCCATAAATATTCAGAGATTATTTACTTTTACCCCAATAACACCACTATGAGACTGGAACTCATTCAGGGTCCACTGAAAACGACCTGAAGACAGAAAACATAAGTAACTTGCCCAAAGTCACACAGCAAGTGAGTGATGTGGCTGGGAGTCATCGCAAGCCCACTTGGCTCTAAACTCAGAGCTCTTAAAATCACCTTGTAAATCTTAAGAAATGTGTATGAAATTAAGAAAGTTACTATTTTACTCTAATAAAATATGAGATAGACCTGCCATATTTTGGAGATGTGATTTGTTATTTTAGAAGGCAAAAACTCATCAAACGAAAATAAATATTACTGACTTTTTTCCTTCAGAAATACTTGTGGAGGGTGAAAGTGCTATTAGGATCAGGCACTCCTCACCTTGTTCAGGTTCAGTTAATGCTTTCGAGAGACTATTTGAGTATTATAGTGACAAAGAGTAGTGGTTACCTAGCACGTGTTTCTGCCGTAGTGCCTACAGCCAGGCTGGGCCCGAAGCAAGTACAAGGTGAATGACTGAGTCTTACATTTGTCCACAAAGGATCTTGAGATTTTTTTGTTCTTCATTGGGTTGTTTGAGTTCCTAAAACATGTTCTGTGTTCATCACTGACAAGCATTTTGCCAGGAAAATTTAATTTTAGTTTCATGTGGCCAGAGATGTAAGTTCAAGTGGCACACTGCCTGCCTGGCAAGCATAAGGTCATGAGTTTGATCCCCAGTACTGAAAAAAGTTATTTTTAGCTTCACAACAACTTCCATGAGGTTGGAACTAGTATCTTCAGTCCATAAAAAATAATAATAATAGGCAAGTGGTCACACAATAGAAAATTAAGCCAAGCAGCTACAAAAAAATGGAGGTGGTAGTATTTCAATCTGCCAGTAAGAAAGACCCCAGAACCTCTTTTCTTAACTCTTCTGCTAGTTTGCAAGAAACAACCAAAGTGTAAACCAGAGTTTGATATAGATAATGCCATAGGAGTTTATATGATCAAGAAACTAGTAATAAGGAAGGAGAATTCAAGAAAAATTTGTTGGTAATGCATAAATGAATCCACAGCTTCTTGCAACCATATTTATATTTATATAGCTTGGGTGGCCAGGAGGACAATGCCAAGCTTTCACAGAATGCAAGAGAAGTCTGAGATTGCTTCGCAGGGGTTCATAAACTGTGGACTTGTCATTTATTTGGGGTTTTAGAAGCTACCAGCAAAGAATAAAAGTAGTATTGCTAGCTGTTACCATGATAGTGCTTTCAGACCGATTAAGCACTTACCATCACACATGATGTAAATTACAGCTTAAAATCACACATGACCTAAAGTGAAATTGTAGCTACATTTAGGAATCTTCTGTGGTAAAAACTTTTTGGGTAAATCTCTGGCATATACTTTGATCTCTGCAGCCTTTTCTGCTTCCTCCTTTCTATACTCAGTGGAAAGTCATACTGATTTTTAAAAGAGCCTTCTATCAGCTATAGAGACTTAAGTTCCAGCTGAGTGCAGTTTGCAAAGGAACTTTCCCCTTATACCCATCTCCCCCACCACCACCAAAATGTAGTCATCTTGATTCCGGAGGGAATGCAATGTTGTCTCTTTTTGTGGGCATGAACAAAGGCAGGGGCTGCTTAGGCATTAACATAAGGGCATTTAGGAAAACAACTCTACGAACTAGAGAACATCTTGTTTACTACTTAACGCTACATGATGAAGACAAACTTTATCCTGGAGTTTGCTGGGTCTACTTTCTCCCATCATCTCCATCTGTTATTTGGCTGTGATTTTGACAGCAACTCAGATGGCTAAGTGCTAATCCAGGGCTCCTACATAAGAGTACGTCTGTTAACCCATGAGTTTTGATCAGTCAGTCACAGATTTCATTTCTTTGATGCCAACAAAATAGTTTCCTAGTTTGGTCATAGTTAACAAAGAAAAGCTTCTCCTTTTTCAGGAAGAAGAAAGAAAATAACCCATCTTTCCTCTCTCAGTGGTATCTGATACATTCTCTAGCACTAACTCACTATGGCCACTTCATCCAGAAGTATTAGAACAGAATTAAATGTACTGTATATATTTGCTTATTTGTAGATTTCTAGATCTATGTATAGACTTATAGTTCATTATCTCTCTCTCTGTCTCTCTCATGCACACACACACGCTGACATTACTGATGGCATATTCACCAAACTGTTCACTAAGTACTCACTGCTATTGTATTTAGCTGTTAAGATTATGAGTCATTTTCATTTTGTGTAACACTGTTTTCTAAATATTCTATAATGTTTATATATTTCTTATGAAATAACTAAAACATTTTTTATAAATGTAGATTAAATATCTATTCCCTTATGTATTTCCAACAAAGTTACAAAAAAATGAGCTCAGAAATGAAGATATGTTCCTCGGTCAACTCATGACCTTGATAAATTTGAAAGCCAGGTCAAATTTAGTCTAACCTAGTTGAATCCAACCCTGACTTGCTACTTTTCTTTGGGGAAATGTCTCTGGGGAATTCACCAGCTGTGCTACCCTATATAGTAGCCACTAGCCACATGTGGTAGTAAATGCTAAATTTTTTAAAACATACTTCAACTTCAGTTAGCTCCTCAATCTCTAGCTGTATTTTGATTTGTCAATAGCCACATATGACTACCAAATAGATAGCACAGAAACAAAAGATCCCATCATCACAGAATGATCTAGACACTAATTTAGATGCTTAGCTGCCAAGCAAACACAGATTTGCAATCAGCCACCTGAAAACCTTAAAAAGAAGCCCTGTACCCATTTGTATGAAATAGAAGAATGTGACTCTATTACTTACTCTATCATGCTACATCTGGTTCAGAGAAAGTAACCAAAATTGTCTTCAAGGGATAGTGTGGCTAGCACAGCGTTGCACCAAAGACCCTAATCTGAAGGGTCCCTGAGAAGTCAAAAAAATTAAAATAAAATGAAATATAAAATACAGAAATCACAGAGATTCCACTGGAAATATATGTCATCAGCCAATGCCAGGTATCAAGTGGTTTTCCAAGTAGCTCAGATATCATTTTCAGAGGGACACAACAGTGGAAGCCCCTCACTGCATCTATGTAGCAAAATGCAAACTCATTTACTTTCATGAGGAATCACAGATAGTACTGGTGATGTGATAAGCACAGGCTACACAAATATCCTCAGGGAGTGGTGAGGAGTCCTGTCTGAGCTCAGAGGTGACCATGCTTTAAGTTTACTAATTAGAGCTCAATTTATTTTATAGTATGTATATTTGGCATGCTTATATTATTGCCATATAATATGTGGCAACATCAACACCATCTGGAAACTAAGAAGTGCGGAGTTTCAAGCCTTTTCCCAGATCTACAGGATTAGGGTGATTTGAGCAAGAAACCATAAAAACCCATATTTGCATAAAAACCAGGAATCATGATTTCTCCTCTCATTCTGCTTTGTATTTCTAGAATGTAGGGCAGACAATTCTTTTGATCAGATTTTATGCAGTCTAATAGGTCTGACAAACAGCATATAGTTTGATAAACATTTATTGATTAATCGAAAATCTGAAGTCAGGAGTGGTGGTGTACTCCTGTAATCCCAGCACTTGAGAGGCTGAAGCAGGAGGATTGTTGCAAGTTCAAGACCAGCCTGGGCTACAAAGTGAGCCCCAGACCATCCTGAACTGCATAGCGAGACCCTGTCAAAAATACAAAAAAAAAAAAAAAGAAAAGAAAAGAAAGAAAGAAAGAAAATCTGAGACCTGTGTACTTTGAATAGGTCATCAAAACATCCTGAAGAAATCATGTGCATATTTTAATGTTTCTCTTTGATTTAAAATGCAAAAAAAAAGATTATCATATAGTAATACTAATAAGCAAATAATAAGCCATGCCTGGTTCTTTTGTTCATTACACTGCTATCTAAAGGGCAATCATTTTTAAGGGCTTTTATTGGATAGCTTGAGCAGAATCATGTCCTAATTATAGTTTTCCTTTTTATTTGCCTCTGAGAGGAATTGCACCAGATGAAACAGTTTGAGACTCTATGGTTTGTTCAGCTGTATTAAATGCTTCTAACTGCTGACTTTTATCGTTCTTAACAAGTCAAGACCAGACTGAACGTCTTTGAGGATAATTGTTTTTATTCATTTCCCTTCTTGTATTGCTAAAATGGAGGCAGTATGTAAATTAAGGAAAGAGATTCCAATTCAGTTTTCCCCCAGACCTCTGCTGGTCCTCACAAAGAAGCAAAACCAAATCTCCCCAGTTTGTTTCATATTTCCCTATTCAGTGAGCTCTCCTGCAAAATGAAGTTTCAGACTCTTCAAAGTGATGGTTATGTCACTGAAGTACCTAAATAACTTGTGTGCAAAATCTATTTTTTTTAAATAATGCTGATATACATCTATGTACCTAATTTTCTGTTTTGATCAATGCATCAACAAGGCAATGTGTGAATTACTGGAGTTAACAGCTGAACTTCTGGGTCGTATTCTCAAGCCTACTATTCCTTTGTGTCGTGAGCTTAACATAGAGAAATAAAGCCATGTCACTCTACTGAGACTAACCTCAGCTTCCACGGAAGATTTGGCAATGTCTGTAGGCATTTTTAATTGTTGCAACTGTAGAAGAGAAGATGCTGCTGGTACCTAGTCCATAGAGATTAGGGATACTACTAACCACCCTATAATACACAAGACAGCACATGTGCATGTGCACACACAGAGACAAGAATTATTTGACCCCAAACCTTGGGCTCATCATCACCAGCATTACTCAGCACTGACATACTCAAACAAAAACCATATTCTTCCAGAACATTGGTGACTCTGAACTATGAATTCTTTAACTCAAGATGCAAGAATTTACTGAGCTCTTACTTGATGCTCAGCACTGTTTTCGGTTCTGTGGAAAACGCCAAAGTGTGAAGCATGGTGTTTTACTTACTCTTTCAGAAACTAAAAGCAAATATCTAAGACTCGTAGGACAGTTCCTCATTGATCCATTCCAGTAATTTTCTGCTGCCTCTCAACATGGTACCCAGTCTAATTACGGATGACTCCCTGTCCCCCTGGGATGCCACTTTTCATTCTCATTCACTCCCTTGTTCTGAAGGAATAGCAATTTGCCACTGAATGGTTATTAGCCTTTTTCCCTTTAAGAGACTAAGAAGGAAAAAGCCCACAGGATAATTTTAAAAGTTGTTGCTCTAGTTTTTCTCCAACTTTAGAAATCTCTGTTGGCTTTTAATTAAGAACTTGCATTTAGACTGTGAGATGAACCAGATTTGAAGGATTGTTTTTTTTTTCTTCTCTCTCTCTCTCTCTCTCTCTCTCTCTCTCTCTCTCTCTCTCTCTCTCTCTCCCAGTGAAATGACACTCATTTCTCTGGGAGGGGTTTTCCCCAGATTCTCATTGTTCTACTAAAGATGATTTACATGGAGGTAGCAGACTCTTTGATTGGGGTGAGTGGTCAGGGTAGACATACTGAGCCTTCCCTCTTAGAAAGTAGGAAATAAACATCCTCCAGATACTGAACTTAGATCCTCACAAATTTCTGTGTGGAATGGCCTGGAGGTGGGTAAGTTCAAGTCTATAAGAGCAACTGCAGGAGCTATGACATAACCTAAAATGTGCCCTGAATCTGACTCAGTCTGTCAGCTGTTTCTGAAATCTGCAAGGCACATTCTAGCCCACTCCTTCTCCTCCATTGGCCTTGGAAACTTAATGCATATTTAAAAGGCTCCATGCTGAAGTACACCCATTCCCTCAGTTCTTTGGCAGCCATGCTTTGGGGCCTGATAACATTTGCTTATTTTCATTGGTCCATTTGGTTCAGTTGTACTGAGACTAGTCCCTTGGAATACATCCTCTCATGACTAAAATTCACAGGTTTGCAAGTGAAAATGAACTTAGAATTTATCAGATGTAACTTGATAGTTGATAATGAAGTAAACTAAGCTTGGGTCCAAAGAAATAATGAACACACACACAGACACACACACATACACACAAACACGTATCTACTTCATGATTGAGTTGGAAAAATAATCTCAGTTCTACTGCATTACTCTGGCCATTGATTTTGAGAGATGAATAAAATATGGTAATTCTGAAAGCACATTCTGTATCATAAGGAAAGGATTTGAGTATCTATTTTAGCTTAATAAGGCTATAATTTGGTAAAAAAAAATTATATGGCTTTTTGTGTATCAAGAAAAATATGATGTTGAAGATCTCATTTCTCCTGTAGAGCTGTGAACATTAGAAATGCTAGTGTATATGTCTGTATGGTTGAGCATGTTAAGGAATCCCCGCCAGTGTGTGAGAGTTAGCTCTTAGGGGCCACCGTGAAGTGACTCCAACTCTGCTCTACAGCTGTCTCAAAGTAGCTCAAGATCGGCCATAGTGGAGTGATTCATATCACAAAATCTGCAACAGCTAAAAACTGGGGTTACTGATTCCAGAAAAGCTGGTTGTTAAAACGTTTACCAGAACACCATTTGATGAGTCTATACACATTGGCTCACTTGAAAGTATAGTCTTAGTAATTCCACAAGGGTAAATTTAAGTCATTTGTAGGAAACAGACACACTTTTAGACCATAATGTTTAGTGAAATAAATTAGACACACAAGGTTAAATGTTGCATAATTTATCTTTCATGAGAATTCTAAATAAGTAATTAGCAAAGTAAAAGAGAGATATTAGGAAATAGATAGGATCTTTTGCAAAAAATAAGGGGACCAAGAAACGGAGGAAAGGGAGAAGGATGGGTGGGAAAAAGGGTGAAAAAAAATAAGTCATATTGTATAAATGTACTATAAGTTCCAACTCCTCACAAGGCATGTAATCATGCACTGCAATCAGCTACCAATAAAAATTTAAATTTAATTTTTAAAAATGAAGCAAAAATATATTCAAGTTGTTAAGCACATGAAAAAAGGTAAACATATTGCCAATTTTGAACTGCTGATACGAGTTTTATTTGTGTTTATAGAGATTGAAAGTGAGAATACAGTACATTTTTTAAAGTTGAAGATTACTATTTGTAGTTGTTAAGCTAAAGAGCAAAGAGAAAAGCATATATCCAGATTTGCCAGGCAATACTTTAATATTACATGAGCAGAAGACAGAGGCCCCATTTCTATGGTTTCTTGTGTAATGAGACAGAGCACATGGCCAATCACATCTCATATTCTATGAGCAGTTTTAACCACTAAAAATAATTTTTAAATGTTTCTTTATGACTCTGAGAGGATTTGTGCTCAAAGAACAGTAAAAAGCAAGTACCACATGACAAGAGCACACAAGTTTCAGACCTAATTCGTGAAGGATATATAATATTTACAAGTCCTATATATATTATTGCCAATTACTTTTGTTTTTGCAAATCTCTCTGAACTGAATATGGTTCTCTTATGATTGACTTCAGTCATGGTTTTCATGGTAAAAATGGAGTACTTTTACTTAGTGGCCAAAACCATTGCTGGTGTATTACATGTGATAATCAGATCGCTCCCCTTGCTCTCATATACCCACCTTATAAAATGGAACACAAGTCATACTAAATCTTTATTAAAAAGAGACCAAAGGTCAGTTAGAATTAATACAAGTGATAATATAAAGTGGTTGGGTTTTATATACTGGAACTGTGAATGCAGGCACCATGTTTTACAACAGCCTTATTGAGATAATTCACAAATCCTATATTTAATTCATATAAAGTGTACAATTTAATTGCATTCGGTGTATTCAGGCAATTTTTTATCCATCACCACCATCAATTTTAGAACACTTCAATTACCTGAGAAAGAAACCCGCAGCTGGGAACTGCAGCACAAACCTATAATCCTAGCGCTCTAGGAGGCTAAATTGGGAGGATCACAGCTTTGAGCCCAGCCTGAAAACTTAGTCACAGTAAAATTCTGTCTCAAAAAAAATTTTTTAAAGAAACCCACATCATTTAATCATTCCCTCTGGTCCCCCAAAACAGTACCCCCTCAACATGCCCTAGTGCTCTCACACTCTACTTTTTCCTCTATAAATTTCCCTATTCTGGACACTGTATAAATGGAATCCTATAACATGCAGCATATTGTGACTGGCTTCTTTCATTGGGCATAATGTTTTCAAGGTTTATTCTAGCATGTGTCAATGTGCATTTCTTTACGATGACAAATGACATTCCATTATACGGATGTACTATATTTTGCTGTGCCATTTTTCAATCAATAGGCACAATGTTGGTTCTATTTTTTTAGCTATTATGAACAACACTGCTATGAACATTCACATTTAAGTTTTTGTGCAGACATATGTTTTCATTTGTCTTTAGTATATAGTTGCTGGATCACATAAATAAATTTTCCGGGTCACATGGTGACTCTGTTTAACCTTTGAGGAATTGTCATGCTGTTTTTTTAAAACAAGTACATTGCTTTGCATTTTATCACAGCTGACACATTTATACAACTTCAATACCCAGAGAAACTGTGGAATCCCTCTTAAACCTAAGCTATCCCACGAGCTGAGGATATAGCTCAGTAGCACAGCACCTGCCTGGCAAGTGCAAGGTCCTTTGATTCCCAGTACGGGGAAAAAAAAAAAAACCCTAAGTCTCCTTTTAATATTTTCTTTGCTTTATCTTGTCCATTTGTATTTATTCATAAGTTTCTCATTATATAAGTAATTCAGCTACATTGACTCCTCTACTGTAATACTTTTGACTTTCTAGTCTGAAATAGTCAATATTTTGGTAGCAGGAAATGTTGAGGATGAATCACAGGGTTTCATGCATGGTAGGCAAGTGCTCTACCACTGTTCTATGTTCCCAGCTCTCAACACTTTTAGGGAATATTTATCTTGAATACTGTAATGGAA
This sequence comes from Hydrochoerus hydrochaeris, assembly GCA_004027455.1. Classification (NCBI taxonomy): domain Eukaryota; kingdom Metazoa; phylum Chordata; class Mammalia; order Rodentia; family Hydrochaeridae; genus Hydrochoerus; species Hydrochoerus hydrochaeris. The sequence goes on from PVLA01000045.1 coordinate 929,089, forward strand.
ACTATTGTGGTGATTGCTGAGGTTTGATATTACTAAGACAAATTCACATACAATAGCTGAAGTCAGGTGAAGGTGCCTCGTTTAGTATTTAGAGAACAGAAAAACGTGGTTCTAGTTGTTTGTAGAATCACAGTGAAGTAAAACTGCATACTTTTAGACTCTTGTGGACTATACTCAGTAAATGACTCTTGGAAAAACATACTCTAAAGGATATTATCGGTTAACAAAAGAAAACTGACATTAATCAGCTGTGATATGCTGGTACTCTCCATATTCCCTGCTTCTCTTTGGATGAGTCACAGCTGCAGTAATGACTGTGCCTTTCAGGGAAGCAGCAGCAGCATGCACTATCTTTCCAGTTTGTCCATTTATTCACCTTCCCCATATGTATGGACCACCTTTAGTTACTGCCCACAGGCAAAATTTTCAGGTAAGCTACAAAAAATTTCCGAAGAATCACATACAAGAAGAAAAATGGCCTTTATTTTCTCTTGGAAAAGCCAAATATATCTAATAATACTTGTTTTCTTCAGCTATCTCAAAGCCAAAATAAATGACTCATTTAGGAACAATAAAGTTGGTACAATATTATCCTCATGGACCCCACAGAACTTCATTTAGGTCATGTATTTCCACCTGCCATAACTCTTCAGCACTTTGTTTTCTCTTCTTGTAGCATCCCTATAATGATGTGGTTACAATCAGACCTTCTTAATATTGCTAAATGAAAAAATTATTAAGCTCGAAAGAAATGTGACAGTATTTAAAATATAGATTTCTTTTAATTGGCACTGAGGACGACACTTGGGAGATACCATCACTAAAGTACATTAATCCTGCTATTGACAGAAGCCCACCTCACATCACTGAAAGATGACACATTCAGAGAGCAACTCACCAATTCCACACACCATTGCCACAGTATGGTGTGTGAACAGGAAATAAGGAACACTCCATGCCACTGAATTGGTAGTAAATGAATTTAGAGGGACACCAATGCAAAATTTTCGTATATCATTTGTTTACCCTCTTGACACTGATATAATTGCAGGTGAAAATTTGCACAAGTGTTTCTATGGTCAAGAAGATCAGGACTTCAGTTCTTCATACTGAACTCTCTTATTAGAGTTCAGTACACATAGGCTACTCAAGTAATTTTCATGAAGTGTTAGCTTACTGTGAAGTGCCACTACAAGTAGATTCTCTTTAAATTACAAAAATCTCTGAGCAGTGAAGAAGGGTAATGAATCAAATCCAATCCTGTGACCTTCCTAATTAATTTCAGAAGTTGTCTTGTCATCTGTCTTCAATTTTTTTTTAAAGATGAATTTCATCCTTCAAAGACAAGCCTAATAACGTGAGATTCTGAGTTTTTCCAGTAGGATTCTCAACAAATTACATCATACTATTTAATTTCCTTTCAGATTTCTACCACAGTCAATTTTACCTAATTGTCTAGGTTTTAGGGATGTTGTCAAGACCAATACCAACAAGTTGATATTTGAGATCATCTTATGTTTAAATTAAAATGCTTCACAAATATGTATGTGTAACCCAGCCGAGGATGATATCTTTACTTTTATCTCATGAACTTTCTATTTAAGTAGTTTGTATTTGGAAGGCATTTCCTTTTGAATTGCAATTGGACAGCAATGACTTTCAAATTCTCCAGGAGATATAATAGATACTGAAGCAATACATGGAAAGAATATAGCCTCTGGAGGCAATACGACTGTGTTTTAAGTTATGTGGCCATAATTTTAATACAGTCTGACTCCTGTTTTCCTTATTTGTGCAAAACAATCCCCATTCTCAATTTTTGAGTAATATCAAAAAAATAAATTGAATAAGCCATAAAGTACCTGACATATCACCAGACATCAGACCAAACACACCTTCCCTTCCTTTCCCCTTCACTGGTTGCAGCAAGAAAGATCATAGTTGCAAATCAATCTTTGAATTAAAAGGATTATACATGGAACTATTGCTGCCCTATACAATTACCTACATTAACAGATTCTATCCATTCATGAAGCTGAGTGTAAACAAGTACTAAAGTAAACACTGTAAAATCACCATATTCTTCATACCTTCTTCCAAATGCATTGTGTTCTCTAATCCCTTTCACAGTAAAAATATATGTGGGTAGGAGAGTCAAATCCTTTTAACTCATTCTGCTGACATTGTAACTTTATTACCAGGAAATATCAGTCAATGGTCTACTTCTGCAAGATAGATACCACAGTAACCCTGTCACTCACTCATGCTCTGAAAATGGATTTGAGGTAGGACGTCTCGGTTCAGAAAAAGTTTTAAAGAAGCCCACTGCATTCAGGTGCAGTCCCGAAATCTAAGTTCTGCTTGAAGAGGTCAATGCCTGCCAAATTTTCTTTAAGTCCCCATCTCTTCTTTTTTCTCATCCCTTCCTATTCACCCTGTCCTTTTCTGGCTCAGCATTAACAAGCATCAGAGTTCCAAGGCCTATTTCTTAATATGAAACCCTATTTTAGCCTTGACATCACCAAGGGTTCCAGCATGAACTCCCCAGGGTTTTAACTTTGTCACTCTACAAGCAGCCTCCACATCTCTTGGTCCAGGGTTTTGTTTTGTTTTAGCCCTCTGAAAACCAGGATATTTAAGAACATGGGTACAAAATAGCGTTTTCATTGTACTGGTCAAAGATTTTGTGGAGTACTTTATGAAGCACTCTTTGTGGAGTGCTAAAAGATGCTGGCATGAGAGATTTAAATATTCTCAGACTATCTGATTTTAGCATGTTTAACCCTCAAGGCAGATCTTTATGTGATGTACACCATGCAAAGCATCAGGAGGAATTTCCAAAACTAACTCTGATTGTTGAAGGGTTTAAAGAGTGAACACAGTGAGAATAATGTATAAAATTAAGTTCTATTTTGTGTATTTCATTCTTTGTCCCTATATTAGGATGGGTTAACATGTATATAATTAAATATGTCAAATTTATTTGTATAAATATTGCTAGATTGGAATATGTATATTAACTTTCTTAGAATCTGCACCTATAACACGCTTCATCTGTCATATACTTGTCTGCTCACAACTCCAAAAAACATAAAGCAAGAGTATATAAACTATTAATGGTTCATGAACCATTAATAGTTGAAATCATCAACTGCCTGGTTATGTAAGTTAATTAATTTGTGTTAGCATACATTTTATTAATGTCTTCATAATTCCCCTTCTCAACTATGTATTTATTGATATTTTGCATATATTATTGAAACAAATGCAAGTAAATACAACATACATCTTTAAATATACTAATTTGAAAAAAAACAGTGGGTTCAAACTTTGTAAGCTTTTACTGCCATTCTGCTTTAATATATTTAATAGAACTTATATTTTATACTGGAATGCTTTTTCTCCTTTACATAAAGGAGAAGAAAAATCAATCTGAAAATAAAATTAAATTGATCAAATTGAAGAGACATACATAAAGTTGCAAGTTCTCTATTAAGAATCACTCTTCCTCATCTTTGTTTCACCAGCTATTTCTATCACTCACCCTTCTACCTCTTTCTCCCAAGTCGGTTTCTTAAATGCCAATATTTAAGGCAGTAGGCTCACTTTTAACAATAAAATAAAAGAGGTTCTTCCTGGGTATAGAGGAGTGAGTTTTCAAATATTTCAGTAAGAGAGAAAAAGGAGCAGGGAGAAAATATTTTGCTTTTATTACTATTATCCATAAACTAAAGCAAGCAAACATTTTAACCACACTGCTTTGTTCTTTTGATCTTTACCTTGATAAGTATGTCTTTCTCTGTGCTCTTCCCATCTCACTGTAACTCACCAGCAGCTCATGCATAGAGCTATGTTTTCAATAATCAGGGCCTATGTTTTCAATAATTTTCCAACCAAAAGACATGCTTCATTTTTTAACTGGAGCATAACTAATATAGCAGATGAAATCTGGGCCTTGTAACATTTGAGCTGGCCTCAGCCGAGAGAAACAAGGTGGCATCAGCCTCCTCTGCTGTAGTCTGCAGCCAAGGAGCAGCACCAGGACACAAGTGACATGCATATCACATGCATCAAAGTGGAAGCACAATCTGTAAGGCAATAAGACTCTCTCACGTCCCAGCATGGGTGCTGGCCCTGAGCTGCAGTGGCAGTAATTGACATAGTTGCCCAATGCTAAAAAACAAACTCAAAAACTATTCTCATTAGACGTCCCCCTGCTTTGTGACTCTGTTATTGTAAAACCCAAACACTGAACCCCATACCAGCGTGGCTCTGTTTTTAATTAGTTCTGATGGCATTGGGCTGTAAGCCAAAGAAAAAATGAACTTCCTGTGACTGAGGCTTGTTGCTCAGTATGTTGCTTCCTTCTTAGAGAGATTGTTTTCACAACATTTTATGAAAAGGACTACTGACAGAAATAATATAAGCTTTTACTGCTTTTGATTTTTTTTTCAGGCCCATAAAGTACAGCCAAATGTCAGATTTGTTGCTTACAATGCCATTATTTAGTCTTTTGTGTGACCCAATTGACTTGTCTTTTGATTAAAGACATCCTACCCGATTAATTTTTTTTAATGGAGAAAACACAGGCTTCTGTTAAAATTTTAAGACCATGAATGTTTTAGTGTTTCCACTAAATTAATTCAGTGATATATTTTTACTGCCTGGGTCATTGACGGCAGAGTGTTATAATTGAGATACTGGTGAGGTCACCTTCTGAAAACAAGGGGAAAAAGGGCAGATGGAAATTCCAGCCAGATAAAGAACTATTTAGATAAATGCCAGAATCCTGTTCAAGAGCAACCTTCCTTGGCTGATGACATTTTACCTCTCTAGGGCCTTTGGAGTATCCTTATCATTTGGGAAATTTCTCAACTTCATGAGTTTCACCTCTTCTAGGTAGCAGCTGGATATTTATTCTCCAGGTTCCTCTTGGAGTTTGTCAAGATCTTAGAATCTGCACATCAGACACTCCCTTCAGGACTGCAGTTTGGAAGCCAGTGAAAGGACAAAGTAGATGCTGTATAGACCTCATTCTTGGCAAATAAACATAAAGATACTCAACACTCAGGAGCAATGATGATCTACATCCTAGCTGGTCCCTTGATCAGTGGCCACAGCACCCTGTGCAAAGATGTGTGCAGAGGAAGTAGTTATGAGTTGTCTTCTAAATCCATGCAGTCATGGGTACCCTGCCTGGCTGCAAAGCCTCTGAGTGAGACTTGCTGAACCTCTGGGAGATTCAGTGAGCTGGCCAATTGCCTTTTCTCTTTGAATGTTTTAATTGCAAGTTTAATATATTTAATAGATATGGGACCATTACAGATCTTATTAGTTGGACTAGGAATATAGTTCAGTAGTCGAGTGCTTGTATGGCATGCACCAAGACTTATTTGATCTCCAATGCTAAAGGAAGGAAGAAGAGATGTTCTTGCCTTGGTAACTTGTTTTTCTATAATAGTTTTCTCATTTCATCATATTTTGTTAAGCTTTTGTTGTTGTTGTTGTTTTGTTTTGCTGCATTACTGGTGATTGAACCTAAGGCCTGTTTTCTGAGCTACATCTCCAGCCCTTTCCTTAAAAAAAGGTTTCTTTGAGACAGGATCTTTCTATGCTGCAAAATTGTGGGCTGAGCTTGAACTTGGCAATCTTCCCACATTAGTTTCCCAGTGAGCTGAATCATGTATATTATTAAATTTATTGATTTAAAATTGTACGTAATATGCTTTCATAATTATTTCCCTACTTATATTACTTAGAATGGATTTTGTTATTCTCAACCAGGAGCTTTGGTAGAACCATGTAGTATATAACCTATTCTTCAAGTAAAAAGATAATAGCATTGTTTTAAGAAGTGGTGAAAAAAACGCCTTTGCAGTCAGTAGGGCATAGTTTGAAGTCCTAATTCTTACACTTAATAGCTGTATGATCTTATGACAATTGCTTAATTCCTCTGAGCACCTTTGAAAAGTGAACATCATTATTCTTTGGCTATAGCTCAGTGGTAGTACACTTGCCTTCATAGTGAGGCCCTGGGTTGGATCTCCAAAACAGCAAAAAGAAAAAAATAATGAGGAGTATAATTCATAACTTACAAGTGTCCTGGGAAAATAGACTGAAGTATGGTTACAATTATTATTATTATTATTATTATTGAGAGGCATTTTTAAAAATTCTTTTTCTGTTCAAGTTTTTTGAGGTTTTTCGTTGTTGGTGTTTGGGGGTTATTGTTTTGGGTGCATTGGAGCTTTAACCCAGGGCTTGTCATTTGCTAAGCAAGCAATCTACCACTGGCCTATATTACCTGCCTTTAAATTTTATTTTGAATAAATAGGCTTTCACTTTTTTGATTGCAAGTTTTTTGATTGCAAGGTAATCATTATATTATAGAGTCGCCAGGGATTATTTCAGTCTTCTCCACGATTCTAAAAGAATACATAATTGCTTATTGTTTTCTGTAAAAGACCAGAGAAAGAGATTTTCATTCAAAGTTTAATCACATATACAAGTACTTTCTAATCAAACTACAATAATTTTTACAATACATAAGTAACTGTTCCTTTTGAAAACATTAAGAAGACTGTTGAAGTTCTATATATCCTTCAAAGCTACTATAAATACCATGTCTTTCAGATCTGTTTTCCCATCCTTTCTGTCTTGTCTTCTCTGAACACTGATATTACTGTCTCTTGTGACAGGTACCATATCCTTGCTTATGTGAAGGTTAGATGTTTACATGACTTGACTCCTCTCATCAGCATAATATAAACTCCTTAGGATTAGAATTCATTTCTGTGTCTGTAGAACATATCATCTGTACTACTGCAACATTGGCTTTATAAGTGTATTGAAAGGTCTTTGGAGATGCCAATATTTCTTATTTATTAGTGACTAGTACATATTTGTTGAATTGAATTAATAATATTAAATTAAATTTTTCTCTAATTTCCTCTTTTTATTTTTCATTTATTTTTCCTTGTATTCAGTTCTTCTTTTATTCTTTAAGAATTTGTAGTCTTCAGTGCTTATCTCCCCCAGAAAGTATTTATGAAAATAAATTCTCTCGTTGTAGTCATTGGTGCTGGTCACTTTATTATTGCTTTTAAATAATCTCTGCAAACTGGTAATAAAACATTTTCATTATAGCGTACAGTTTAAACTAGCTATTGCTGTTTCCTCCTCCCAACATTTACATCTGGGCAGCTGTTGTGTTAAATGTGCTGCCCATTCTTGTAATTTCTCCAACTTATTAAGGAAATTCTTATTAATCTATGTTCTGCAGCACTTCCAGGTCAACTCTCCTTTCAGTTTCTAACCCTCTTCATTTTGTTTAGCTATCAGTAACATTATCTTCTTAGTTCTATAGTTTAACCACCTTAATTATAAATAAATTATGACCCTGGGACCTTTCTTCTTTAGTCTCTATTACCACATTTCTTTTTGACACATCCATTGGTTCCTCACAAAAATGGTACATGAAAATTTTTTAAAGTTTCTAACATGCAGCTTTTCTCTGTTACTTTCTATACAAGAAATGATCCTGATTCCTCATTTTTTTCATGGCAGAAGGCACATGTTTTCTCAATGACTATGTTACTATTAGCCAGTGAAGGCTTATTTTACAAGGAAAATGTTTAAGTACTTAGTAACCTCTAAGACAGTGGGATATAAAAAGTCTGAAGTTTGCTGACTGACATGAACACACTCAATGACCTCAACCATTTCTTTTCTTACAATAGTATGTTTCTCGCCACCAAACACCCACTAAAATGTTTTCTGTTACATAAGTGTTGTTAACTGTTTTTAGATCACACACACCTTTGAAAAGTTGATGTGGGTTTAGAATTCTTTACCCACAAAATATACATGTGTTCACATACATAATTATATGCACCCAATATTACAGGATAAAAAGACCCACTGATGTCTCTCTCTAACTTTCTTGGATGGTAATCCCAGTTAAAACCTTTTATTGAAGTAAGAAAGTGGTTTTTTTTAAAAAGTAGACTCATTAAACTAACTACATCTCTTGAAACAACTGAGGAAGTCATTGTACATCATATCAAGATGATAAAGCGAACACAGAGATAAATTTACTTTCAAGAATGAACCAATGTAGAGGAATCAGGGTGTCTGATACTTCAGAATGTCAAAAACTTTACCTGTTGGTTGGTCATATTAGTGCTCAACGACAAGCATTTTGTAAGAAAATATAACGTGGGTCTTATCCAAAGGTTATGACTTCATTTACACTGCTATTGGGCAAGCACGACAAAGCATATGAATAAGAAAATAAGCCCAAGTATGGTAGGGTAGAAATAAGGAGTAAATGCAGTTTTTTGGTTTTTTTTTTTTTTTTTTTTTGGTACCGAGGATCAAACTCATGACCTCACGCTCACCAGGCAAGTGCTTACAACGGTGAGCTAAATCCCCAGCCCAACAGTATCTATTTTTGCATTTGCACAAAGGTACACTTTGTAGTACAGTTCCAAGTGCAAATATTAAATAGCCATGATAACAATAACATTATCCATAATAATTCTGATGTCTTAAAGGGGAATTTAAAATAAATGAAATGTTTTATGCAGCCTACAAAATTAATTTCAAAATTTTAGCTCTATCACTTTAGTATTTTACAAAATGCTTGCTCTTAGTTTGTGCAAATATATAATTACACTGGATAAATACGAATATACCTAAATGTGTGCATGGTCCTATAAAATATTTGTTGATACTCAAAATAATTTTAATTAGAATTGCCTTGGGAGATAAAACAAGTCAAGGAATGAAGTTACTCATTTTAATATTACGCTTTCCTTTAGTACTTGAGTTTTTAGCTTTGGAATTTATCAGGTTAACATATGTACTTTAAAGCTAACTCATGAAAAGAAAAAGATCATGAGGAAAATTTCAGCACTGTATTGACTAAAATGAGCTTATCCTTGAACTCAGAAATTCCCCGTTTTAGCTTTCTGCCCTAGAGAAATATGTTTAGTGATTAAAAGGAAAGCCTAAAAGGAAATATTGTTATTTCTAAAAACAAAAATTTTATGTACTGTTTTAGTAGTTTTCTCTGCTATGGAATTAAAATGTAACATTAAAATATTTACACTATTCACAATAATGTTTTAAATATTTATTCATAATGATATATTAAAATATTCATAGAATATTCCATGGAATTTCTACTAATTAAAAAGAAAGGAGTAGGATAATGGCATGAAATTGAACAAAAACACACTAACAGGTGACCTGAGCAGGTTTTAGGAAAAGACTTATGCTGAGGTCAGCTGCTGTATACATGTAAATGTGCAGGTGCAAACAGGTTGGTGCATCGCAGAGGTATAGAAAGATACATTTCAACCTGTTACTGTTTATGGAGAGTTAAAGGAGAAAGATGAAGAATTTCCCTCTTCAGTATTAAATGACAAAACATGTTTTTAAACGTTGGAAAAAGTAAATTTTGATAACAATTATTCAATGCTAAGAGTACAGATAAGTAAGCAGATCTTTAAAATAGAAAAAAGTAATATCTGAAATGATATATTTTTCTTGGAACAAAATTTTAAGGATAGTCTTTCACCATGAAATATGAATACTATTTATGATGATAAACAGAACACAGATTCTATCTAAATACACATATAAGCTTGATTCTATCTATATACACATACAATGTTACCATCAAAAAATAATATCTTGTTCCACAAACTTTTCTTCTTTATTTATTTTGAGATTCTCACCCAAAATTATGTTTATTTATTGTCTCAAGACAAAAAAATAATAAATAGTAGAAACATCTCAAAACATGTAGGCCATAAAATTTTTTTAAAAGAAAAACATCCTTCATCATTTTTGTCCTGGCAAATTCACAGATGTCTATGATTAATAAGTTACTAAGGTACAATTTTTAAAGACAAGATAACATATTGTCATAAATGTTCAACCTACCTTGGCTGCTTTTTTCAATTAAACACTTACTATCTGCTCCTTTCTGAATGTCTCGTATACTGAAGTACCATATGTGAAGAGATTTTAAAGCTATTAAATTGTTAATTTTAAAATTTCCATGGTCAGTCAGTTCTTCACAGTTGCCAACCTTCTCCCAACTGAATTAAAAACTCAAAATTAAAAACTCAAAACCTCAACCAAATTCATAAAAGAAATAATCCCAGGCCCTGCAAACTAGACCTTCCCTCAGCACACCCCAGACCTCATCTTTCAGTCTCCCCAAATCTCAAACTCTCCACTGTATGTGCCCCACTCCATGCTTCATTTTCAACATGCATGGATGCCACCTGGATTCATGGTCTGTCCCTTTACTTGTCCTTCTGCAAAGATGTGCTTGATTTCTCATTTCCTTTCTCAAATACCATTCTCAGTGAAGCTGTTTATGCTTCATTTTCCTCAACAATACTTATCACCATCTAATATATGAAACATTTCATTTAATGTTTGCATGTTCATCACAGCTTTATTTTTAACGACAAAAAAGAAAACAAGGTACTCAGAAAACAGGAGAATTAAGAAATCAACTGAATTTTTTTATTTTAAACAGAAAAGAAAAACAAAAAAGACAAACAACAACTACAACAACAACTGTCCTCAAAAAACAATAGAGGCTTTCAAAACAAGATGATAAGTACTTAACAGTGGTTGTTATATTGCATGTTGTTATCTTCAAACAAGTTGCTTAGATTAACAGATACAGCCATGCAAAATTGATCAAACTATATGAGTATTAACTGTTCTTTTTCAAGAAATAATAGAATTTGAAAAATAATCATCTTAGCTATCTTATGTGTGTGTATATTGTATATATATATATATACACACACACACACACACAAATTTATCTGCTTCCTTTTCCCTTCTTTCTTTTCTTCCATACCATATCCCAGTTATTTTTTTCCCAATGAGCAGTTTCTTACCCTTTATCAGTATCTATTGCAGATTTTAGATTTTATTTTCTCCTTCAGTTGCTTACACTAAGGATATAATATGATATTTACACATATGAGTCTGATTTATTTCACTTATGAGTATGGTCTCAAGACACATCCACTTATCCATAAATGCCTCAATGTGATCCTTCTTTATACCTGAATAGTACTCCATTGTATTAAAATACCACAACTTTTTTATTCATTCCTCAGTTGATGGTCATTTGGGCTGTTTCCAAGATTTGGTTATTACAAATTGTGCTGCTACAAACATGAGTGCACATATATCATTGTGGTATGATATTTCCAATTCTTCAGGAAAAGTGACCAGAAAGGGAATAGCTGGGTCAAATGGGACTTCTAATCCTAGCTTTCTGCAGAATCTCCACACTGATTTCCACAGTGCTTGCACCAGTCTACACTCTCACCAACAGAAGTGTTCCTGTTTCCCCACAGCCCCTCCAGCATTTGTTATTTGTTGATTTCTTGATCTTGACCATTCTTTCTGGAGATGAAATCTCAGCACTGTTTTAATTTCCATTTCCCAAATGAAAATGATGCTGAATAGTTTTTATATTTATTTGCCATTTGTATTTCTTCATATGAGCATTTTGTATTGATCTCAGGTGCCATTTGTGTGTTGGGTCTTTGGATTTGAGGAGCCTGATTTTTTTGAATTCTTTATGCATTCTAGATACAGTCTTTTGTCTTAGGAACTGTTAGCAAAAACTTTTTCCCCATCTGTGAGATTTTTTTCACTCTATTGGTGATTTCTTTTGATGTATAGAAACTTTTTAATGAGATGAAATCCCAGTTGCTGCATCTTTGAAGTACTTCCCATGTGGTTTCATTTTTGTTCATGAACTATCTGCCTACCCCTATGTCTTTGAGATTTCTGCCAGGTTTATCTTTCAGTAGATTTAGTGTTTCTGTTTTACTATTTAGATCCTTGATCCATTTTGACTTGTTTAGTACATGATGATAGATATGGGTCTAGTTTAAGTCTTTGGCATGTGCAAAGCCAGTTTTTTCAGCAGCATTTATTAAACTGGCTATCTTTTTTCCAGTGAACATGTTTGACCACTTTGTCAAAGATAATACGGCTGAATGTGTTTGTAGTTGTGGCTATATCTTCTATTCTGTTCCATTAATCCTCAGGTCTGTATTTTTGCCAGTACCAAGATGATTTTACTACAATAGTTTTGTAGTATAATTGCAAATAAGGGATTGTGATGCCTCCTGCCTTGCGCTTTTTTGCTCATGATCATCTATCCTATTCTAGGTCTCTTCTGCTTTCAGATGAATTTGAGAAATGTTTTCTCCAGATCTGTGAGGTATGCTAATGGTATTTTGATCAGGATTACACTAAGTCTGGATGAAAGTTTTTGGAGCAGGGCTATTTTCACAATGTTACTTCTTCCTTTCCATGAGCAGAGAATATCTTTCCATTTTCATACATCCTTTTATATCACCTTTTTCAGAGAAGTATGACTTTCAATGTATAGATCTTTTATTCCTTTGTTAGACTGATTCCTAAGTATTTCAGTTTTTTGGATGCTATTGTGAAAGATATTTCCCCAAATTCAATTTGACTTTATCATTTGTGTATAGGAATGCTATTGATTTTAGAATGTTGACTTTGTACTCAGTTATATTGCTGAACTTGCTTAGTTAAATCTAGTAAACATTTGGTGGAGTTTTGGGGGTCTTCTGTGTAGAGTATCACATCATCTGCAAATAATGATACTTTAATTTCATCCTTTCTTTCCTTATCGCTTTCATATCGCTTTTTTGTCTAATTACTATGGTTAATTTTTCCAGAACTGTATTGAATAGGAGTGGTGACAGTAGACACCCTTGTCTTGTTCCTGATTTAGAGTGAAAGTTTTCAGTTTTTATTCATTTAGTAAGATATTGACTGTCGGTTTGTCATAAATGACTTTTACCAGATTGAGGTACAGACTATCTACTCCAATTTTTGTAGGGTTATTATCATGAATGAGTATTGTATTTTATCAAAGGTTTTTTTCTGCATATATTGAGATGACCATGTGAATTTTGTCTTTGACTCTGTTAATATGGTGTAGTACATTTATTGATTTGCATATATTGAACTATCTCTGAATTCCTAGGATAAATCTTTGTCAAGGTTTATAATCTTCTTGATGATTTGTTGCATTATGTTTGCTAGTGTTTTTTTGAGGATTTTTTTTCAACTACATACATTAAGGAGATTGGCCTGTAGCTCTCTTTTTTGGTTGTGTCTTTCACTGTTTTTGGTATCAGGGTAATACTTGCCTTTAGGAATGAGTTAGGAAGAACTGCTTCTCTTTCAATTTCCGTAAAGAGTTTGAGGCATATCAAGATTAAATTTTCACTAAATTTCTTGTAGAGTTCAACCATGAATCCATCAAGACTTGAGCCTTTCTTTGCTGGTAAGTTTTTAGTTACATTTTCAAATTCATGCACTGATATTGGGTCACTCAGAACTTTTATATCTTCTTGATTCAGCTTTGATAATTCATGTTTATCTAGGAATTTATCATTTTTTTCTGTTTTCCATCCTATGAAAGTAAATATTTTTGAAGTAGGTATTTATGATCCGAATTTCTACAGGATCTGTGATAATTTCACCTTTTTTCTCAATGCATGAGTTTGACATTTTTCTTTCCTTTTTTTTATAAGGTTGGATAGGTGTTTATCAATTGTGTTCTGTAAAATAACTAATTCTTCAATTTATTAATTATTTTTGTTATTTTCTTAGACTTAACTGAGTTAATTTCTGCTCTGATCTTTATAATTTTCTCCCATCTATGGGATTTGGGCTTGCCTTGCTCTCCTGTAACTAAAGCTTTAAGTATAGCATTAGATTGTTTATTTGTGCTCTGTTTTCTTGGTGTGAGAATTCATTGCTATATATTTCTCTCTTAGGACTGCTTTCATTGCATTCCACAGATTTTGGTATGTTGTATTTCTATTTTCATTTGACTGTAGATATTGTTTAAATTTTTTTGCAAATTCACCTAAGAACCATTGATTGGTGAGGAAGGTGTATTTTAATTTCCATGTGTATGAATTTTTTGCAGTTTCTTTTGTCATTTGTTTCCAATTTCTTTGCATTATTGTCAGATAATATGCATGGGATAATTTAAATTATTTTGCACTTACTTAAGCATGTACTATGAGCTAATATATGGCCTATTTTAGAGAATGGCCCATGTGTAGCTAAGAAAAGTGTGTATTTTCAATTTGTTGGGTGGACTTCTCTGGAAACATCTATTAAATTTATTTGTGCACAAATTTGATTCAGTTATTATTTCTTTGCTGATTTTTTGTCGAGTTGATCTATTCCTTTGTAACAGTAGGGTATTAAGTTTCCCTATTACAATTGTCTTATTGATTATTTGATTTTTCACATCTATTAATATTTGTTTCATATAATTTGGCACAACCATATTTGGTGCATATACATTTATGATTGTTATCTTTTCCTCTTAAAATTTTCTCCTGATAAGTATGTACTGATCTTTATCTCATTTGATCATTTTTGGGTTTTGTGCTGAATGTCTTGGATCTTTATTATTATATGTCTGGGTGCAGATTTATTTTGGCTATAACTGTTTGGGGTTTTTATATGCCTTGCTTATCTGCATGTCAGATTATGTTCCATGCTTGGGAAATTTTCTGCTTTTACTTCTGCAAATAGTTTTTAAATATCATATGTGTTGACTCCTACTTCTTCACTGACACTCATAAATCTAAATTATTTTTCTTTGTATTGTCTTTGAGCTATTGAATTGTTATTTCGTGGTCCCTTGTTATGGTCACTAGACTTGATCCTGTCTTTAAGGTCTGAAAGTCTATCTTCAGCTGAAAAGATTGAGTCTCTGCTCTGCCTCTCCACTACATCCCAGACAGTGAGCTGACTGAAAAATAGTAAGTTTGTGATATGGGACATATCCATTACATCCCAAAGGGCAGGCTGGCTGGAATAGTTTAAGACTTACAGGAACCCCCAGAGCCAGGTGCATAGATACACACACACCCCTGGAGGGGGAAGTAATCAGTGAGGCTAGTAATGTGGAAGCAACTGAAGAAACAGTAAGGAGACAGAAGTTGGACTCTGGAGAACTTCACCAACAGAAGACTAGTCTCAGCCCCACATTCAGAGAACAAGATCTACACAGCACATCTCTGGAATGCAACAAGGACATTATCACAGAATAGTAAACACCAAAAGAAGGAACCAAACCTGTGAGCTTGCCAGCTGCCATCAGGGACTGGTAGTCAGCACTGGTGCGAAGAATATGCCAGCCAAGTTCTAGCTCACCTACTGCCATTGGAGGAGCCTCAGTGTAGCTGTGTGTACCAGGAGAATCCAGCCTTGCACTCCACTGCCTCCCTGGGAACCTAGGATAGGAGAAACCCAAATGCCTACCCACTCCCCTACACTTCAGACAGGCCAAGGTGAGAAGCACCTGTGACATCTCAACTGGTTTGTCCAGAGGAATCCAGGAAAATGTTAAGACAAAGGAGCAAAAGGCAGTCTCAGAATTTCAGCCAACACAGAACAAGTCTAGGAGACACATAAATAGAATAAATTGGAAGTCACACACCTGAAGTTTCTGAATGGATAGCAACTCAAGTAAAGAAACAACCTCATGAGATTTAAAAGTAATCATATCAGAAATAATATCTCATGTAAACGAACAAATGACAAACATAGTGAAGGAAATGCTGAGCATGTCTAAAGAAGACATAGATAAAAAAGAAGAGCATTAGAAAATGATTGAAACTTTTAATAAATAATATAGGAAAGAACTACAATGTATGAAACAGATTCAAAGAGATAACCAGGAAATGAAAGTCTCCTTTGAAAGTTGGCAAAACTGCTTGAAAGAAACTGAAGATAGATTTTCAGACCTTGAAGACAGGATTGCAGCTAGCAATCATGAATGGAAAGATCTCTTAAAAATAACAAGGAACCAGGAAATAAGAATTCAGTTGCTTTAAGACATACACATACAAAAAAAATTTAAGGCTGAAGTCAATATAAATGATATAAAAGCCTATTTATATAAGTAATAGCAGAAAACATCTCAAGAATGGGTAAAGAAACTAAAATATAGATAAGTGAGGTATATAGAATTCCACATAGCCAAACCAAAGTAAATCTACATCCACACACATAATAATCAAGATCACAAAAATTTAGCACAAGAACAGACTATTAAAGGCTGTTAGAGAAAAGAAACAGATCACCTATAAATAAAAAGCAATCAGAATCATAGCAAACTTTTCAACACAAATCACCAAGCAAGGAGAGCTTGGAGGGAAGTGTTTCAAATCCTGAAAGAAAACACCTTCCAACCCAGATTGATGTACCCTGCAAAACTATCTTTCAAAATTGAGAAATAAGATACTTTTATGATAAAAAAACAACTGAAGGAAGTCATGACCACCAGACCAACTCTACAAAGAGTGCTGAAGCATACTTTAGAGAGAAATAAAGATGACTATGGTTCCAGGAACAGTAGCAGAGGAGGATCGCTGAACGGAGGATCAACTGAATGGAGGGGAAAAGTGGGAACAAATGGCAGAAGGGTAGCATGGTAGAGATGAGCCAATGCATGTCAATTATAACCATTAATGTAGATGACCTCAACTCATCAGTAAATAGAAACACAGGCAGAGTGGGCCAGGAGACAGAATCCATCAATATGCTGTATAAAAGAAACACATTTGCCTCAGAAGAAAGTTCATGGACTGAAGCTTGGAGGAGACAAGACAGTGCTCTATGTGATGGGAACCCAGAAAAAAGGAGGGGTGGTTTGCCCATCAACCATGGAATGGATAGGAAATATATGACATTTTTATACAATGGAAAGCTATGCAGCTATAAGGAAAGATAACTGCAAAACTCCTGTAGGTACCTGGATGCAACTTGAGATCATGAGTAAAATGGCTTGGACTCACATGGGTCAATATTGTGTTGTCTCCCTACTATAAAAAAACAAGTAGTATGATTCAAAATATACAGTAGATAATGTGAAGATGAAAGTGGAGGAAATGTTATTTCCTATTATCTTGTTTTGAAATCCTGTGTCATTTTCATTGTTTTGTTTTGTTTTTTCTGTTCTGTTTTGTTTGACTCCATTATGTATTATGGTATGGGCAGCCATTTTAAAGACAACAAAAGGCATTATGGTGGCCTTTGATTGTTGATTTCCTATTATCTTTTTTTGAAGTTCTGTATCATTCTCATTGCTTTGTTTTGATTAGCTTTATTATGTTTTATTTTGTTTGATTTTATTCTCTTTAAAATAGAATTTTTAAAAAAGAAATAAAAATAAATATCTGATATACATAGAATATTGTTTTTCTATTGATGTCATAATAATCTACCATAATTTAGCAGTTTTTAACAAGACAATATTTTTTTCATACCAGCAGATTTTATTTTGGTACCAGGAATTGAACTCAGGACCTTGCTCTTTTCAGGAGAGAGGTGCATTTTTGTATTGTACCTTTTTCATACATAACCCTTTTTTTATTATCTATCCCTCTTCTCCCCCAACAGAAAGTTAGCATTGTCCAGGGACATATTTGTATTTTTGCATGAGTGTTTGCACTGCTCTATCCTCACAACAATACCTGACATTTAGCTGATCCTCAGCTATACACCCAAATAAGATTCTCCTATTAACAATACTTTTTCAAGAATGCTTGATACAAGTGAAAAATAGGACATAGTTTCAGTCTGCAACATGAAGTAACCAATGTTGTTTTTTTGATATACTGTTTTTCCAGACCAGAAGAGTAATAGTAACAGATTTAGATTGGGAAACTGAAATAACTAGAGAATTCTCAAATTCCAGTGAAAACAAATTGAATTAAAGTGTATTTAATACTGATGCTCAGAGCAGCTAGAAAGATTTTGCCAGGAGAATGCTTAGTTGTCTTTCTCCCAATCACTACGCAGTTGTTGATCGCTCAAACTCTCATACAGTTCCTTTGCCTAATTCAATTGCTGAAACAAAAGGCACTAATCATATGACAGTCTACAAATGTCAAAACTTCCAAACCAAAAAAGAAAAAGCTAAAAACAACTTATCAGTAGTTTTTGACTGATAAGAGTCATGTCATGGTGGAAAAATGGTCTTATATAAAAATTTAAATATGCAAAGCTCTAGAATATTTCAGTCTTGGTGGACTAATCAAGTGTATTATGTTTGGGCTGCTAGTAAAATGTATAATCATTGGAACAATTACATCCACCTCTGATAAGGCCTCAGCAGTATACAGCAGCACACGAGTTATATTATTCACTTTCCCATTGGTGGGGGAAAATATACAACATGTGAAACTTAAAGGAGAGGTTTGTTAGGTTCATGATTTCAGAAGGTTCATTTCCTGAGTGGCTGACTTCACAGCAAAAATGACATGGCAGAACCAAATAGTGAGAAAATCTTCTCATTTCATGGCATCCAGCAAGCAGAGAAAGTAGCTAGGAGTCAAAGACAAAAATACACTCTCTTAGGTCAGTCCCCCAGTGGTCTATCTGTTCTGACCGGCCCCACTTTCTAACAGCACATTCAGTCATGAATTCATTCATGGATGATTTTATGGATTAGTATAACATCTTCAAGGTCCAATCACCTTCTAAAAGTCCCACAGCCTGAACACAAGAGACTCCCAGGAGACATTTTAGATTTACATTGTGATGCTATCAACAATAGCAGAACTGGGTAGATCAAAGCCTTGATCCATCTAAAAAGGTGAGGACATCGCCTAAAAGTATTATACAGGTCATTACAGCTTCTCTACCCAAGTTCAAACTTACTAAGCAGGACTGTAGGAATAAGCCTCAGTGTGTTACTGACCAACACAATCTCAGAACCTGATTCTCTTTACAGAACCAAGCACCCACACTGCTTGGACACAGTAAGCTTAAACTAAATCAATAAAGACATTCGGCTTTTTAGAACTTTAGCTTCCATTGCCATGATGATGGTAGAGAGAATATTATCTTCCTATCTATTCAGCACAGAAACAACCCAGTATTTACATGAGAAAATTGTACAAGTAGCCCAAGAGGAAAAGAAATCAGACTTTAAGGCTGTTTTTTCACAGAAGTGAGATCCTTAGTCTAGGGTCCTTGAAGCAGCTTTCAGTCTATTTCTGTTGTACAGTATCATAAATAAAAACACTCAACTAGGAAAATTAGATAAAGGGAATATATGTGTCCAAACTCAAGCATTCATCTGCATTCTATAGCCCTGGTCCACTCTATCAGATGAAATTCATAAAATCAAATATTAACCTCCTTTAATGATAATTTTATTGTTGATAATAAAAATCAAGACATACACAGAGCACTGTTGCAAATTTTTTGAGCAAATGATCTGCATCTGCCATTCTGTAGGCACAGCTAAAGTCAGTCATTATGTCTGTTCCAGT
The DNA here is from genome assembly GCA_004027455.1 of Hydrochoerus hydrochaeris. NCBI lineage: Eukaryota > Metazoa > Chordata > Mammalia > Rodentia > Hydrochaeridae > Hydrochoerus > Hydrochoerus hydrochaeris. The sequence goes on from PVLA01000045.1 coordinate 948,492, forward strand.
GAATTCAACTAAATCATCATAACAAGCACAGTTAATGTGTGAAAAGACATTAACAGTCACCATTTTTCATTTCCATCAGGGGGTAAAAACTATTCTATCTTTATTTCTAATAGATAAAAATTGAACTAAAACCGGGAAGCAGTCATATTAACTGTTAATGCTAATTGTAAAAATGACAAATAATTATTCTAAAATAAATAAATGTGGGCTATTTAAAGGGTCTTCTTTACTTTTTCTTAGAACAGAAAAGTATCATAAATCACAGAGCTTTTAATAAATTCAAGTAAACATTCAAGGTAAAACTTCATTTGGTTCTCCAGACTTTATTAAAAATTCAGTTCAATCCCAGCCTGTGCTACTTAGTGACATAGCAAGACCTTGTCACAAAGTTTAAAAAGGGCTGGAGATGGAGCTCAGTACTAAGAACCTGGGTTCATTCCCTAGTACCACCACCACCACCACTAAAATAAAAATAAAAAGAAAAAAAAATCTAGTCTAATCTTCCTAGCATCTCTTTGAAAAAAATATGAATTTTTGTTTCTACTTCAGTATAAAGGTTTTATTTTTCATCTACCTGTTAAAGAAAAAGGTAGAAAGGATAGAAACCACTGAATGGAGCATCTCACCAATATATGTACATATACCATTATCAAGTGAAATAGGACTTACACTATGGATTACCATTTCATTAAATCCACCCATCGATCATATAAACCTACTATTCTCACCAACTTTCAAGATTTGCCTTGTCTCACTCTGAAAATACTATAATAATGCTCTATCTTTTATATGATATTTTGTGTCATAAATAACTCTCTTAATATGACATACTATGCCTATTACAATAATGACCTGGGAAATGTTTTAGTCTCCAATGAACTAAATGCAAGAATTTTCTTTATTTTGGAAGGCCTATATATTTTGTTTAATTATAGGCCCTGCAACTGTATAGTTTTCTAGAAAAATCAAAATCTCCTTGAAGATCCATATATCATATGGTGGAATTAAACAAGAAGATGGCCAGAGTATATAAAAATCAAAAACCCTAGAATATGTGGTAAAATAAATCAAATTCAGTTAGGAGACTGAAAGAATTGACTTTGGTTTTGCTATCCAAATTCCCTATATATTTACCTGACTTTGTGACAAAGTTCAAAAGACTGATGGAGTTCAAGTACTTTGAGCTGCAGTGCTACACTATTAAAACAGGAAATCTGTAGAGTTGGGAAATTCCACATATTAGAAAAAAAGTGAAACTTTTAATGTAAAATATAGTTTGTCTTTTATAAATGGCATGATTATCTCATATGTTTATTTTTTGTACAGACGTATCTATATTAGCTAGTTCACTCAGATGAACATGAGTTTGTTACTTAGGGCTGGTGTCTATTCCATTTGATCAGCTTTTAATCATCTTGAATTCTATTTTTCTTTTATGTAGTATTAAATACATTGATTTTTCACAATAAAAAACAGAAAAATAAAAAATCTGACGAAATGTTTCAGCTTTGAGGATTAATTTTCTTAGGCACCAGTCGGTCAACAAATATTGAGGTACATTTGAATTTATTTCTCATGTGAAGAATGAGACAGCCCCAGACGTATGGGACCAAAAAGTCACCAGAAAGTTAGACCAGCAGCAAAAAGAAACAAGCCATAAAGTGATTAAGCAATTCAGCCCTAGGGCCAAATTCGGAAGTCTATCCCAACTCTGTCATTTAGATTGTGATGCCTTGGACGTGTCTCCATCTGTAAAATTGTCATGAAAATAATATTCACCTCTAAAGATTGTTTTATGGATTTAAAACTTGAAAAAAACCTAATCAGAGAAGGTATACCATGTATACTTTGAGAATTAATAAAAAATAAAATAAAACTGTACATAATTGTTTAAAGTGTAGTGGCACAAGATCTAAGAATTCTGAACTTCAATGTAGTCTCCACTACTAATTCCTTGCACGAGCTTGAACTGCTTACAAACTTCCTGAGCACTAATTTCTCCTATTTCAAAATAAAGGATTTAAACCTGTACCTGGTGGCACAATCTTGTATTTCCAGGATTCTGGGAGACTGAGGCAGGAGGAACACAACTATGAGACCAGTTGGGGAACCTTAGCAATTTAACAAGTCTTTGAGAAAATTTTTTAAAATTTAAAATGTAGCTCAAAAACTCCTATTCTATTTTGCCCCTATCGCTTTAGATAGAACATTGTTATTTTCTTAATGAAACTTGCAGTGACTTCAGCCCTCCTGATACCACTTTTTGCTAGATATTTTAGAATAGGATAGGAAAAGAAAACAATCATATGAAGAGGTACTGAGGTGGAAGAGAACAAGGTAGATTAGAGAAACAACAAGAAAATGTTCTGGTCTGTTTGAATTTGCTTCATTCATGAAACAGGAGTTGAGACTGTATATGAAAAATGAGGACTATGTGCCTAACCACTAGAAAGATAGGAAAAAAATAATTCCTTAAAATCCCTAACCAGTTTTTGAAAAGTGGGATGATAACATGAAATCAGTGATTAGGAAGAATTAATTTGACAAAACCATGCAGAATACATTGGAGGAGTGAAGATAACACATTCAATTATAGTTTTGAAAACTGACAGTTGATAACATTGAGGAAAAAAGCCCGATGGCTATCATGGTTACCACGGAACAAGATTCCTCAGTCTGTGATTAAAACTCAAATTTTAACCATCTTCCTACTTTTCTTATAATGTATTGCATTTAGAGCAAGTACCAAATGATAGAGGCAAATAATATATTCCACTCTATTATTTTGTCTATATGTCTCTCTCTCTCTCTCTCTCTCTCTCTCTCTCTCTCTCTCTCTCTCTCTCTCTCTCTTTTGTACCAGAGATCGAACTCATGACCTCATGCTTGCCAGGCAGGCACTTATGCCACTGAGCTAAATCCCCAGCCCCTATATGTCTCTTCTTAAAGACAAGACACAGTGGCACCTCAGTTCACAGACTTAATTTGTTCCATGATTCTGGAAAAGATGTCTGCATTTGTGCTTGTGTAAAGAATGTAACCATAGGCTTATTCATCATTTGCTGAATTCTTCTGTTCATGAACTGAATTTCATGAATTGAAGTATTATTGTATTTAGGAACTAGATAAAATCTGAAAGATTACTTGGACCTAATGTGTCTGGATTGTCTCAATTCTGCCATATGATATTCAAGCCACATGAGATGTAGTAATGTTAAAACACTTGTTTGTCATGTCACATGGGAAAAAAGAAGGCAAATATTAGAGGTCAAATGTGTGAGCTACTTCTCACATCCACAAAGCGAGATTCACCAGCTCCTCAGAAGAGGTAGACATATCTTAGCAATAGAAGCAGATGAATCATTTACTCTTGGACATTTAGAAGGAAAACTCATTGAGGAGTTTCAACAATGAGGGCATTTTCTAGTCTAGAATTTAAAACATAAGAATGATGTGAAACTATTTATAAAAGATATTCACAGAAGTATTTGTCAAAATCTGATGAAATCTACAAAAAACCCCATAGAATTTGCTATTTAATTTACAAAATTTTCAAGATACAACATCAAAATATAAAATTCAATTATATTAACCAGAAAATATGTGAAAATTGTTCAATATAATTGGCCATCATGAAGATATAAACTAGAGCTACAGCGTGATATGATACCATCTCATCCCAGTTAGAATGGCTATTATAAAAAGACAAAAAATGGCACATGCTGATGAGCATGTGTAGAGAAAGGAAATCTTCCACATTCTTTCAGAAAGGTAAATCAATACAGTCGTTAGAAAGTACAGTATAGAGGTTGCACACATACCAAAAAAAAAAAAACTGAAAATAGATCTCTATATAATTCAACTCTCTCATTTCTGGGTATATATGCAAACAAAATGAAGTCAGCATAGCAAAGAGATACTGATACAGCTACTCCTGATGTTTATTATGAAATTATAATAGCTAGGATGTAGCATTGACCTAGGTATCACTTATCAGCAAACAGATGATAAATAAAATGTGATATATTTGTTCATTCAGAAAGAATCATGAAATAGTATCCTTTTCAGCAAAGTGGATAGCAATGGTGAACATTATATTATGTTAAATAAGAAAGATGCAGAAAACAAGAACTACATATTTTCTGTCAAACATAGATGCTTAAAAAGGGAATCTATATCCAGAACAGTGATTGTTAAGAGGATGGAAAGGGTGGGGGCAAAATAGAAAAAGAGGGTTGGATAACTGGTACCAAAATATTGTTAAATAGAATAAATTTAGTGTTCTACAGCACCATAGGATGACTGTTCACCATAAGCCATTATGTATATTATAAAGAACTATAAAATAGGAGATCAAAAGTATCAAACATAAAGAAATGGAATGGAGAGAGAAATGCCACTTACCCAGATTTTGTCAGAGCACATGATAAATAGGCATTAAAATATAATGCTGGATGAATAGCAGAGAGGGAAGCCCCTTCCATTACCATCTCCACCACACAGCACAGGTAAAAAGCATGGACCCCTCCCAGAACCTTCTTTACCACAACCCGGGTGAACAGTTTGGTGCCTCCCATCACCATTGCTGCAGCTGTGACTCAGGTGAACCATATGGAAGCCCCAAAGATCAAAAGGAATTCCAGCAACACAGTAGAGGGTAGGGTACAGGATGGACAGGCAGGATTAGTGGCATGAAAAGTCCTAAGCCACAATAACAGTACTAACCAACAGGTGGAAAGTTAAGTGAACCAGCTTTGTGCTTGGGACAAAAGCACATACGCAAAAAGAAGGCAGGTGGGGCCACTGTTGTTGTCTCTCTTGGTTTGGTTTGGTTTGGTTTGGTTCAGCTTGATTTGGTTTGGTGGGGGGGGGGTTCTGGTTTTTGTTGTTGTTGTTGCTGTTGTTTGTACCAGGGATCAAACTTGACCTCATGCTTGCCAGGCAGGTGTTTACACCACTGAGCTAAATCCCTGGCATTTCTTTTTTATCTTTTCTTTTTTCACTCTTTTCTAAACAGTTGGGGAGAACTCCACCCACAGAAAAGTAATCCATCCTCCAAATGCAGGACCACGTTCAGATTATCCCTTGCTTAATCTCTCATTTTTCTCTTCTGCCTTCTCCTCTATTTTCCCAAAATTTGGATGATCACTCTTGGTATTTCAGCTTTACATCTACTTTTTTTCAATTATCTTTGTTTTATTCATTATCATTCATAAATCTCCCCACCATAGGGTTAAAAACACTCTACCAAGGGGAAACACTTTGAATAAAAGCTCACAATTTGCAATTAGTTCTGTTATATAATTTTATATGCTGTTTCTAGGGTTTAAGGTACAAAATTAATAGCTACCAGTTTGCTAGTTTCTAATCAGTGCTTGATGCTGTTGTTACTGGTATACTACTTTAGCTAGAATGTTATATATGCTATAATCAGTTGTACTCCCTGATTATAACAATACTGGGAAAACCTTACTGCAGCCTTATACCAAAGGACTGGGGACTGAGCCAAACAGATACTAACATCTCACTCTTAATTAACTGGTAAGGTAGGATCTTGGATCAGACAAAAGCTTAGAATCTCCTTCACACAGAAGACATCCCCAAAAAACAGACTTTTCCTAAAGAGGACTTGATGCTAGTGATATAGCTACCTACCACAAAAACTTACAAGGATCAGCACAGGAAAAAAAAAAACTTTTGAAATAGAAAAAGACAAGACACAGGAGCAAAATATAACCTCAGACCTCCAACCCACCCAGAGCAACTCCAGGAGACAATAAAATAGAGGAAACTGAAAAACACATTATCTAGCATTTCTGAAATGATGGCAACCAAAGTAAAGAAACAGATTCATGAGGCTGTAGTGGAAATCCAATTGGAAATAATCTCTCAGGTTAAAAAAAAGAAATGTCAACATTTATAAAGGAATTGCTCAGCAAATCTAGTGTAGAGATAGAGTTTTAAAAAATAGATGGAATCAGCAACATTCGTGGACTGTTGGGGGAGAGAACAAGGCCACAACAGGAAGCAAGCCCCACCTGGGAACCAGTGCCATGCACAGGCCACCACCAGAGTGGGGACAGCCATACCCCAGTCCCTTCCAGCACACAGGCTGGCAAATAAGAAATATCAATTGGCCCCCATAAGTGATGGCTGATCCAGAGAAACACAGGCTGTTATGATAGCTATGGAGGTGAAACGCAGTTGGATTCCTGTGGTGATTTTGTGTTTCACTGACCTTGCAGTTCTAGGGCCAGTGGTCAGATCATCTGTTCAAAGGATGGCAATGTGCAGTGTGACATCTAGGGAGGATCTCCTTCTGAAGATGGTAGCCATTCTTGATTTCCTATTGTCTTGTTTTGAAGTCCTATATTGTTTTCATTGTTTTGTTGGGTTGGGTTTTATTCTCTTGTTTTGTTTGGTTGTGTTAAATTCGATGGCATGAGCAGTTGTTTCAAAGACAGTAGGATATATTATGGTAGTGATTTTGCATTTACTATTTTCCTGTTTTGAAGACCTTTATTGCATTCATTGTTTTGTTTTCATTGTTTCTATTCTATTCTATTCTGTTTGATTTTTACTATGTCCAAAAGTATCTGCAACTACTTTGAAAACAACAAAAGGCATTCTGGCAACTATTGCTTATTTCATAATGTTTTGAAGTTCTATATCACTTGCACTGGTTTATTTTGATTGGTTTATTCTGTTTTATTTTTATGTTTTTGGTTTTGTCCTCTTTAGAATAAAAAGTGAAATAAAAATTTAAAAAACAGATGATGATAGGAAGAGGATGAAACCATGAATGAGCAATATAGGAAATAAATAGAATACATAAAATGGATTCAAACAGATATCCAGGAAATCAAAAATTCCACTGAAAGCTGGCGAAATGACTAAAACAAAACCAAAAACTAACTTTCTTTGAAAATTAATAGTACAATAAGATACTTCCATGACAAAGAACAAATGAAGAATTTCATTTTCACCAAACCAATACTAGAAAGAGTACTGAAAAATACACTAGGTAGAAATAACAATGACCACAATTCCTAAAACAACAACAAAAGGAAAACACCAGACAGGGCAAGCAGTTAAACAAGATGGAAAACAGGGAACCAACAACAGAAAAACAACATGTCAAAGTTAAACTAATACCTATGTTATAACTATCAATTGTAAATGGCTTCAATTCACCAATGAAAAGAAACAGATTATCTGAATGGATCAGGAAACAGGATATAACAATATGCTGTATACAAGAAAGACATTTAACTCAAAAAAAATTCATAAACTGAAAGTCAAAGGATAGAAAACAGTATTTCATGCTACAGAACCCCACAAAAATCTGGGGTAGCTATTCTATTTGCAGACAATGTGAACTTCAAACCAAAAATGATCAAAAGATATAAAGAAGTTCACTACATACTTGTTAGGTGAAAACTTCACGATGAAAAGATAACAATCATAAATATGTATACACCAAAAACAGGAGCCTCCAACAGAGAGACATGAAAATCAAATATGCAATAGCACAGTTGTAACTAGAGACCTTAATATCCCATTTTCACAAAGTGATAGATCAACTAGACAAAAATTTAGCAAAAAAAAAAAAAATCACAGAGCTGAGTCAAACCTATGAACAAATGGACTTACTGGTTGTTTACAGGAAGCACAATGAACAATGTCAGAACACTTTCTTCTCAACTGCACATGAGAAATTCTCTAAAATAGAATATATATAAGCCCATACAAAATGCTTAAGAAAATGCTCAAGTAAGTTCTTTGAAACAATAAACAAAATTGATAAAACCCTTGCCAACCATATCAAGACAAAAAAATAGGCAAATTTATACAATGACAAAGGGAAAAGATAAAATTACTGGAGTTCTTGTAGAAAGTCAGAAGATCAACACCTACTTTGAAAATCTTTACCCACATAGGTTAGAAAACACAGAGGAAAAAGACAGATTTCTAGAAAAGTATATAGTACCAAAACTGAATCAAGAAAATAATTTTTAAATAGTCCAGTATCAGTTAATGAAATTGAAAATGTAATTAAAAATTTACCAACAAAGAAAAGCCCAGGTCCCAATGGATTTGTGGCTGAATTCTACAAGAAGTTTAGAGAACATTTAATGCCAATACACCTCAAATACTTCAAGGAAATTGAAAGTGAAGCAGTTCTCCCTACCTCATTCCCAGAGACAAGTATTACTCTGATACCAAAACCAGAGAAAGACCAAACAAAAATGGAGACCTATAGGCCAATCTCCCTAATAAACATTGATGCAAAAATTCTCAATAAAATACTATCAAACATTATCAAGAAGATGAACAAGTGGGATTCATTCCAAGAATGCAGCGATGGTTCAACATATGCAAATCAATAAATGTAATACACCACGTCAGCAAAGCCAAAGAGAATAACCATATGATCATCTCAATAGATGCTGAAAAAGCCTTTGATAAAGTTCAACACTTGTTCATGATAAAAACCCTACAAAAAATCAGAATATATGGTCTCCACCTCAATCTGATAAAAGCCACCTATGACAAACTAACAGCCCACACCATACTAAATGGACAAAAACTCAAAGCTTTCACTCTAAAGTCAGGAACAAGACAAATACATCCAATATCATTACTATTCAGTAAAGATTGGGAAATTTTAGCAAGACCAATTAGAAAAAAGAGAGAGAAATAAAAGGTAAAAGGATAGGAAAGGAAAAAGTTTAGCTATCATTATTAACAGATGACATGACACTCTATATAGAAGACTCCAAAAACTCCATCAAAAAACTACTAGAGTTAATAAGAAAGTTCACTAGCATAGTTGAATACAAAGTTAACACTCAAAATTCAATATCGTATCTGTACAAATACAACAAATTCACTGAAAGAGAAATTATGGAAGTAATATCTTTCACAGTATCATCCAAAAAAATGAAATTCTTAGGAATTAGACTAACAAAGGATGTAAAAAAATCTACACATTGAAAATTATAATATTCTAAAAAGAAAAATGAAGAGGATATCAGAAAGTGGAAATATAGCACTTTCTCAGGATAGGAAAAACAGTGAAAATGACCATGTTCAAAAAAATTTTTATACAGATTTAATTTAAATTACCATTAGCTGGGATTGTAAGATGGCCAACTGAGTGGTGGCACGATAAGAGAGCCTCTCTGAGAAAAAAAAATAAAAACAACTCAGACGCTGGAATCTGGCAATATGGAGAAAGTCAGACAAAAGGAGAGGAATTCTTATGACCCAGGAAGAAACTGAGGAAAAAGAAAAAAGAAAGAAGAAGCAGCATGGACAGAGGGCTGGAGCTGGGCAAGCCCCAATCACTGTACTGGCACATCTTAGAATCAGATGACTCACAATCGAGCTGAGATTGCAACCCTGCCAAAAGCAGGGGTTGGCCAGCTCCAGACTCTCAGCTGGAGAAAGGTGCTGTAGCAGGGAGTGGAAACAGCCAGTCGAGCTGCATGAACTTTGGTGAGTGACAGAAACTGGATTCCCAGATTGGGAGCACTGGTTGGGCAACATTTTGGAGTTGGGCAGGGCCAGCTTGAATCAAAACCCGATGCTGTGTCTGCCTATGACCCCTAGTTCAAAGCAGATTGAAGGGATCTGCTCGGGCAGGGCCACGCCCCTGGTTGAAACCCAATAGTTGGGGACGAGGCTTTTCTGGGCCAGTGGCATCCCCAGGGAACACACAAATTTGTTGAAGCATAAACTGGTTGACAGGCATAGAGGGAGGAGCCAGCTCTCAGTGTGCAACTCACAGATCCACAGCAGACTAGGGGGTGGTACTTCCCTAGTAAGTGCACTGCAGAAAAACTGTAAGCAATAGGAAAGGCCCAGAGACCTCCACCACCCACCTGTCTACAGGGGGCCGGAAACATGACAAGACAGAGAAAGAGCAAAAAGTCCCCAACTGCGGAAACAGGGAAAGTGAGTCCAACAGAGGTAAATGCAGAGGAGGTTGAGCGCAGCAAACCTGTAATGTCAGAGACAGCCTCATTGGAAATAAAGAAATACCTCTGTGACCTCATCATCAAATTTAAATCTGAAATTCTAACTCAGGTGAAGCAAGATATAATATTAATAAAAGAAGTCCTGGGTAATCCTCAAGTAGACACAAATAAAAGAATAGAGGAATCCAGAGGAAGGAGAGAAGCCTTGGATGAAGAATATAAACAAAACCTAGAATATATGAAACAGATCCAAAGAGAATATCAGGAAATTAAAAACTCCATTGAAAGCCGGCAAAACCTTTTAACAGAAACTAAAGACAAACTTTCAAAAAATGAAGATAGATTTGCAAAGTATGATCGTGAAAGGAAGGATCTCTTAAAAATAACAAGGAACCAGGAAGCAATGATACAAAGGCTAGAAGATGACAAGAGGATTTATAACTTAAGAATAAAATATGTGAATGAAGATGCAGCAACAAATACAAATGAAATAAAAAGTCTATTCACAGAAATAATTAAGGAAAACTTCCCAAACATAGGTAACAGAAGGAAAGTTCAGATAAATGAGGCATATAGAATTCCAGCCAGCTACAACCAAAACAGATCTATACACAGACATATAATAATCAGGATCCCAAAAATCCATCACAAGAACAGAATATTAAAAGTGGTCAGAGAAAAGAAACAGATTACCTATAAAGAAAAACTCATCAAAATCACAGCAGACTTCTCAATGGAAACCATCAAATCAAGAAGAGCGTGGAGTGAAATATTCCAAGCCCTGAAAGAAAATAACCTCCAACCCACAATGATAATGATGTACCCTGCAAAACTGTCTCTCAAAATTAATGGAGAGACAAGATATTTCCACGACAAAGAGGAACTGGGGGAGTTTGTGACCACCAATCCAACCCTGCAAAGAATACTGAAGGACATTCTAGAGAGAGAGAAGAAAATCACCAGGGTCCCAGGAATAATGGCAGAAAGGCCTCAAAGAAAGGGGCAGACAGTGGAATGAAGGAGAAAAGTAAACAAA